>OZ026616.1:55661845-55699887 GCA_964020975.1 Hermodice carunculata | reverse complement strand
CCATTTTCAACTCCAGTCACATTTTTTGTCAGACACCAAAAGACGAGCGTCCAACAATACAATAGAATATTCTATGGTAAAACACATTTAATGTATCTGCGATACTGTTGCCACTTCAGATGACCTCTGCCGCACATCTTTCTATGCAAGATGCTTCAACTGACCATGGGGTTAGTGGGCCCACCGATGAAATGGAGGCATTGACTAGTGTCGCTGGCAAAGCCAAACAGGACAAACCGAAATGAACACGTGTAGAACTGGAACTGTAAAACTGCAACTTACAAACAATATAAACAGACGGAGGAACACAAGGCTCTAGAACAGCTACGCATATATAAAAAGTCTTCAATCAGGTGTTGCATCAAAGATGTTCCATATTCGAACACAAAAAAAAGCTCGTATGAGCTCAACACAAAAAACAGACATGTGTGGAAATGCTTAGCGGACTTGCCAAACAATATCATCAATTTCTACATTAAGCGCCTCCAACCATTTAATTTTCACATTATTTCGGCCCTTTACATTTGTTTGTATAAGCATATGATAAATACATTTAGACACCTTTCCTATGCAATGCATTTTTTCTATCAAATAATTTTCGCTTATATTTTGATTAATTCTGGTTCCATTCACAAGCTTTGTTTTCCATTTTGTTGGTATTGCATGAATTAAACTGTGGTATTTCAGAAAGTTTGATTAAACATTTGGGAATTTTTCACAAAATGTATTGATTAAAAAAAATCCCCATCTTTATTCAATATATCTGAATAATGTCAATCCCATCTTCACATCATTGATGTAAAACACAGATCTCCCTATGAACTTTAATGAGTTGTTCCATAGATAATGTTTTTTTTTTTTATGCCAGACTGATTTTCTGGCTCTGCAAAAAATACTTGATACCATATAGTTACTATTTCTTTCTAGAAGAAGCGTTTCATTTTATCAAATACTATGTGATAATCCTCAATGTCAATATTACATTTCCATTTGTTTTCCCTATATCTGGCAACTTCATAAACATCAACCCTTTCCATTTACCTAAACATTCAGGGTTTGTTAATTTATTCACCCATGCCATTTTAAAGCATAGTTTTGAGACTGAACATGTACTATTTTCACACCACTTTCATAATATGGCCTCACTAGAATATCTCGTTTAATCTTATCCTTATATGGACCATTCCAAATAAAATTATAGAGAATAGTATCTATATTTTTGAAAAAAAATATCCTTTCTGTACCAAGTTTTTCTTTTGCCTTTTCTTAATAATTGGCAATTTCCTGGCAGAGTTGTAGAATCTCCTGAAAAATTAACTTTTTCTTTTATCTCCCATTTAAATTAAACCATATTTGTCATCCCCCCCCCCCCCCCAAAAAAAAATCCTCTGGCCTTGAATTGTGTTACTGTCCCTTATTATTATTATTATGATTATTATCATTATTATTATCATTATTCTTATTCTTATTATTTGGCAATATTTACTGTCAATGGATTAAATCTGAACGTGTAACAGTAAATTAGAACCACAGGTAGCATTCATCTAGCTACAGACTCAGTTTTGTTGTTATTTTTTTCTTTTGTTGTTGTTTTTTTTTCTGAACATATTTCTGATGGCGTACAATGGAAGCAAAGTACAATAAAAAAAAAGGAAAAGACAATGCTGCTTTCTTCAGGTGATGGTGTATATTGATTAAAGTGGAAAGTTTAATTCGTATGCCAAACATATGACGAACTTGAAATTAAGATAGCAAATTAACCTCACATGGGTAGCAGCTTTAAGTTAGGAAAGACATGATTTCCCTTGTACTGCACTTCATAATTATTCATTGGTATAGAGTGACACAAAAGTTGTTTGTATGTCTACCATTTATTCTAAATACCAGCTCCGACTGTTTGAAAGCTGAGGGTTTTGATAATGTATGTTTCTTGTTCGCAAGAATTCTGATGCAGTTTCTCCGGTATTTTTGAAAACTGCCGTGTGTTACTATTTGCCATAGCAGTTATTTGTGTTGTTTGATGGATATTGGAAACTCTCTATTTTATGTTGTGATGTTCATGTTCATCGGCTTGTCTAGATTTTGGCGCCTTTCACCTAAGATTGATTTTCGAATAACGATTTTAACATGTCAAGGCCTCACACCACTACTCTGTTAAAATCAGTTGAGCATGATTGGTTCCAACAAGGTGGATTGAAATATCAGTGATGGTGTAAGAAGGAGCACGATTTCGGTATATTGCACGAAGGGTATGGTTTGTGAGTCAGCACGAGGTTTTCAAAAAAATTGTTCATCCCTTCAAGTGTGAAATGAACCACTTGAAATGAATGTTCCTCGAAAATTTTACATACAGTCAAGTTAGTTTCAATATTTAATCTCTTCTGTATTTCAGGTGAGAAAAATAGACATAAATGCAAAGTTACTTGGTCACTTACTTTTACCTTGTTATATGCTCTGCAACCGTAAAAAAAAGATTATGAAACGTAAATGGAGTATATTTTGTCACATGGCCATTCCTCATGTGCATTGGTAATGGCTTATGACACATACCTTACTATAGGCCTAACAGTTTATACCTACATTGCATTCACATGTAATATTTAGATATTCCATTTGGAAATACCATTTTGTGACATGCAAACAATGTTGGTAATAAGTGTCTGATTTGCACGCAATATGCATGCTGAGTAACCCAGCATTAGGTTTATTACATTGCCCGTAGTTGTTTTATGTGTTACGTGGTATCGCGTATCAGCTAATGCATTTAAATTTAAATACATACAGAGACAAACGTCAAAGTGGGAGGATTGGGATCCCGTAAAACTGGTTTAACCCACTGCCAATATGTTGGTAACCTGTTCCAAGTCAGGTAGAAGATACTCTTATTCGTTTAAATCTCATTACTGTTGGTCATGGATCCTTCTGACGACGAACACTAGCATGTCTTACTATTTCGTAAATGATCCTGAATCTGACAAGGTTAAACTGGTATTTGGTTTGGTATCATCACTATCATTGAAAACTGTTATCCACTTCTCTTTTCATGGAACCCTTATTTATTTGGTAACAATTTGAACATTCAGGCATTTTCTGCACATATTGCAGTGCAGTAAGTGTTCCAAGTGTAGTGAAACTGATGTTGTTGTTTATAATTGTCTGATGAATATAGTTTGTTATTATGAAGGTCATGTCAGGTTGGCTCAAAGTGTTTAATGTACTCTCTCTCTGTCTCTCTTTTGTGTGAATAATTAACATCTAAATCAACTGACTGACAAGTTGAACTACGTCTTATTATAAATGAAAAAAATTTAAAACTGTTACAGGAAAACAGTTATACTTACAGTTACCTTTAGGAACATTTCAATCTTGAACATTTAAATGTCCTTTCAAAAATACTTCTGGAAACCAACATGAAATGTGACTGCTATCCTTACAAATTTTGACTATTGTAATGCATTTTTGACTACGTTTTAATGATTTGAGGCCTAATGTCACTTGCTTCTGGCTGATGTTTAACATTTGAACCAATGTACTTACTATATTTGGAAATTCAAACACTTTTCTTTTTGAAATACTCTTAGTTTATCTCCTTTAAAACAACATCATATCTTTAACTACATGCCTAAAACACATCGAATTATATAATCATGTTGTTTAGATTATAATTGATGGTCATTTTAGGCCTAGAGGGCTTTTCTGATGGATTGATGTTGGTGTTGGTGTCACTTTGTGGACTCATATAGATGATGATCATTGTTGAGATGGTGGTTGCAAGTAATACCTTTTTAAATACTGAATTTTATTGACATTTTCAACAAGTTAAGAACCTCCGCTTACAAATTCTCTGATGTGATGCAAATCTTGGTCCCTTTTCATAAATTGTATGGTCCTGTATGTGCATGAATGATACAACTGTTCAAGCCAATTTACTGAAATAGGCCTATAATTTCAAACAAAACTTTTTGCATTCTGTCATGTGAAAACTAGATAAGTTTTTTTCCCCCCTATGGACCTTTGCACTTACGTTTTGGTCTCTTTTGGGTAAATACGGACTACAAATTTATATGTTTCAGCTATACATACCAAGGAACATTGCCTTTGGTCGAAATTGACTTGGATTTGTTTCGTTAGGACAACGGTCTGGATATGGTAATGACACTGTGTAATCGGAGAAGATCTGATTATCATTTGCTGAGCACTTGGGATCAATTTTGTAAATATGTGGAATGGGAAATAATAATAGCCATGTTTTTTTTTATTCTTGTTGTTCAAATAATTTTGCGCCCTCGCTTTTAAATTTCTAATCCAGTCACACCGTTTCAGGCACACTAAAACAATTATGATATGGTTCTGCACAAAATACAGTGTGTGAGGTGAGGATGATTAAAATGCATATTGAACAAGTTATAAATCCTTGATTGAAAAAAAAGAGGGGGATAATGATCTGACCCTTTGTTATACAACAATGTGGTCTATGATTTAAGTGATGGGATATTTTTTCGAGACGTGATTCGGTTGATGCCATTTGAGCATTGCTACCAACTCTCTTGGTTTGGCTGAATACTGGTTTTCACACAGGAGGTGACATGTGAGGTAAGTTGCAATTATGTAATAAATTTGCTTCAGATTAGTTCTTATTTTTATGATTAAATAGATTTGGGGTATATGGGTGGCATACTTGTGTACAATTTTCTTTTGCTGTGAGCATAATAAGGTATCATCGGATGTAAAATGCTGTATTAATGTGAAGTATAGGCAATTGGCCGTTTGCATTCTTGTTGAGAACCGACAACAAAGGATTGTTTACACTATTAAACATTATATTAATTGAAAATCTGATTCGTAGTTAACACACACACACACTAACACACACACACACACACACACATATATATATATATGTGTGTGTGTGTGTGTGTGTGTGTGTGTGTGTTTGTTTGTTAAAATTAAACACTGCCAATGCACCCTCCTATACATCTTACCTGAGCAATCAACTGGAAAATAGTTTCTCCCTCTCCCCAGTAGATGCTGATGAGATCAGTAACACAATAGATAGATTTAAACCTAAGACAAGTACAGGTCACGATGACCTGTCAATGTCACTTGTAAAAGGCTTAATCAATGCAGTGTCTAAACCTATGGCTCTTATCATAAATCAGTCTTTTACAACAGGAATCTTTCCAAAAAAAATAAAAATCGCCATAGTAATTACTCTATTTAAAAAGGACAATGAAAGTATTTTTGAAAATTACCGACCTATTTCCCTATTACCTGTTTTTTCTAAAGTGATTGAAAGAGTTGTATACAATCAGTTATATGAATACTTTGTTTTTTATTCACTATTTTATGCAAGTCAGCATGGTTTCAAGAAGTTTCATTCTACTGAAACAGCTGCCCTTGAATTTATTGACCGGATCATGCAATTTCTAGACCAGGGGACGTTACCTATAGCCATATATTTAGACTTATCAAAGGCATTCGACACCTTAAATCATGACATACTTTTACATAACCTCAACCATTATGGAATTACAGGCATTTCCCTCAACTGGTTCAAAGATTATCTTACCAACAGACAACAATATGTCTCTTATGATGGTGTTTGTTGAAATATGTTGCCAGTGACTATGGAAGTCCTCCAAGGATCAATCCTTGGGCCTCTCTTGTTCATCATATATATTAATGACATATACGTGGCATCAAATAAATTTAAATCAATTTTGTATGCTGATGACACCACATTAATCAATTACCCTTGCTCATTTACAACCACATCGCATACTTGTGAAACCAGTGACATATCTAATCACTTAATTTGAAACTTCAAAATATCTATAATTGGCTGGTATCAAATAAATTATCTTTAAATATTGCAAAAACGAAATATATGTTATTCCACTCTCCGCAGAGACAAAATAATTTCAACCTAGATTTAAAAATTAATAGTACCCCAATAGACAGAACATAAGTTTTTTATTTCCTTGGTTTACGTGTACAAGAAAAAATAAATTGGTCCCCTCATTTAAGCAAAATTGGAAATAAATTGTCTAAAGTGATCGGCATTATGAAAAGAATACACAAGCATGTGCCCACTAGAACTCTTCTTATAATGTACAATTCTCTATTTTTATCTCACCTGAATTATTCTCTCTTGGCATGGGGTTTTATCCCAGGGTCGCATCTTCTTATTGCAAGAACGAGTAATACGTATAATGTGTAATTCATCTTACCTTGCTCATACAGATCCACTTTTCAAACATTTAGGAATTTTAAAATTGCATGACATACTTAAATTAAAAGCCCTCAAATTCTATTATAGGTATTAAAAGAAGGAGGTGCCTGACTATTTTCTGAACATATTCCAGGAATCCCATGTTACTCATGCTTACAACACTCGCCAAAGAGGAAGGGCCATGATCCCATTACCCACCAAATCAAAAAATAAAAAAACTGCATTAGATATTATAGTTCAAATTTAGTAATGAATACCCCCCCCCCCATGCATCAAGGATAAAATATTTACACACTCATACCATGGTTTCTCCACATATGCAAAATCCTTTTTTAGAAATAGTTATCAAGAACACTGTACCATACCAAACTGCTACATATATAATAATTAATGAACGTTTGTTTTACAATTGAGTGTATCTCCATACACATTTTGTTAGCTTGAAGTGCTGTACATATCTAAGTGAATTACCTCAGGTGGCCCCAGCATTAGCGGATTTGCAATCCTTAGCTGGGGTCATCCTGACAGTCTTGAATTTTGTTTCGCATGAGAACAGTATTTTCTAGGTACCAATCTTTCTTGTTTTAACTCTGTATTGTGTATGTCTCGCATTTACTGACTGTCAAATAAATATGTTCTGAGTTCTGAGTTCTGAGTTCTGTTATATGCATATATTGTGCCCAGGTGGTATGCATTCAAATGGCGTCATGGTGACTTTCCTTTGCCATTGATACTGGATGTGTATTTGAGTATCAATGTTGGCGCAGCAATCAATCACTTGAAGCTTAGCACTGGACTGCTTCAAATATTTGATTATTGCAGACAGCTGTTCTTTGTCATGTTATATTAATCCTGAAAACTAACAAAAACAAACAAAAAATGGAGTTTTGGTATGCAACTGGATGTGTGTATGACTAAGGACAACCACCAAGCAAAAATAACCTTGAGATTTTGCCAATGACAATCTAATCTGGTAGGGAAACTTCGAATGGATGGAATAGTACATATGGTAGAGTAGTACGCTGATATTGAACGTATAGACGACCTGACAAACAATTCATTAAGCCAGTTTTCTCTACGTACTGACTATCCATAGATGTGTCATTGGTTTCCATTACTTAATAAATTGCTGACTGATGCGCGTTTTGTCTTTTATCCCACCAAAGCAATATAGACTTACATGTGCTAAACTAATAAAGTCAAATTAAATAGCATAGGATATAGACGTTCAGTATCTATAAATGTGTTATCGATAATGAAAACCATTTTTTGTATCCAACATACTCTCTCTCTCTCTCGCTCGCTCGCTCTCTCTCTCTCTCTCTCTCTCGCTCGCTCTCTCTCTCTCTCTCTCTCTCTCTCTCTCTCTCTCTCTCTCTCTCTCTCTCTCTCTCTCTCTCTCTCTCTCTATCTCTCTCTCTCTCTCTCTATTACCCTGTGTTACCCTGCAATGATCAGTATGTATCTCCGCCAACAAATACAATACATTTGCGTAAATTATTCAGCACATAATGACACCCAAAACGTAATAACGAAACAAATCCAAGTCAATTCCGACCAAAAGCAATGCTCCTTGGTATGTATGGCTGAATCACATAAATTGATAGTTTGTCTTTACCCAAATGAGTCCAAAACGTATGTGCAAAGGTCCATATGGTCCAAAAAAGCCATGTTTCGTTTTAACATGACAGAATGCAAAAATAAAAAAAAATATTTAAAATTATATGCCTATTTCAGTAAATTGGCTTGAACAGGTGCATCATTAATGTGCATAATATATACAACTCATGAAAAGGGACCAAAATTAGCAGCACTTCAAAACGTTGCAAGCTCAGGTCCCAATTTGTTGAAAATATTGATGTTACATTGCTTGACATAGCTGAACTTTGCACTGGTTACAAAGCTCCAGGGAGAGGAGGGGTTTGAGCCATGTGCAACAGTTCCGCGGTTTTCAGTTGCATAGATGCACTTAGTTTTACATTGCACCCAGAAAACCATATATTTTATTTATTGGACAGATATCTAACTCTGTCAGGAACAGGTTCTTATAAGCTATTTTCAAAGATAAAAGGTATCCGAAAACATATTTTGACAGCATCCCTTTAGCAATAAGCAATTAAGGAGAACTACACACCTTAACTTTAAGCATAAATTATTATCCAGAAATAGTTTTATGCGTATGATGCACATGGTTACAGAGAAATCGAATTCTTTGATTATTTGACATTTTGAACATCACCAGTCACCTTATTGTGTCAACTAAGAAAGTCCCAGAAGACGGTGTCTGACGGAAAATAAAAAAAAATACTGTACCTAGCTAAATTAGACAGTGTCATTACCATATCCAAACCGTAGTCTTAATGCAACAAATCCAAGTCAATTCCTACCAAAGGCAATGTTCCTTGGTATGTATAGCTGAAACACATATTTTTTTTGTTCGTGTTTGCCCAAAACAGACCAAAACATAAGCGGAAAGGGCCATAGGGTCGAAAAAGCCATATCAAGTTTTAGCATGACAGAATGCAGAAGGTTTTGTTTGGAATTATAGGCCTATTTCCGTAAATTGGCTTAAACAGGTGCATCATTCATGCGCATACAAGACCATACAATTTATGAAAAGGGACCAAAATTTGCAGCACATCAAAGAATTTGTAAGTGGAGGTTCTTAATGTGTTGAAAATGCCAATAAAATTCAGTATTTAAAAAGGTACTACTTGCAACCACCATCTCAACAATGATCATCATTAGTTTTCAATAATTTAGAATATTCATCTTTCAAAAGATTATTTGAATCTAATCGATTAAATTGCTTAAAATTGACACAGAGTTGAAAATTGAATGAGGGGACGGAGAGAAAGAATTGTAGAAAGTAAGTGTTTGTTCAAGCATAGCAGAACCTGATATCATGTTTCGATCTGATGATGTATCTAGTTCGTTATGAAAACGGTTTTGGGGATTAAATTATTCAGATATATTGGAGTAGACCCCTTCATTATTTTTGTACATGAGTATCAGTCTGTGCTGCCGTCTACGTTCAGCGAGGCTTTCGGCATCCCCTTTCACTGTGCAGTTAGAATTACTTGTATGACTTAAAGCTTCTTCGACTACTCTAGCTGCAGTAAGCTAAAGCGTCCGAGAAGTGGCAGAGTTTAAGGAATAATTGAAAGCATTGGCGTAAATGATGGCTTTTTTAGTCTCCAATACACCCTATGGTAGTATAAAAATAAGTATGTCCCATTTCCTGTCAAGAACTTGCTAAAGGGATCTGTTTACCTTGCGTTGTTCTGTGGTTTGGGAAACCAGATGATTTATTTGCTCGTCCCATCTAAGTGTGTGTCTCAGTATAATACCAGAATGCTGAATATGATTTTGACGTTAGGTAATTGGTGTGCCCGATGATGATAAAAGGTATTATTTGTTGGAATTTTTTATAAAGATATTACAATGCCATCAGATTCAATAGATTGAATTTATTCGGCAATTCAGAAGACCAATGCTGTACAGGGAAAGAACCGCCACTCAAGGTGTTTGAAGCATGGAAGGAGTTGTCCCCAGGCACAAATAGAAGAGTGTCATCTACAAAAAGTTTGATATTTGAGTGAGCAATGTCCATAATTTCCACAATATAATTGATATAAACATACAGCAGAACAGGCCATAGTTCTGAGCCCTGTGGCATATCAACTTCAACAGCAAACAAGCAGGTTGGAAAGTATACGCCACCATCTGTGCCATAGAGAGTGATTAATATAGGCTTGGACTGCTTTGAAATCCAGGTAAAAGATATTAGTTTTTACATACTAAGCACCATCCACTTCTCCAATAATAGATAGTGCCTCTCTGTAATTTAATTCCCTATTTATAGGACCGATGATTGGTCTATGTGTGTCTACAATATACAGTGAAAAGTAACATAAAGCCTGCTATAGCAAGGGGTGCAATGCTGCCGATCGTTTTAGTTTATCATTATGTTACTGTTTTGCTATGATGTGATCTGTTAGTGTCTTTTCCGTTTTGATTTCGGAAATCCTAAAGGCAGACTGTGTCTATCGCAAATATATAAGGTCAATCTATACACCAGGGTAAATTAGCTGTTTTATGTTAGGATATGGGAACATCCTCTAGGGAGACATCAGGGTATAGCGTGTATGCACCAAGAAACAAGAGACATGAAATTGTCAAATGAGGCAAGCAACTCTACTTTGCATTTGTGAATCCTTTGAGTATTGTTTTTCTTTATTTTATTTATTTATTTTTTTTTTATTCAAATATCATTTGTGTGGTTATATATCATAAAGTAATACATTTTGCTCCTGTTAATTTTCTTTTTAGATTATGCAGAATAAAACGCACGTAGCATCAGATTTAAGCAAGACTGACAAGTATGTAATCCATTTATCCTCGTTATGTATATCAGGGAGGTTTTTTCAGGCTATTTAACAGATTACCAATGTTGCAAATGCTTCTTTCACTCCCCCCGTGGAACTATACGTAGTGATATAATAAGTTTGTGGTTTCGTTTTGCTTTCCACCTATGTTCAATTGAAGTGTTTTCTAAACACTGCAGTTCATGCATGTCTTGTCAGTTTAATTGTCTAAGTACTGCTGGTGTGGAGCAGTTGGGATGTATATAAAAGCACTGCAGGACATTCAACATTATGTCAGTTTTGGAAATTCTATTTTTTGACATTCAATTTATAGTCTACTGGGTACAATTCATACACCTCTTTTGCCCAATTTATAGTCATTTTGCTATGGGAACAAGTTTCTCTCAAAGCTGCAAAAGATAATAAATTTCATTGCAAATATTTTGAAATTCCCATTTCATATATATAATTAACCTATTGAGCATCAATTGTAAACACTTTGCAGAATGTATTTCACATATATACCCTGATGGTTTGGAGTTAACAGAAAGGACAAACAATGACATGGAATGTTCATATCTAAACGTAAAGTAGATAATTGTAAATTCAACTTAGTAAATTACCTCCACATAGGCAGTTATGCTCCACTCAGGCCAGCCTGTGGTGTCCATGTGCTAAGGATAATTGCATTTAATAGTCTACGCACCGATTTTGACTCCTGTCATTTAGTCCCATTCTAAAAACTTGTGGAACAGTAATAAATGATCGTTTCTGATATTTCTGGTTAAAAATCAAAACTAATCTTAGGGACAGCCAGTGGATTTTAGATGCTATATCAATACTATCGTAAATATGTGAACATAACTGTTTCATGTATTGTAACCGATCTTTCATACAATGTGTGTATATGGCGAGATAGCATCAAATCGATTTACACTACTACAGAAGTTTGATTTACACTACTAAAGAATTTTGATCATGTGTTTGAAAATTTAAAAAGTATATTCTGGGAAGAAAAAATAAAGCTGTAGTGCAGCATCAATTACCATGAACCGTATAAGTGTGTAGATATTGTTTATATGCCAGCTTAAATGATAACCAAAGGGCCTTCATGTATGTGCGTAGCAACTACAAGGCGTTGCAGTACCTCATCATCATGTTTATACACCAGTGTTTTCGTACTTAAATGAAATTAGTGAAGGATTAGGAAAAAGTAAATAGCACTTAAATCAATACGTTACTTACAGAGAGGAGACATTTATGACAAAAAATGAAAATTTTGCAAAACAAATTGGATGTTGGTGGCTGTAATTAGATTTTCCTCCTAAATGTCTTAACAGGCAGTATAAGCACATGTGCTGGCAGCGATGATGTGTGGTTGAGTGCCCTTTAAACGGACTTTGTCTTCTGATTAAAATATATTTTCATGATATGATCACTACATCACTGGAAGAGTTTATAAACACATTTATTATTATTTCTTGTTTTACTTTTGTTTCAGGCGAGCAATACGCAAAATGAATTCTTCAATTGCCTGGACTATGCTAAATCTGACTTCAACCATCGTATTTGCACCAAATATATCCATTGCATTCCGAGGAGTGTCCTCAGGATTCTATACTACATCGTTTAGACTAATGCAGGTTATTAGTCACATAAACCTATGTACTTTGCCGGTAATTATTTCCCTTGGGTTTATTCTCAATGTGATTGCTGCTGTCATCATAATATCCTCTTTTATGCGTAAGCCTACACAGGGTCACTATTTCACTGCCATGGCCATTGCAGACAACATCTAGTTGTTCAGAGCAATGCTCCACTGGTTGGCTTCATTTACAATTTAGATGAACAAGTATATCCTGTTTTTGAAACTTGTGCTTTTGTCACTTTCCTGAGATACTTTGGCCAAATTTTATCTTGCTACTTGACAGTCTACATTAAAACAGAGTGTTTCCTAACCGTGACATTCCTTCTGAAAATTTCCAGCATATCTACACCCTTTAAGGCAAAAAATTACAATTTTAATAACAAGTCTCATCTGTGTATCAATAACAGTATTCCCATCCTGGACGCTTTTTTCACACCTACGGGTTCCACAGCATGTCTTATCAACAGCGCACGGGGAGTTTAGACTTTGGAGCTTAATTGTTCTTCGGATAGGTGGAATGGTCATACCGAGTGTAATTGTGGGGGTCTTTACGTCGTTGATCGTTTTACAGCTGACACGTTTGCAAGTAAAACGGAAAAGCCAATTAGAGGGCCAGTTGCAGGACAAACACACTTCTAATAAAACCAAGGAAGTTGCGCTCACGAAATTGCAGAAACCAACATTAACAGATGCCTTGCATGTAGGCGACCCTTTTGACATAAATTTAGATTTTTGCAACAGAATTTCGATGTAACTGGCTGTAATTCGATTTTCGTATAATGTGTCTTCTCACATAGGGCATATATAAGCGCTAAGCGCTGACAGTGACAACGTGCGGGAGAAGTGACCTTACAGAGGCCTTTTGTTTTTGATTTAATTTCATTTTCATATATACATACATATGTGTGTGTATATATATATATATATATATATATATATATATATATATATATATATATATATATATATATATATGTATATCTACGAATGCGACCATTATGGCACTTGCATATATGTCGACCATTTTGGAACATACCTCTAATAATCAATGTTCAGATATCTTATTCTGTCAAATATGTTAAAATAATGCATTTAACATTCTTCACTTTGACCGCATGCTTTGATTTCAATTCTTTTGGTTTACTAGAAAATATACATTTCGTGTCCCAAAACGGTCAGCATCGATGGGTCATGTAAAACAGCGACCATTTTGGGACCTTGTTAAATATGTCAGTAATTTCAAATGTATAGCGGGTTGGACGCTTGGCCTGAAATAACTGAATGTAAGTTTCAGGTCGCACGAAGTATCGACCATTTTGGGACACATCAACAATTTTGGCACGTATAGACCATTTTGGGACACAAACACAATGGGCCTAACTTCCAACAAATGATGAACGTTATATAATATCATCGTGTGTAGGGCTTACCATTAGCCGCCTAGTGTTTCAGATTTTCCCAACTTGTATGATATTCAGACTGTTTGTTTTCCTTACAAAACGATTGAAACGGATATTTTCCAATCAACTATATATAAAGCAGCGTGTCCCAAGAAGCAAAACTAAAAACCCAGACCGATCGTTTTCAAACGCGAAACACAGTTTACCAGTGTCGATGAAGGTGGCAAAAAGGCCCAATTTAGCCATGGCTTGCCCCCTGTGCATATATATGTAAGTGCTACATACAAATGCAAAAATGTCATTTTTAATTTTGACAGCAGGCCCAGGTATCGCGCACGTCTGTGACGTGAGACTGCCATTATAAACCTTTTATGGATTGTGAGACAAACATATATTTGAAGGCCGTCTGAGTGACTGAAACCCTGACGACGTTACCCCAATCTTAAAAAACAAAAGAAGAAAAAAAGGAAAAAAATACAACAGCTTTACCAATTTTTTGTCAGAGACATCTTATAATGCATCGGGCTCCTATTTAAAACCAGCTTTCTCTTTTTGTTTATAAACATTTTATATGTAACTTTACCTTATTTATTTCAAGGCCGTCTGAGTGGTGCACAAGGGGACAACATTACCATATCTCAACAAGGATCCATTGCAGCCTCACCAAATTTTTTTCACAGTTGCACATTATAGTGGAACACACTTCTATTGAAATCCAGCTTCCTCTCATTATTTTTATACTTGTTATGAAACCTTTGAAGTGTTTATTCGAATGCCGCATGGTAGGCGCACAGTACAGTGGTTTCTGTTTCCAGAACTTGCCCCAAGAACACATCCAAAATTGCCTTTTCATTCCATAGACAGCAACGTGGAAGTTGTATATAAAGTGTTCTGCTGTAAAGTCTAAAAAAAAATGCAGAATTGGGGAGGGGGATTGTGGGCGCCGAAGGTAATCCGTTTCTCTGAACATTATTATTTTTGTTCTACGACACTGGCAAAAGTTTCATGGAGAAAAGCCCGACGATATATATGGATACGCTCCCCTGTACACCCATGTGCATGTGTCACTTCCACGGGAGTCTTGGAATGTCCGAGGGGTTAGTCTCTGTTTGATACAAAATGATACAAAGCTCAATTAAAGTTTCCTTGCTGAATATACATTTATTTCATATCTGTCTCCATCCTGATATCCTGCAGCTAACGCAGTCTTTTATCGGTCACAAGCATCACAAGATGAAGTAACGATCCTAAATCACTTCTCGGATTGTGAAAAAAAAGGTATATAGTCGCATGATATAACTGGATTGCTGTATTCTTAAAAGCTATGCACAGGTCCGTCCTACCATATAATCATTTTTATTTCCGGGCACAAAATTTCCTGAATACACTCCAAATCAGAATTTGAAGAGATTTGGTTCCATAATTTTATGCAGGCTTTCATTCCACATTCAATCTGCTACAATTTTTCCGAGTTAAATATTCCCGTACTGGGCTTCCTTGGGGGAAATTCAGGAATATTTTTCCCTCGCGAAAATTTATGATTATAAAATAACAGTTACTGATCAGGATAGAGTATTTCTACAGCCCTTTTTTGAACATGCACAAAATCTTACTGTGGCAAGAGGGACACCTCTTGCACTAAGATGGTGCATCCTAGTGAAACAGATACTTTCTATGAGGGCTATAATAGGGGTATTGAGGAGCAATGGAGAGGGCCCTAAAAATAGAAGGACGCTGAGAGAATTGGACAAGATTTCAAATAGCAGGGAGCACATTTTAGGGTGTCAGGGTACAGAACACCACATGAGAAGTATCATGACCAGGCAAAAAGAAGTGTTTCCTTGATTGTGGTGTAATCCCAATCACTACAAACAGGCCTATAGGCCTACGACGGCTTCACCGATGAGGAAAATAAAACCTATGTTATCCGCTTAGGCACGAAATTTATTCTGATATAAAAGTGTAACCGTCACTTATGAGGGCTTCCCCTCATTAGCCTGGTAGCGCATTATTATTTTTTTCCCTTTTGGATATCTTATGCTTAAATGTCACAACCTGGAGGGATATTTGGCACATTATTCCCTTTACTTGTATTTTTTATGTTAATGATGTAATGCATCATAATTTTTATATGCAAATGATGTCATGTGTTTGCTGTGTTTCATTTCATTTCATATGTATATTCCGCATACAAAGAATCCTATGCTGCTGGTTTCAAGGAGTACAGTCTCAGTTGGAAACAAGATAAAGCCCAGTTACACAAACAAATGCAAATACAAATTACGAACCTGGGATATAAGATATACAATATAGAAGACGGAGTTTGGCAGTGATATGTGACATAGATGAAAAAATAAAAATTATAGAATATACGTAGTTAAGTGACATAAAAATCATTAAAAGGAAACACGTTAATATAACACATAAAGGCTACTGGTTATACATCTCTTTAACAGCTTGCTGGAACCAGTACAAGCTGTCAGAATGACGTAAATGACAAGCTGGTCCAAGTCTTAGATACGGTGAATGACAATGGCTGTTTAAACGTTTCTGCTTTCGGTCTGATGATATAGATTTTTCATTGTGGAACTTTTGTGATTTCTATCATGAACCTTGTAGTTAAAAAAGTATCTCAAATATACTGGCAGCCATAATCGTTAATGCATGCGTACAAAAAGGAATCAAATGAATAAAGCCACGTGTGTCTTGAGATTACCAGCCTAAAATTAGAAGCGAAAACGAAGGAATCGTAAAATCAAAATTCCTGGATGCCAGGACATCTATTTTGGAGTCTTTGAAGTATAACTTTGTATTTTTTACAGCAGTTGCTCCAAACTGTATCACATTGGCAAAAAAAAAAAAAAAAAGTAAACCGATTTTGAGGAATAACCTTATTCACAACTTTGTCAACATGTGAGCACCACCACAAAGAGCAGTCAATTATTACACCTAAGAGTATAATATTTGTCTCAGCTGTCAATTTACAAGCTCATTCAAAATTAAGTTTGTCTTATCCATACCATGAGAGTCGATTTTACATTAAATGTAAGTTTCTTTTCGAAAAAACATTAAGCAGCATTAAGCAGATCGCAATCAAGGTTCGATTAGGGTTCTGCAATTGAAGGTGCACTAATAGAGAGAGTGGTGTCATCAGTAAAAAGACTTTTACAAAAAAAATGTGATGTATTTGCGAAATCATTTATTAACACTGAAAAGATGTAGGGCCAAGGGATGAGCCTTGGGGCACTCCTATTTTGATAGGTTGTTTTCCAGAGTTGACTTTTTTTGCAAACAATTTATGATCAATTGCTAAGATATGATTTTAAAAAATCAAATTCTAATCCCTATATACCATAATTTTTTCAGTTTCTCACCAAAATTATGTGACCGATTGAATCAAAACAATATTGTAAATCTAGAGAGAGCGAAAGAGTTGGGAAATTATCAAAGTTCTCAAGCAAATCATCAATCATTGCATGGAACGCCGTCTGCGAGGATCGGAATGTTAGAAAAGATGACTGTTCAGGAATGGATAATGGGGTTATTCTCAGCTAGAAAAGAAATACACATTGCCTGAATGCACTTCTTTATTATTTAACTTATGTGCGACAATACTGATATGGGGGGATGATTTCAATATTGTTGCCGTGATCTTTTATTTTTAAAAATCGGAGTGGCCCTCGCTAATTACCAGTTAACTAGTACAATACCAGTCTGGAGTGACAGATTAATAATATAAGTTATAGAATAAACAACAAGATCAGATGCCAACCATAGCAATTTACTGTTCATATGCAGGACATCGAGATACGATTCTAGGTAAAGCGATCGTAATTGGGATCGTACAAACTGAACAGGAATTGGAGTAAAAATATATTTGGTAGAGCAGTGTTGTCAATGAACAGGTAGTAAAGAAGTTGCCGTTTGGAATTGTGATGCTAATTTGATCTCTATGTTCACAAAATAGTTATTAACATCTGCGGTTGTTAAGTCTGGTGGTATAAAACTGTCACGCTTTTTGGACGGCATTAAGTGTTTGAGGGATCTCAGCATATGTCTGGTTAAGAGCAATTGCCACTCTTTCCGTGTAAAACTTGTTTCTCTTCATGTGTTATTTTTCCCGGATAATACATTATTGCAATATTTCTATACTCATCCAATATTACACGTTCGTTAATTAACAGAGCTTTATCTTGAAGATACTTCCTCTGTTTTATGCATTACAAAATATCTGGGGTCATCCATGCGTTCTTTTTGTCACGAGCCCTGATTTTTCTGTGTGGTGCATGTCTATTTCAAATAGATTCAAATGTAGTTTTCAGTAAAAGCCAGACATGTTCCGTATTTGTCATACCAGGTATGTTATGAAAATCTGCATTATGTTTTAAATCAGAGATAAACATATTGACATCTTACATGGGTATCAAAATTCCTTTTTTTTTTTTTTCATTGGCATTTTACCAGTAGTAAGTGTACATCAAGTAATGATCACTGAGGCTTTTACATATATAGCCTCACCCCCATCGGAATGATTGCGATCTGCCCCAACAATTTGGCATGCATCAATTTGTAATTCATAATCATCAATTGCACTATCTTGCTAGGATTCAGAAACTGTCAATTTAGCGACATGAACCTTGTTGAGAAGGTGATGCCATAAATTAATCTTTGGCATCAAGCTTCTGAAGTGAAGATGATACATCTTTAAACCCGTTCTTCAAGCATAAATGGTTTTCCGATGTCAAAGGGGTAACCTTAAGAATATAATTTATAACAGCAAGGGAACAATTTACTCAGTAAGCCATAGTATTTTGACAGCAATCCATTGGGAATACATTGTAGTTAAATTTGAATTCAGTCATACTAAAGGTATTGAATAAGTTAAAAATAAAAAAAAAGTGTTGATGGAATATAAGGGGGGCCATAAGGACTAATTTTCGAACTATGGCATTGACACGTGATAGACTCATAATACTACTGTTTGTTACAATGCAGTATAATATAATGGGGACCGACATGAGTGATTAATATATAGCATTGATTATAACAAAGACAGAATGTGCTAAGTATTTTGAACCTGATGTAAGGTGTGTACAGTCTACACGAGTTTCCAAAAAAATATTTATCCAGGCAAGCATAATGTGAACTACTTACAACAAATATTTCTTGAAATGTTATGTACACAACGGTCAAATTAGATTTAATATTCACTCTCTGCTGTGTTTCAAGCGTGAAAGTAAAACAATACTCTGAGGTACTTGGTTACTTAATTTTATGCTGTTACGTTCTTTGCGACCTTGGGAATATGTTTTATCGATTCGGTTTGATCAAGAAGCGTAAACATAGTATATTCCGTCAGTTTAATGTGTATTGGCAATGTTTCATCAAGCACAGCCAGCTATAAGACAATATATCCATGTTTCATCAAGATGTAACATAGAAATCTTCCACTTGGTGCTCATATTCAGGGACATATAAACAATTTCGGTATAATATAACTTGCTTGCACGCAAGACGTTTGCTGGCTTTCTGTATGTAGTGTACATACATTAGCTGGTATATAATACAACATACCAGAGAAAAACAGTACAGAAATGATAATTAACCTGGTGTCAATAAAACCTTCTCAGGAATGTTAAATAGATCTATATTAACAGAAAAAAAATTGTTGGCACTTTGCCAAGTAGTTAGATTCAAAATAGCTACCATTTTTCAACATGGCTACCAAATTTCTAATTTTTGTCTAATTACAGGTACCTTAAAGGTCTTTACAGTATAAAACACCTTATGGGGGTATTTATTTTCATAAATCCCGGCTATAAAGTTGGATTTTTATCTTAAAATTGAATCTTAGTCAATTTAGGCTCATATTTGTCTTAAAAATATGAAATGATTGGATCAAAAGAATGTAAACCCAACCGAGTTAAATGACTTTATTCTGAAACAATATTATGACACCAGTATATTACTATAATAAAGGGCATCATCACCTCCCTTACCATGTTCATACCTGTGAAACTGGGGGACCTATTTTAAATTATTATCATTCTCACCTTCATCATTGTCACTCTCATATTGTGAGTTTACATTGTAACAGTATTATGAAACAAGTGTATTGCTACAATAAATGACATCATCATCACCTCCATTATGTAGTTAATATTTGTATGATTAGGATAATTATTTTAACTATCACCATTCTCATCTTCATCATTGTCGCTCACATCTTGTGGGTTAACATTGAAACAATATTATGTATGACACATTAAAGTGTATTGCTACAATTAATGGCATCATCATCTCCATTACCCAGTTCATATTTGTATGATTAGGATAACTATTATAACTAGCATCGTTCTCATCTTCATCACTGTCACACTCGTATTGTGGGTAAACATTGAAACTACACATTGACACATTAAAGCGTATTACTACATTACATGACATCATCATCTCCATTACCAAGTTCTTACTTGTGTGGTTATGATAGCTATTTTAAATATCATCGTTGTCATCTTCATCATTGGCACTCTCATATTGTGAGTTGTGGTGTCCAGCTGGTGACTGTCCTACACAGTGGAAGCTGGCCGTGTCTGGTGATTGCCATATACAGTGGCAGTCTGCCATAAAAGATGGCTTGTTCAGTTGGACGATGAAGCTGAAAGCAGTTCATCATAATTCCAGAGTCATCAATATGTTGGATCTACTTTTGGTTCTTCATGCAAAATCTATAATTTATGCCAGTTGAGCTACAGGCAAGAAGTTCACCAAGATCAAATTGTAGTACACAAGATATATGCAAACTGTTCTACATGTGCTGTACATGGCAAAGACCAGCTAGTAGGATAAGCTGAGATGCACCTTGCATTATTATTAGGTGGATCAATGTACTGGGTTGAGGGTGGGGGGAAACCTTACCACCAAATTTATTAAATTGCATTTTCTAAACAAATAAATTCTGACGACAAAAGTTCATTCTGTTAGACACTGCCCAGCTTTGAAATTTTTCTAGTGGTTACCTGGGTGTTTAATCCTCTCTGGCTGAGAATAGGCTAATATAGTTGGTATGTTTTTACATTCAGCACATAAAGTGCTGGATGGTATTGTCATCCCCTACATCGTCAGTCCATCGGTTTGTCCGTCTTGTCAATGTTACCTTGATATTTCCAAAAATATTCACCATAGTTGTACCAAATTTTTATCTGAGATGCAACTTGTAATGGACCAGGTTGCTATAAAAACTAGCATCCACTTATTATTTTTAAACTTTTAATCAAATTTTTTTAAGAACTTATTTCAAGGCCGTCTGGATGGCACACAAGGGGATGATGTTACCATACTATCACCAAAAATATTCACCATAGCTTGGCTAAACATTTGTCACAAAAGACCTTTATGGTGGACCAGGTTCCTATCGAAAAAAGGCTTCCTCTGATTATTTCTTACCTTTTTATTAAACTTTTAAAGTATATATTTGAAAGCCGTCTGAGTGGCGTCAACCCTGACGATGCTACTGCGATATCTCAAACAATTTTGATCGCACTTTTATCAATTTTTCTTTCATCTTCTGATGGATCAGGTTCCTTTAAATAAAATAGTATCCTCTTGGTATTTATAAACTTTGTATGAAACAATTTTGATCGCACTTTTATCAATTTTTCTTTCATCTTCTGATGGATCAGGTTCCTTTAAATAAAATAGTATCCTCTTGGTATTTATAAACTTTGTATGAAACTTGAAAGTATTTATTTCAAGGCTGTCTGAGTGGCGCACAAGGAGACAATGTCACCATAATATTTCAACAAGGATCTATCGCAGCTTCATCAAATTTGTGGTATAGTTACACAGTATTATGACACCTGCAAACTCTCAAAAAAAGTTGTGGGCGCCGAGGATAATCCTTATCTGCACGCTATTTCCACCACACTTGTACGTCTTTCTTTATGTGGGCGAAAGTGCATAGGCTTACCGTTCTTTGCCCTCACAAAAAATAGATACATAAATGGCTACCGTTTTGACTTTTTTCTGCCTCTTCGCAGGCACTGTAAATGTGTTATGCAATCCAAGTTATATATATCAGAATATGTACCATGTTGGGCACTTTTTGTTTAATGTATGTAATGAATAGATATTAAACAGGAAGCTGAACCCATCTTTACGGATATACTGACGAAATATATGAGTAGAATGCAACAAATGGGATAAAAAGTTTGGTGGTATATATTGATTATGCAACATGCTAACCGTAATTGAAGCACTTGTATGAAACAGAAAAAGAGAAAAAAAAAAAGAAGAAGAAGAAAGAGGGAAAATCAACAGAAATCAAATTTTGCTGTGGTTTCAAGTGGACCCAAGGAACTTTATTTGTTGTTGTCACTCACTAAGATAATGATTGGAATCCAACGATATCTGACGTTCAGGACATGTGATAGATACGTTCCATTATAATTCAAATAGACAAGAGTACCTTCAGCACAACATGGTTATGCTTACGGTAGAAAATTTACAAAACAGATGAAATAACAATTTCTGAATACAGTGATGTGTATTTTATTCCAAAGAAATATTGACAAAAAATGGTACTATGAACCAAAAAGACGCCATAAACTGGATGGATGTTGAATACTTTGATTCATGATCGTTAGCTTTCTATTCGAAGTTCACATTGCCAGATCGGTTTACAAACAAACCCTGGTTTATTAGGACTAGCTTGCTATATAAGCACACAGAAGTGCTACAAAGCTCTACAAAATACAAATCCCATGCATCAGATTTTTTCTCCGTTCTTTCTCAATTGATATATTGAATGTTTTACAAATTGTGTACACATTTTTTTATCATACCTTATAAACTGGTAAATTACGTATCAATTAGAGGAAGAGATTTAGTGACCATATATTACTACAAGACACCAACATGTCTCAGTGTATTCAACATTGGTCGGGCCCGACAACCCCCCCCCCCACATCGACAATAATAATAATAATAATAATAATAATAATAATAATAATAATAATAATAATAATAATAATAATAATAATAATAATAATAATAATGATATATCCTGTCTTATCAAAATGTCATAAATGCCTGGTTAATGTTGGAACTTCAAAATTCCAATAGCACAATGGCATGGCTCCCATACGGGATGCTTCCGTGGATTATTCTGAACTTAAGCCGCTCAGTGTAAGTCCAAATTAGCATTGCATGATTTGAAACTCTGTGAATACTTAAATCACGTAAGTGTTTAGATTTGATTTGGGGCACACATTTAAGCAAGCAGGTTGTAGGGACACCACCATTGACAAGTTCTATAACGTGTAATGTGAAATAATTGGCCGGGTAGTATGAAAAACGTTTGCAGACACACACCAGCTACGCCTTTTCTTTTGCATTAAAATTGATGGATTGGCAACATTCAATGGTATGATATAAACTTTGATTATAGGTTTTCTATTGAAACAAATCTACAAGCTTGTTTACACCGACATGTCTTACAGTGTTATTAAATTATTCTGTGTCACTGAATACTATCATGACATAAACTTGTTCCATGGTGCCCAACACAGCATTGCCTCACTCTGCCCAATCCTGACATATTTAATAAATAAATTGAATTTCAAATGCTTTCAAAACACTTTTACCCGTCTTTTCCAAGGGCTCCGAATCATAAAGCAAGTTACTATGTACCAGAACCTATTGCTTGTTAAGATTATTAAATTTTTTCATAAATCAAGAAAATAAAATTGACGCCATTTTGCACACTTAGTGTCCTAGAGTCTGCTGTGATGATGACAGCTAAACGGGAAGATTTGGCTCGATTTCCGCATTTAATTGATCCAGAGTTACTAGATGTACTCTTAGTTCAGGGCAGTTATTGATATGACAGGACATACCACAGGTAATGGTGCCCAAAGAAGTCAGGAAAGGCAAACCGGGTGATCCCTATGCGTTCAAAACGGTCTAGGCTGGGCATCAAATGGTCCTTTAACTCGTTGTGAAAATACATCTCCAACGTCGGTAAATTATGCACAGGTAAAAAGCCTAGATTCGAAGCTGAAGAAGTTTTCGGAGATCGAAAATATTGAAGATGCATACAGTGACAGTAAATGGTGGTCCGAAAACAACCAAAGGGTGATCAGCACTTGGAATAAGACAGCAAAAAAAGTAAACTGCCATTACGAGTTGCCAATTCCCTGTAAAGCTAAAGATCCAAAGCTTCCCGTAAGTATGGAGGCTGATGAGAAGCGACTCGTTTCCCTTGAAAAGAGGCTATAAAACGATGAGACACTTTACATTATGTACAAGAAAAAAATATCCAATCTTCTCACGAAAGGATACTAGGCTAGATATCTAATTGGAACCCTGACGTTATCTACATTTTCATGGACGTATCTAGGTTATATTTATAAAGTATGCCTTCGATAAGTGAAGGTTATACTCTAATTTTATGCATGTATTTCAACATATTCTATTTAACCACCCTAATCATGTTGACTCATTTACTGCCAGTTAACATAAAATAAGCGTAACATAACTTGTAATATTTCTTGGACATTTTTTTCAACTTCAGAGAACTTCTGATGTACATCAGTGTGGACTTGGCCCACGAAATGGAAGCAAATGACGAGTCAAAACAGTGAGTTGTCTTAATGCTGC
This sequence comes from Hermodice carunculata, assembly GCA_964020975.1. Classification (NCBI taxonomy): domain Eukaryota; kingdom Metazoa; phylum Annelida; class Polychaeta; order Eunicida; family Amphinomidae; genus Hermodice; species Hermodice carunculata. The sequence goes on along the minus strand of OZ026616.1, from coordinate 55,675,581 downwards.
AATTCTGCGACTCTGACTGATTTGGAAGGTTACAGGTTTTTATCAATGTAGTTGAACAGACTGTTACAGACCACAAAAGTTGAACTGTTTTACTGGATTTTCTTTCCTTGTAGCTGTTAAAGGTCATGCACCACAAAGGATGTGGGGATGGACGTGCGAGTACTATATTTCATTCTTTTATATTAGCATATTTTATTTATGCGGTTCCTTAGGCAGTCACATCTAATATCAGACACCAAAAGACGAGCATCAAACCATGCAGTACAATACTCTAGGTTCAAACACATTGTAATGTATCTGGAACATTGTTGCCACTTCAAAGGACTTGTGCGGTATATCCTACATGCCAGATCCGCAAACAGAGCATGGTGTTAGTTGGCCCGGCAAAGAAACAAGAGGCGTTGACTGGCGTCATTGACCAGGCCAAAGGGTGAGTCTAGTTACAGAACCCCAAAAATGAGCACACACATGTAGAACTTAAACGGTAAAACTAGAATTTACATACAATGTAAAAAGACAGAGGTACAGGCAGGCTCTAGAGCAGTTACGGGTGTATAAAAAGTCTTCAGTCAGGTGTTGCACCAACGATGAATCATATTGGAACACAAAAAAGCTTGTATGGGCTTAAGACAAAAAGCAGTCACGTATGAAAATGCTTAGCGGACTTGTACAGATCCATCATATAGAAAAACATAAAAGTACCAACAACTGACATCTGTAAGTGTATGATAATTCCAGAGCAGGCAAACTGTGTCAGTGGTGTGTTGGTATATTGTCTTATAGCTGGCTGTGCTTGATGAAACATTGCCAATACACATTAAACTGACGGAATATACTATGTTTACGCTTCTTGATCAAACCGAATCGATAAAACATATTCCCAAGGTCGCAAAGAACGTAACAGCATAAAATTAAGTAACCAAGTACCTCTGAGTATTGTTTTACTTTCACGCTTGAAACACAGCAGAGAGTGAATATTAAATCTAATTTGACCGTTGTGTACATAACATTTCAAGAAATATTTGTTGTAAGTAGTTCACATTATGCTTGCCTGGATAAATATTTTTTTGGAAACTCGTGTAGACTGTACACACCTTACATCAGGTTCAAAGTACTTAGCACATTCTGTCTTTGTTATAATCAATGCTATATATTAATCACTCATGTCGGTCCCCATTATATTATACTGCATTGTAGTGGTTCATTTCACGCTGGAATGGATAAACATCTTTTTTTTTTTTTTCAAAACTTCCTGCTGACTGTACAAACCTTACCCAGTGCAATATACCGAAATTGTGCTCCTTCTCACACCATCACTGATATTTCAATGCACCTTGTTGGAACCAATCATGCTCAACTGATTTTATCAGAGCAGTAATGTGAGGCCTTGACATGTTAAAATGGTTATTCAAAAATCACTCTACGGTGAAAGGAGCCAAAATCTTGACAAGCCGATGAACATGAACATCAACACATATAACAGAAAGACTCCAATATCCACAAAACAACACAAATAACTGCTCTGACAAATAGTAACACACGCCAGTTTGCAACAATACTGGAAAAACTGCATCAGAATTCTTGCAAACAAGAAACATACATTATCAAAGCCCTCAGCCTTCAAACAGTCGAAGCTGGTATTTAGAATATATGGTAGACATACAAACAGCTGTTGTGTCATTCTCTACCAATGAATAAATATGCAGTGCAGTACAAGGGAAATCATATCTTTCGTAACTTAAAGCTGCTACCCATGTGACTTAATTTACAATCTTAATTTCAAGTTCGTCATATGTTTGGCGTACGAATTAAACTTTTCACTATAATCAACATACACCATCACCTGAAGAAAGCAGCATTCTTTGTCTTTTTTTTTTGTACTTTGCTTTCATTGTACGCCATCAGAAATATGTACAGAAAAAAAAAAAAAAAAAAAACAACAAAACAAAACAATAACAACAGGACTGAGTCCTTCGCTAGATAAATGCTACCAGTGGCCAAATAATAATAATAATAATAATAATAATAATAATAATAATAATAATAATAATAATAATAATAATAATAATAATAACAATAATGATAATGATAATGACAATGATAACGATAATGATAATACTACTACTACTGCTACTACTACTACTACTACTACTACTACTACTACTACTACTTATAATAATAATAAGTGGCAGTAACAAATTGAAGGCTAGAGGATTTTTTTTTTGGGGGGGAGTGGGGGGGGGAGGACAAATCTGGTTTATTATAAATGGGATATAAAAGAAAAAGTTCATTTTTAAGGAGATTCTACAACTCTGCCAGGAAATTGGCAATCATTAAGAAATAGGGCAAAAGAAAACCTTGGTACAGAAAAGTTTGTTTCAAAAAGTTTCAAAAATATAGATACTATTCTCTGTTATTTTATTTGGAATGGTCCATATGAGGATAAGATATAACGAGATGTTCTAGTGAGGCCATATGATGACAGTGGTGTGAAAATGTTACATGTTCAGTCTCAAAACTATGCTTTAAAATTGGCATGGGGAAGAGATTTACAAACCCTGAATGTTAAGGTAAATGGAAAGGGTTGGTGATTCTGAAGTTGCCAGATATAGGGGAAAACATATGGAAATGTAATATTGACATTGAGGATTATCATATAGTATTTGATAAAATGAAACGCTTATTCGAGGAAGAAATAGTAACTATATGGTGTAAAGTCAATTTTGCAGAGCCAGTAAACATGTCTGACATAAAAAAACAGTATCTATGGAACAACTCATTAAAATCCATAGGAAGATCTGTGTTTTACAAGCAATGGTGTGAAAATGGGATTGACATTATTCAGATATATTGAATAAAGATGTGATTTTTTTAATCAATACATTTTGTGAAAAAATTCCCAAACGTTAAATCAAACTTTCTGAAATACCACAGTTTAATTCATGCGATACTAACAGAATGGAAAACAAAGCTTGTGAATGGAACCAGAATTAATCAAAATATAAGTGAAAATTAGTTGATAAAAAAAATGCATTGCATAGGAAGGGTGACTAAATTTATTTATCATATGCTAATACAAACAAATGTTAAAGGCCAAAGTAATATGAAAATTAAATGGATGGGGGTGCTTAATGTAGAAATTGATGATTTTGTTGGTCAAGTCCGCCAAGCATTACCATATATGTTTGTTTTTTTGTGTTGAGCTCATACGAGCTTTTTTGTGTTCGAATCTGGAACATCGTTGATGCAACACCTGACTGAAGACTTTTTATGTATCCGTAGCTGCTTTATAGCCTTGTTGTTCCTCTGTCTTTTATATTGTTTGTAAATTGTAGTTTTACAGTTCCAGTTCTACATGTGTTCATTTTGGTTTGTCCTGTTTGGCCTTGTCAGCGACGCTAGTCAATGCCTCTATTTTATCGGTGGGCCCACTAACCCCATGGTCAGTTGAAGAATCTTGCATTGAAAGATGTGCGGCAGAAGTCCTGTGAAATGGCAACAGTGTCCCAGATACATTAAATATGTTTGACCATAGAATATTTTACTATATTGTTGGACACTCGTCTTTTGGTGTCTGATAATAAATGTGACTGAGAGTGAAACTGGATGAATAGCATATCCTGAAATACCTGTGTAAAGTTAACCAACTGGTCAAAAAGAATTGCTTAGCAACACGTCAGAGTATATGCCCAAAGAGTAGAAGAGTGCCCCTGTTCTTATATATAAAACGACATATTGCTTTTACGTGGGATGAATAACATTGTCTGTACCTACTATATATATATATATATATATATATATATATATATATATATATATATATATATGTGTGTGTGTGTGGACCAAATTCTGCACCACATCAGATAATTTGCAGGCACATTTTCCTATTTTTGGTGGCGAATTATCAATAAAATTCAACATTTAAAAGGTACTAGTTGCAAGCACCGTCTCAACAACGATCATCATCCATACAAGTCCACAAATTGGCACTAACAACAACATCAATCCATCAGGATAAATTTATGAACCTCACGATTTAAATTTACAAATGCCCTAAAATGAGTATAAATTGACATGCCTACAAGGTTGCTTAAATCGTAACGTGATGTACAAAATTGAAAGACATATAGATGGATGGATGGATAGATAGATAGATAGATAGATAGATAGATAGATAGATAGATAGATAGATAGATATATAGATAGATAGATAGATAGATAGATAGATAGACAGATGGATGGATGGATGGATGGATAGATGGATAGACAGACAGACAGACAGACAGACAGACAGACAGACAGACAGACAGACAGACAGATAGATAGATAGATAGATAGATAGATAGATAGATAGATAGATAGATAGATAGATAGATAGATAGATAGATAGATAGATAGATAGATTTAAATGTTTTGAATTACCTTCTATTTAACAGTAATAGCTCGATAAAACAAGGTTTAGAAAAAAAAGAGGTGTCGGCAAGTCTTTCCTGTTTTTCGAGTCTACCCTAATAGACCCGTGTCATAACGAAAGTTTAACTTAAAATACATAAAGCTTGTGTCTTCAGATTAGCTTTTTTATTGATGTATATTGTAAGCTTTGCATCTTGAGTTCATTGTTCAGGTCAGGTGGTAATTATCTTTGCATGTACAATACAACGCTTGTTACTATGATTAAATTACATGAGAAAATGACATATCCTTTTTCCGTTTAAAAGGGGGGGGGGTGTAATAAAGCAGTTTAATGATGTGCAAGGCAATCGACCAGTGTAAGTCTGTTTAAATAAATGTAGGCGAGGCCACCCCAACGAGGTAATAGGAGAACAGAAAAGTTAAAAGAGAGAGAGAGAGAGAGAGAGAGAGAGAGAGAGAGAGAGAGAGAGAGAGAGAGAGAGAGAGAGAGAGAGAGAGAGAGACAGAGACAGAGAGAGACAGAGACAGAGAGAAAGAGAGAGAGCACAAAATAAAAGGTGTGGGACTTGCGGATAAACTGTATTGTAGGAATCGCACTTTAAATTAAGAAAGCAACACTGATATGGCTGTGATATATGTACATTTTAGGTTTATTGAAGTGACATTAAAATGTTACTTCAAGGAATTTTCGGAACCAACAACAATACATTTCAGTAAAATGTTTGTGTTATCGGATTTTAACAGGCAGCTTCATAGAACGCTATATAATCAGGAGCTTGCATTAAAGAACTTGCATAAGATGATATGAACAGTAAAATGCTACTTCATAATAGAAAAAAAAAAGACCAGCAAAGTCCTTTTTAAAGTTTAATCCATGGACTGTGATTCAGGGTCTAATTTACTTTGAGAGCAAGAGGAAACTCTAGACGTATAAAGTGCTTATTATTTTTAGCACAATATGAATTTCTGCAGCCTTCCGATGCAACTGGCTCAGATTGAATTTTACAAGGTGAATATTATACTTTTAGGGACCAAATAAGCATCAGGTGAGAGTACCTAATTCACTTGTGCTGCTACATATACTTTAATGTCTGCAGTCATATCACAAGTTGTTTTTCTTGTCTACACTGTGTCTCACTTATACACAGAAGTTATAATTTGAACAGGTACAGCATCTTTTTTATAGCTGTTCTTATACACATTGCACCTGAAGAAGATGTACCATGTACTGTTTTATGTAATATTTAAAAACCATGGTCTGTCAAACATTCTTGATTGCACTTTAAATGGCTCAGGTCACTTTGCCTGTACAATTTTGTTTTACTTTACATTAACACAAGGGCTATTCACCAGATAAATTTCATCTCATCATGAGCATCGAAAATGACCATTGCTATATTTTATCGATTTCTCTTCTGGTGATGGTCTAGTCAAACATGTTCACTGTACTCGGAAGACATCTTACTTCTTAATTGAAAAGTACACAGCCTGGTATTTTCAATTGAGGACAGTCACATATGGCATCGCAGTTGAAAACTGTCATGTGTTTTTGTATTGAAACATTCTGAATGAAATATTGTAGCTACACCACTAACATCACTTAAGATGTCTTAGCAAGGCTGTCAACCTAATCTAAGGTACACAAGCATTTCCACTATGATGAAGCCAAAAAACAAAAACACAAAAAAAAAAAAAAAAACAAACAAAAAAAAAAAAACAAAAAAAACAAAAGAAAAAACAGTTGTTTTAAGATACTAAAATAAAAGTACCTTTATAGAAATGTTGTGTGTGTGTGTGTGTGTGCGTGTGTGTGTGTGTGTGTAGGAATTTCGCCTCCAGTGCCTCATAATGAGATGGATTATGGGTTCTGTCATTTGGAAAAATACAAAGAAATACCAGAAAAAGGATTAACCTCAGTTAGCATAACTTTACAAGGGGAGCTTCCTAACCAGAAATGCTTCAGTTAAGTAGCTGAACCACAAAAACCCGTCTACGTGCTATCATTGTGGAGACCATATAAATATTAACTAGAAAAGGCTAGTACAGCAAGCTGTGCGCAAATATGTTCCAGCCAGTCAAGAATTAAATTAGTTGGTTAGAACGTAAGATTATAAAGCCATTTTTGCTGAAAATTTTGCATCAACTAATCAATTTTGACCTCAGTCTGCATACCTTGTCAGGCTGTCCATGAATTCAATATATCTGTTCTTCCGTATGTATTTCTCCATCCATTTAAAGGGTGCCTACCAGATTAGGTCACCATTGGCAAAACCTCAAGCTTTCTTTTGCATGCTGGTAGCCCTGGGTCATCGTGCCGCACACCGATACGTCAGCGTTGGGCCTCTCGGGATTTATGTAACGTGACAGATAACAGCTGTCTGCAATAGCCAAAGATTTGGAGCAGTCATGTGCTAAGCTTCAAATGATTTATTGCTGTGGCAACTTTGATACTCAAAAACACTTCCAACTGGAAGTCACCAAGACCATACCACCTGGATGCAATGTATGTAACAAACACGTATGTGCGTGTGTGTATGTGTGGTAACGAGAAGCCAGATGTTCAATTTATATAATATTTAATGGTGTGTACAATCGTTTGTTGTCGGTTCTCAACAGCAAAGCAAACGACCAATTACACATATACGTCATGATAACATGACATTTTACAACCTATGATGGCTTAGGGAAGACCCATTTCGAACTGGTACAACACCCATATACTACAAACTTATGTTAATGATAAAATGGCAACTATTCAAAAGCAAATTAATCGCATAAATATTTTGTCTTCCTTCATATGTTATCTCCTGTGTGGATACTGCTAGGCAAACCAATGTAGTTGGTAGCAATGCAAAAAGGCCATCAAACCGAATTATTACTCAAACCACCTTAGATAATGTTAGTAATAGCCCACATTGCTGTATAACTAGGGGCAAATACTTACCATCCCCACCACCCCCCCCCCCCTCTTTTTTTTTTTTTTTACATCGAGGCCTTATTAGCTTTTCCATGCACATTCTGATCATCGTCGCCTCACACACTATATATTTCGCAGCAGTATATAATGAATATTTTTATATTCCTGAAAGGGTTTGACTGGAGTCGAAATCTCAATGGGATGGCACAAAATTATATGAACTTCAGGTATAAAAGCAAATAAAAAATATTATTAACTATATAATCACATCGTCAGTCCTTAGGATCAGCAGATGGTCATTTCCGATCACATTCGATTCTCTGTGTGTTTACATATAAATGCAATAGCTGATATGCAATACAACATAACAAATGAACATTTTTCGGGTAATATAATTAACCTAATGCTAAGTGAGTCTGCAAACACATTGCCTGCAAACCAGGCACTTATAACCAACATTGTTTGCATGTTAATGCAATGTAGATATAACCTTTTCAACCTGTATTTAGCTATTTATGATGAGCCAATACCAATGCACATTGGAAATGGCCATGTAGTAGAACATTCTACAGATGTGTTTTATAATCAGAAGGATTCAATAAAACCTGTTTTCAAGGTCGCATAGCATATAAACAGGTAAAAGTAAGTACCTTTAATTTCATTTCCAAGCCTAAACTACGGAAGAGAAGAAATATTAAAATTAACCTGACTCTGTATAACATTCCCAAGCTACATTTAGTTCAAGAGGTCCATCCCATGGCTGAAGGCATAAATAGTTTTTTTTTTTCTTTTCTTTTCTTTTTTTTTTTTTTTCTTTTTCCTTTTTTTCTTTTGCTTTTTTTTTTTTTTTTTGTTTTGTTTTGTTTTGTTTTTTTGTTTTTGGTTTTGTCAGAAACTTGTGGTGACTGTGGAAACCATACACAAGATGCAACGTACTGAAATCGTCCTCCTTCTGACACAGTTACAGATTTTTCAATTTACCATGACGTGCTATTATCATAATTCGTGTATCACTCCAAGGTAAATACCCCTGAAATCTTACCAAGCCCCTTGAACGCCAACACCACTAGGTATAACAGCAAGACTCTACTATCCACCAAACAACAAAAACATAAGTGCTATGAAAAATAGAAGCACTTAACAGTTTTTACCAATATCGGAGCAACTGCACCAAAATTCATGCAAACAAGAATTAAACAAAACCATTATCATCAAATCAACGAAGCCGGTATCTAAAAACTATGGTAGACATGCACACAACTTAAGTGCCATTGAGTATCAGTGACTGCATATGAAGTGCAATATAGAGGAAAATATCTCTCTTCCAACTAAAGACTACTCCTCCTGTGCGATTAACTTACCATCTTATGTTCAAGCTCGTTATTTGTTTGGTATACGACTTAAATTTTCCACCATTATTATTATAAATAGAAATTTATTGTCATTTTCTGTAGTTCCCTTTAAGACAACGTCGTCAGAAATCGAATATATAGCGCACAAGCAGTAGGAGCTTTTAATATGGTCCTCCATCCGTCAGCAATTCCGCGTTTTGAACTTCTCCTAAGAGACTGTTGGTCTGATCCTTAACAGACTTGGAAGGAATTATATTTGCTGTGCCTTATCAGTGTCTTTTTTCAATAGACACAGTGCAGGTTTTTTTTTTTTTTTTTTTTTTTTTTTTTTTTGAAAATATATATTTTCTGTGATAAAAGCTGCCGCCTAATTTGCATTTGATTTGCAAGGTTGCCCTACCCTTCGATCGTATTTGTTGAAAAGATAGCATTTTTTTTTTTTTTTCTCTGGAATGAATTTGGGCATTCTAAACGTGTCTGCTTATAAATTGGTTTTGTCCATAGCAAATGTATGGTGATAGAAGAGCCATTTGAGGTGTTTGAAAAGAGTAAAAATACAATATAGAAAAATAGAAAACAAATCTGTTTTAACGGTTCATTGGCGCGAATCGACGATCCAAGGCTTAGGACAGCGAGTTCACATAGTATTTACTAACCCAGTGCAGACAGGCACATCTATTTACCTCCTTGGTATGTTCCACATCAACATTGGGATGCCTTGTTCATATGCCTTGCTTAGAAATTTTACAACTGTCTGAGTGTCACAATTTATTGGATCCTGATTTTATGGCAATATCTAACTGTACAAGGCTGCAACATTTACATTTGGGTTTCACCAGTGTTAGTGCAGACACTACAGTGTGCTTGGTCAAGCTTCTTCCCTTGACAAAAAATCTGGACTTAGCTGGTGTCAAATTTACACTTATACAAAGTCAAGAGATTCTGCAAAACTGTAGGAAGACACTCGAGTTCCTTTCATTAAGCTTGGTAGAGGGAACTACCTCAGCAAATTTTCACAGACAAGTTCCATCTGCTTATGCAAATTGTCACTGTACAGTTTTACACTAAAATGGCCAATTTAAACTGGAATATGGAACTTGATAGTGTATGTCAATATGGATGCCGAAAATGAAGTAGAACCCACTATTTCTCTTGGTGATCCTGTCAAGGATCCTCACTCCGGGGGTTTGCTTGCAGAAACACAGAAAGTTCTGAATGATAGCCTTCCAAATCATGAAGGTGGGACTGCATTAAAGGAGCTGACAACCTTGCAACCCTTTAGGCCTGTCGAACCAGAAGTCTCTGAAAGCATGCTGTGTCAGTCATTAGGTTTCCAACCAATTGAGGGTGAAATACTAAATGTCAATCAGCCTGTTCCTGACCAAGAGCTACTGACGAGCCCTGAGCAGCCATCAGAAAGTGCTCCTACTGATCACCCTTCTTCAGAGGAACCCCCAAACCATGACACAACTAGAGAGGTTGAGAATAATTCAACAGAGGAACCACAAGGAGAGGTTAGAGAAAGAAAGACGGCACGCAAACGAACCCCAACACCTGCAATTTGGAAATCAAATAAACGCAAAAGGCTGCGCCAATCTGGCCAGGAATATGTCAATAGGAAAGGTAGAAACGCCTGTCGGAGTTGTATAAAAACCAAAAAAGGATTGTGCAGGAAAATGCAGATATAGTTGTGCTCTAAACATATATGACAGTCACTGAGAGACAGTCTTCAGTCATTTATGGAGTTTGTCAGATGAAGAAAAGCGGCATTTCTTTAGCAAGACCATCGACAAAAAGCCAAAGAAAAGTACTAGAGTGAAAGGTCCCTCTAGGAAAGCCTTCACCTACACATACATGATTTTATTGATGAGCAGCCAATACAAGTATGCAAAGAATTTTACCTCACAACTTGGATGTGCCTCAGAGAATGATCTTCTATTTTTGTTGAAAATATAAGCAAACCTACCACTGGTGTTCCTGAGGCTAGCCGTGTTGGCCAACAAAAAAATGCAGCGAAATACACCAATGAGCAAAACCAATTGGTGCATGATCACATTAACTCATATCCTAGGGTTGAGTCCCATTATTGTAAGGGCCTCCAGTTGTAGGGAATACCTAGAGGCTGGCTTGTCAGTCCAAATGATGTATGAAATGAATCAAGAAATGTGAAGAAGAAAAACAGCCAGTGAAAATGCACAAGTACAGACACATTTTAACACGGAATTTAATCTAGTTTTCAATAAGCCGAAAAAGGATAGATGTGACTTGTGCGAAGAGTATGCAGCACGACAGAAAACTAACAATGTTGATAATTCACTAAAAGATAAGTATGAGAAGCATATGGAAAGTAAACTGTCTACCAAAGCAGAAAGAACGAGTGATAGACGACGCAAGACTGTAGTCTGCTTCGATATGCAAAATGTACTCACATGCCCTACAGCAAACATCTCTAGTTTTTTCTATAGGAGAAAATTGAATGTTTACAACCTAACAGCACATACATCTCTAGATAAGAAAGTATATTGCGCTGTTTGGGGAGAGCACATTTCAGGACGTACTGGAAATGATATTGCCAGTGCATTGTGTCCCATACTGGGTAGAATTGCAGCCAAGCATCCTGACATGAAGCATTACATACTGTGGAGCGATTCCTGTGTGCCGCAGAACAGAAACCAGGCAATGTGTCTAGCCATCAAGGAATTCATGAAAAACCATCCACATATTGAGACAATAGCACAAAAGTATTGTGAACCTGGTCATTACAGTATACAAGAGGTGGACAACATCCACAGTCAGATTGAAAGTAAAAGTTGGACAAAACTGAAATATTCAGCCCAGTCAGCCTCATTCGTGCTCTCCTGAACACAAATAGAGAAAAGCCTTCTTTTGTCATCCAGATGAAAGATCCAGACTTTTTAAACTTTTTAAAGTGTGCCAAAACCTTGAAGTTTGACAAAATTCAATTTACACGAGTAAAACACCTGGTGTACAAAAAGGAGGTACCATGCCGTGTTAGTTACCAAACATTATTTGGCAAAGATGATATGAATGTGGTGTCCGTGAATAAACGTAAGACACCAAGACTGGCATCAGACTATCTGGAACCTCAGTTTCAATACCCTGCAGTGACAAAACTTAGAACAAAGCCTGCTTTGAGCAGAACAAAGATTGTCAACTTGAAAGTCATACTCAAATACATGCCTCTTGTAGATAAGACATACATGGAAACCATTTGGACAGATTGATTCTAAGCTGAAAGCCATCAGACATTGTATGAAGATTGTGCCTTTAATGTTTTAAATGCACAGTCTGACTGATGAAACACTTTCTAGTCAGGATATGTAGCAATGGAAAATCCATGCTCAATCTTTTATAAGGATTTCCAAGGATGCACATTATTTGTTAATTACTTGGGAATGATTTAATCTTGCATATTTTATTATTCTTAAATGTTCTATTCGGAAAATCACAGAAAAATTTAAAAATTCAATTCAAAAATATTGTTCGAGTTTATTGTTTATTACCCTTAGAGTGTGCTTAATATGTTACTTGAAAGTTCAAAGTGATGTTAGGATTTATTATGAGAAACCCTTAGGGTGTGCATAATTTGTTAATTGAAAGACATGTAAATATTATCACCAGGTTCACGAAAGTTTTGTTCTGCTGTCTCAATATGACTCTTGATATTTGTCTAGCAAAGACAAAACAGGAAAGTCCCCATGTTCATTGTGACATCACTACCTGTATTGCTGTAAATCTGAAGGCTGTGCATTGTTTTATTAAGGGGTGTCGGAATAGATTGTGCAATTTAAGACTTATTCTAGTGAGAAAATTGCATTGTGTTGGAAAAAAACGCCATGTTTAATTTGATGTTGAGCTTTTTGGTTATGGAAACATCTTAAGACTTTTCATTTTTCTATCAAATGGGTATATTAAATATATATGTATATATACTTTATTTTTCGTACTCGCAGTACATGGAGTTACAATTGAGCAAGGAAAAAAAATCAAATAATCAAATCACAAGTAGATAATGAAAAGTCAGTTCATACATTACAATTCACATTAATATCAAGAAAATGCGTATCCCAATCTTAATATTAATTTGTACATAAATAATCGATCAGTTGAAGCACCTCTGTTTGGTTTAAATTACAGGCCATTCCTCCGTCACGTACTTCACACAGCTCGCGAATGAGCATGGCATGTGCCCTCTGTTCTGGTGAAGCATGAGCCACATTCCCTTTGACGTTACACAGATTGCTATAGAAATTGACATCATTCAACAGATAATTCCTTCGTATATTGTACCTCTGTAATAAATAGTTAAACGATCTGCCTACCGGCGATCGTGAACCCTTATGAATTATTTTGAGACAAAATCCAACCAAGGGATTCTCACTCATATTTAGTTTGTGAATGAATTTAAAGAACCGTGAGTGTAACTGTACCTCAAACGGACTTACTCCACATATCTCAGAGAGTAGTACATTATGAGTTCTATAAGGCAACTTCCATATGTGGCGCACTGATTTACGCCAAGCAATGAGCAATTTCTCTATTTCTGGACTTGTGTAGTCCCATAGCTGTGAACCGTAAAAACACGTTGCATATAATTGAAGTAACTTGTATCGTATTGATGAGAAAGCATGTCCAAACTGAGCCATTATGATATTAACTTCAGAATACAATTTACTAACACACCGTTGTACATTGCATGATAACGAGTCTGCTCTCACACAGTTTCCTAAATGAATATATTTATCAACTTTTTCTATTACTCTTCCGTCCATTTTTATTGTGTGACAGGAATCATCGTCTGGGAATGACAGCCATTTGCTTTTAGAAGGATTAAACAACACATTAACATGTAATATCCCAGCTTTTAACATGATTTTGGTCATTCAATTATTGTTAATGTTGTTCAGGGTTTGACACAAGGTTTACATGTATCTCCTTCTTTGAAACCAGTGAAATTACCTATAGTTTTAATGGACCAGTGCAATATTGTCTTCTTCACCAGTATGCTGTTTTTGAAGACACTGCTATTTTGG
>OZ026616.1:55601845-55656845 GCA_964020975.1 Hermodice carunculata | reverse complement strand
TTTTACAGTTATTTGACATCTAAAATGGGTGCCTGTGGAACAAAGCACATACCAAAGTTTGTTTTTGATGAGATGTCACAGGAACCACTTGTTTCTACATATATCATAATTTAAATTTGGTATTTGGGAAACTGAACATATACCAAACTTTTCTTTTAAATAAATGTCACTGGAACCGAGTGTTTATTGTTTATACAGACGTAAAATTGAAAATGAGTGTTTGTGAAATGGAGCAGATACCAAACTTTTCTTTTGATTAAATGTCACAGGACAGGGTAATTCTACATCTTTTGAAATTCAAAAATGGTTGACTGTGAAACAGAGCATATACCATAGTTTGTTTTTGATTATGATGTCACAGTAACCGGGTTTTTCTATAGACAATAAATAAATAAATAAATAAATAAATAAATAAATAAATAAATAAATAAATAAATAAATAAATAAATAAACAAAAATATAATAATAAATAAATTATCAAACAAAATGATTCCGGAATTTAAAGAAAAGGTAAAATACCACCAGTCAACAAACACTATTTCATTCAATTTTAACGGGAGTAGCAGGCTGTTTTGGCATTATATACCTTTTGTTTAATATAACAAGCCTGGAAAATCATTTATCAAGAAAACTTGTCATGGTACAATTGCTATGTCATTGTATGCAAACTGCAGTTTTTAGTCTTAACTTCAGAACTCTTACATAACACATCAAAGAATAATTATGTAAATGATCTGCAACGATCAAATATAAAGGACGCTGTGATATGATAGCAATACCAATAATAATGAAACATGAAACCACTTACAGTGTAAATAAATAAATAAATAAATAAATAAATGAATAAATGACTGAATGAATAAATAAATAAATAAATAAATAAATAAACAAATAAATAAATAAATAAATAAATGAATGAATGAATGAATGAATGAATGAATAAATGAATAAATAAATAAATAAATAAATAAATAAATAAATAAATAAATAAATAAATAAATAAATAAATAAATCAGAGCTTAATCGATTCACTGTTTACCAGAGTGTGTACCACAATTTCGAATTGGCTACAATAACCATTTGCATTCTAGTACCCATAGGAGAAGTTCACAATAAGTCTTTCACTGTTCTTCATGTTCTTCAAGCTAAATGGCCTTGCTGTAGTGCATACCAGCTTGGATTTACTTCTCTGTCCAAGGTTCACTGTAAGTAATTCAGATCTAGGTATCTGAATGTGGGAGCTATTTATGCGATTGAATAGCATCAAAACCTTTTCAACACTTCCAATTTTTATTATAACTGTGGCGCTTGTTTCACAAACTTGTGTCTTGTACATGTTTGTAGTGGCAATATTTTCAATTTGATGAAACACAGGGTAAGGTACATCGCGATAAAGGTTGATTTGTACTCACATGCGCTTGATGGTCGCATTGCTTTGCACACATACCTGTGCCATTTCTTTAGCTCACTGATGACCATTGGGTTCAGAGGTGTCATCTCCAATTGATGCTGTCTCCATTGTGCAAGACCAGGATTGTACCTGTACAATAAAAGCCATTATTTAGACCAGAGTTTGACTTTTGTCAATGTCATGTTGAGTACCCACTGTGCATGTGTTGGTGCAATTTTGAGTATTAGCTGCTGTGCTTCGGCCATTATGTAAAAATTTGTGAAACAAATTAGATGAACTTTAAATTTATAGAATGATGTAATTAACAGACATGTAAGAAATGGTTGTCTTTGTACATCAGATGCACACATCTACAGTTTTGATAACACTAATGTTGAGCAGAAGCAGTTGAAAGCTTAGTTGTGAACAATCACATTTTCACTCAATTCTACATCTAAGGTTGTTCTTTGTAAGTGTAAAATGGTGACTGAGCTACATTATAATATTATTGTCAACTGATTGTGTATGGTTATTTGAGGTGGAACTGACACACAAATGTGTCAAAAGTGTCTTTGTCACAAAATCAGAAACACATTTCTGGATGTGGATTTGTCATGTCATATTTCAACCTTGTACACACTGAATAAATTGATTCGCTCTTCTGATCAAATCGATTTAATCAGAATTAAACAGCATCATTACCATATCCAAACCGTAGTCCTAACGAAACAAATCCAAGTCAATTCCGACCAAAGGCAATGTTCGTTGGTATGTATAGCTGAAACACATAAATTTATGGTTTGAATTTATCCAAGAGACCAAAACGTAAGTACAAAGGTTCATAGGGTCGAAAAGCTATATCTAGTTTTAACATGACATAATGCAAAAAAAGTGTTTGAAATTATAGGCCTATTTCAGTAAATTGGCTTGAACAGGTGCATCATTCATGCACAACAGGACCATACAATTTATAAAAAGGGACCAAAATTTGCAGCACATCAGAGAATTTCTAAGCGGAAGTTCTTAACTTGTTGAAAATGTCAATAAGATTCAGTATTTAAAAAGGTACTACTTGCAACTACCGTCTCAACAATGATCATCATCCATACAAGTCCACAAAGCGACACCAACACCGACATCAATCCATCAGAAAAGCCCTCTAGGCCTAAAATGACCATCAATAAGAATCCAAACAACAGGATTATATAATTTGATGTGTTTTAGGCATGTAATTAAAGACATGATGTTGTTTTAAAGGAGATAAACTGAGAGTATTTCAAAAAGAAAAGTGTTTGAATTTGCAAATATAGTAAGTACATTGGTTCAAATGTTAAACACCAGCCAGAAGCAAGTGACATTAGGCCTCAAATCATTAAAACGTATTCAAAAGATGCATTACAATAGTCAAAATTTGTAAGGATATCATTCATATTTCAATTTGGTTTCCAGAAGTATTTTGAAAGGACATTTAAATGTTCAAGAAAGCATAGAATCCCACAAGTCATCTAATAAGTCAATTATTAGGGTAATCATTTAGAATTCCCAAAATTGTAGTATGCCATTATAAGTCATGTGTTGTATTTCCTGTGAGTCAGTGAAGATATAAATTGAGTTTGAGTGTCCAGAATGGGACATGTTTTACACCTCAAACTACCACAATTTTGAACGCGTATTTTTTGGTGTAGATGGCTGTTTTTGATAAGGCAGTCATTCAGATTGAGGTGGAACTAACACACAAATGTGTCAAAAGTGTCGTTGTCACAAAATCAGAAACACAATTCTGGATGTGGATTTGTCATGGCATATTTCAACTTTGTACACACTGAATAAATTGATTGGCTCTTCTGATCAAATCGATTTAATCAGAGGAACAACAGATATATTTGTTCAGATTATTATATTGATTTGGTCAGGAGAATAAATAGATGGTATTTTATCATCTCGTTAAATCACATTGTTCTTCTGATCAAATTGATTTGATCATCTCAACAAATACACCCCCAACCTAATTAAATTGACGCTCCCTGTCTGATTTGTTCCGCGGATCAAATATGTATACTTCGAAACAAATCACTTCTGCCAGTATTTGATCCGTGCAACAAATAGTACACAGATTACCGGAAGTGACGAGCGGCATACAAGAGGGAGTAATATTATCTGGTAGTGCAGAAATGTATATTTATTCGGCAGATCAAAAAAATTTGATCAGGGGAACAAATGTATTTGTTCAGGTGAATAAATCGGGATATACCTTATTTCATTTGATCAAAATAACAAATCGATTTAGTCATCTGAACAAATGCATTTGTTCATGTGATCAAATTCATTTTATTTGTTCCTCTGAACAAATCTATGTGATCTTCTGATTAAATCAGTTTGTTCTTCTCATCAAATAGTACAGAAAAACATGATCCATATTCATTAATTCCAAACCCAACAATGACAGCAAAGACATTCCAGACTTGCCAAGGCATCAACATTTATCTTCCAATACCAATATGAAGAAACCAATTTGCCTCCTGACTTGAGACAGGCATTCACCCATACAAGGCAACTGGTGGTTTTAAACCGGTCCTCTCAACCTTTGAAATATTCATCATTAACTATAGACACTAGTTCATTTCCAAAATGTATAGGCCTAACCACCAAAAACACAAATTTCATTACTTCTGCCAAAAATAAAAAAGAGACCTGTTAGGCTGATCACCTTTTAGTTCTCCCGACTTGCCAGTCACCTAAGTTAACAGCAAAAGTCTACAGTAGGCCTACATCGTTTTTGTGATATTTATGAATCTGGAACATTATAAACACACTTTACCTCCACTATAACTATGAGTCGGAGAACAAAGCCCACAGCACAACATAGCCAATGAAGTGATTTACAAATAGTACAGAAAAAACATGATCCATATTCATTAATTCCAAACCCAAAAATGACATCAAAGACATTCCAAACTTGCCAAAGCATCAGCATTTCTCTTCCAATACCAATATGAAGAAACAAATTTCCCTCCTGATTTGAGACAGGCATTCACCCATAAAAGGCAACTGGTGGTTGCAAACCGCTCCTCTCAACCTTAGAAATATTCATCATTAACTGTATTCATTAGTTCATTTCCACAATGTATAGGCCTAACCACCAAAAAAAACCCACAAAATTCATTACTTCTGCCAAAAAAAAAAAAAAAAAGAGACCTGTGAGGCCTATCACCTTTTAGTTCTCCAGACTTGCCAGTTATCTAAGTTTATAGCAAACGACTAAAGTAAGCCTACATCGTTTTTGTGATATTTATGAATCTGGAACATTATAAACACACTCTACTTCCACCATAACTATGAGTCGGAGAACAACACCCACAACACAACATAGCCAATGAAGTGATTTTCAAATAGTACAGAAAAAAATGATCCATATTCATTAATTCCAAACCCAACAATGACAGCAAAGACATTCGAAACTTGCCAAAGCATCAACATTTCTCTTCCAATACATATGTGAAGCAACAAATTTCCTTCCTGACTTAAGACAGGCATTCACCCATAAAAGGCAACAGGTGGTTTTCAAACGGTCCCTCAACCTTAGAAATATTCATCATAAACTGTACACACTAGTTCATTTCCAAAATGTATAGGCCTAACCACCAAAAACACAAATTTCATCACTTCTGCCAAAAATTAAAAGAGACCTGTTAGGCTGATCACCTTTTAGTTCCCCCGACGTGCCAGTCACCTAAGTTAACAGCAAAAGACTCAAGTAGGCCTGCATCGTTTTTGTGATATTTATGAATCTGGAGCATTATAAACACACTCTACCTCCACTAAACTATAGTTCGGAGAACAAAGCCCACAGCACAACATAGCCAACGAAGTAATCTTCAAATAGTACAGAAAAACATGATCCATATTCATTAATTCCAAACCCAACAATGACACACAAGAAATTCCAGACTTGCCAAAGCCCACAGCACAACATAGCCAATGAAGTAATTTTCAAATAGTACAGGAAAACATTATCCATATTCATTACTTACAAGACCAACAATGACAGCAAAGAAATTCCAGACTTGCCAGAGCATCAACATTTCTCTTCCAATACCAATGTGAAGAAACAAATTTCCCTCCTGACTTGAGACAGGCATTCACCCATAAAAGGCAACTGTTGGTTTTAAACCGGTGCTCTCAACCTTAGAAATATTCATCATTAACTGTTGACATTAGTTCATTTCCAAAATGTATAGGCCTAACCACCAAAACACAAATTTCATTGCTTCTGCCAAAAATAAAAAGAGACCTGTTAGTCCTATCACCTTTTAGTTATCCCGACTTGTCAGTCACCTAAGTTTACAGCAAAAGACTAAAGTAGGCCTACATCGTTTTTGTGATATTTATGAATCTGGAACATTATAAACACATTCTACTTCCACTATAACTATGAGTCGGAGAACAAAGCCCACAGCACAACATAGCCAATGAAGTAATTTTAAAATAGTACAGGAAAACATGATCCATATTCATTCATTCCAAACCCAACAATGACAGCAAAGAAATTCCAGACTTGCCAAAGCATCAACATTTCTCTTCCAATACCAATGTGAAGAAACAGCTGTACGTTTCAATGCAAAATTTGCACAACTGGGGCTCCATATGCCACCAAAAATATGGGCTTTCATTCTATAGATTTCCGGTTCACATGACAAGTCCCCACCTGGCCACCATAGGAAGCGCAAAACATCACGATCATCTGTATTTACGAGCACTTGATGGTACATGGCCTCAACGTCAGCCATCAAGGCAACAGGTTCTTGCCTGAACCGCACTAGCACCCCTAACAAACTATTCATGAGATCTGGACCTTGCAAAACATTAGCATTCAGGCAAGTGCCATTGTAAGTGGCAGCGCAGTCAAATACGATTCGAAGTTTATCTGGTTTTCGGGAATGAAAAACCGGATGGTGTGGCAGGTACCACACCTTTTTTTCTGGCAATTTCTCAGCGTAGCCCTAACATAGTAAGCTTTGCATCTCTGTAGTGTATCTCACATGCAGATCTTTATCTCTTAATAATCTTTTCTTAAGAGAATTAAGCCTATTAGCGGCTGCAATTTTGTTTTCCGGGAGATTTGTGCTCTCCTGCTTAAAGGGAATAGCCATTTGATAGTGGCCGTCTATCTTAGTTATTGTGTTGTTCCACACTGCTATTGCTTTGTGATCATTAAATGACCACGCTTTACCATCTTCATGCATAACTTCGCTTATTTCAATTTCCCAAAACCTTTTAACCTGACCCTCCAAGTTATCAGTTTCAACAAAATGGTTACTAGCCTCATTGAAACTAAGAGACCCGTGTAATGGGCCATTTAGCGTCCAGCCCAACGTGGTGCGGACCGCATAAGGTTGACCTTTGGCACCTCTTCTGACCTCAAGTGGGGCCAACAGGTCACGCGAGTCCATGCCTATCAACAACAGAACCTTATGTTCATCTATGTCCGGTAGCGTAATGCCATCTAAATGCGACCACTCATTTACATCCTCTTGTCTGGCCGCGTTGTACAGATTTATGGACATTTGACCTCTTACATACACTCTGGGTATATGCGTACTGCACTCACCGCTGACATCAGATACTCTGAGCCCTACAACTTCTGTTTCGACGTTACACTTACTGGAAGTTAATGTCGTGAGAGACAAATTTTCTCTTTTCCCATTTATTCCTAGTAACTTTGTCAATTCACTAGAGCAAAAGGTGCTGGTTGAACCCGAGTCTAACAGCGCAAATGTGTTAACATGTTTTCTCCCCCCTACGGTAGAGACTTTCACTGGGACGATAGGCAGTGCGACCCTTTGCATACCGGCCGCTGTGGAATTACAGGCCGTGCTTGTATTCACTTCCTTCACAGGAGTTTCACCTTGTGTCTCCCCATCATCTTGCTTAATATTTTCGTCTTGGCTAACATGCAGAAGCCTACAATGTTTCTTGCCACACCCTTCCACTGGGCATACCGCATTGCGTGCACATTTAAATGCCCTGTGACCAGGTTGTAAACAATTGTCACATAACCCTTTGTTTCTCGAGAATCGTAATCGTTCTTCTGGTTTCATTTTCTTGAACTTGCCACATTTGTACAATGGATGCTCATATTCACATAATTGACATTTCGGTCTTTCACACTTTGCTTTCAAATACACAACCCTTTCGTCACGACGGCAACTCTTGTCAAGATTTGGTTCTGCGTCTACGCTAAAATTAGCGTCCCGCCTTGAACCTTTACAATTTTTTCTTACATCACCATGAAAGATGTTCCCATATATAGGGTCATTTGCTTCTTCGGCTGCACCGGTCACAAAGTTTACAAGGTCATCAAACACAGGTAGCCTTTCACGTTTTATCTTTATCTCCTTTACTTCTCTGCGCCATCTACCTTGTAGGTAAGGTGGCAGCCTACGAGTCACCTTCACCAAGTTTGTCTGGCAGTTCATTTTTCCATTCTTTGCATGCCAGATAATATATCTCTACACATATTCAACTCATCGGAAAATTCTCTTAAGGCTGTACTGTCGTTGGATTTGATAACTGGTTTGCTGGTGACATCTGTTACCCATTGCTCGGTTATTGCATAATCATTGCCAAACCTCTCCTTTAGAATACATTTTGCCCTTTGGTACCCTGTACTGGGCTCCATGGCAGCACACCCTTCAATTGTCCTACGTGCTTTACCAGCACAAAGTGACATGAGCTGGACTAGCTTTACATGATCGGACATACCTGTATTATCAACCCTACTTTCGAAAAATCGAATGAAAGTCCAATACTTAAGCGGAGTGCCATCAAAATGCTCAATTTCTACTTTCGGCATCTGCAAAACCTGCATTAAATGCTGTTGCTGTACCTGAGTCGTGCATAATGCATTCAACAAAGACGTATCACTTACTGACTTTGTGTTTACATTTTCTGGAGAAAGCCCGTCACTTGAAGCGCCACCCGTCCACACTGGTGCATCAGGGTTCAACTGGTGTGTAGCCATGGCTACAGAGTTCTGCGGTTTTGGCGGTACAGTCGCCGGCATCGACTTGAGGGATTTTCCGCGATTATCATCGTCACTAACGTATCCGTCGTTGTGAAAAAGTTCTGTTTCGACTTCCATGCATGCCCTTTCTTCGGCATCAGCGATGGCGAGGTTCGTGGCCAGTTCCAACTCTTCCCTCTTTTGTCGAAGCTCGAACAGTTGCTTTTCCAGTTCTTGCTTTTTCTTCAGCATTTCGGCCTTTGCTTGGAGCGTTGCCCTTCTGGCTGCAGCTTTTGCTCTCACGCTTGAGACCGAGGACGCCTTGGACCTCACACTTTGCACCACGCTAGGTGCGGCTTGAATGTTCCGTGACGCCTGGCTTCCGTCACCTTGTAAGCCCGCCAACTGTATGCATCTGGTGACTTCATCCCGTACTGATACATAATAGTCCGGTGAATCATTTTCCGCGTATGGCGTGTACTTTTCATGAGACAGTCGGAAGTTTTCCATAGCATCCTTCAATTCCTTAACTTTATTTTCTATTGAAGGCTGCTTCCCACCTGAGGATTCCTCACTGTCAATGATTTTCATGACTTCATTCATCTTTCTTGTCACTTGAGCCTTGGCGGTAGTTCGCGCCCTTTTCAGCTCATCACTTTCTTTGTTCT
Source organism: Hermodice carunculata (assembly GCA_964020975.1). NCBI lineage: Eukaryota > Metazoa > Annelida > Polychaeta > Eunicida > Amphinomidae > Hermodice > Hermodice carunculata. The sequence continues at coordinate 55,647,784 of OZ026616.1, read as the reverse complement.
CCGCCATGATGAAACTATGTTCCCTTCGTAGTTTACTTTTATTGAGAGGAAAGTCCACTTTCTGTCAATGATCTTCGGAATAACACTCACTTTCTGTCACAGCTTCAGTGCACACTGTAATTTGGTGTAGCGGCTCCAATTGTTTTACTTTTTCATGTTAAAACATGAAAGGATTAATGACAACGACCAGAGGCCGATTTCCTTAGGAGAGGGTTGATCTTTTTATTCTTCCTTCTGGTCACCAACGTGTTTCTTAACACGCACAAATACAGTGTACGACTTGTTCTCACATACGGTACGGCACGGTACAATATGGTACGGTAAAACCCGTAAACAAAAATCATCTAATTTAACACATTTCTCATAACTTTTACCCAATTTCAATTTACTTTTAACTAATGTTAAAAACTTTACAAGCAATACAATCAAGCTGCAAGTATCATGCAGACAGTATCAAACAACAATTATTCTCTTAAAGTCAAGAAATAATGCAAAAACTTACAATCGTTGGAGCTTCCAAGCATAAATCTTCAGAGCAATTCAGAGGCACGTCCGTGCTCCCCGAAAATTGCGCCCTCTCCTACCCTGGCCGCACAAGCCCTTTGTTTTATCAAATTACCGCATTTGCATAAGGTGCGATACAAATGACCATGTTTGAGCTTTGATCGCCAGAGCCCTCTATTAATGGCAAGAAATACTAAATTAAGAATGTCGACGAATTGTTACGTATACATAATTCAAATACCTTCCCATCAGTCTATCAGTAGTGCAAATATAAAAAATACAAATGTATTCACAAACACTTATCTTTCTCAAAAGATAACAATATGTATGTATATATATATACATATACATATACATATACATATACATATACATATACTTAAGAATTAAACTTCCTCTCTAGTGTAATTACGGGCGCATGGTTGCAGTTTGTGTGACAGGCATTTCTTTGATGACGCGCGTCACACAAACTGCAACCATGCGCCCGTAATTATACTAGAGAGGAAGTTTAATTCTTATATTTACATTTAACATCATTTCTATTGACATAAGAGTAAGTATTATCATTGATAGTTGATTTAAAATCGTTTTTAGCTTGTTAATTTACAAAAAATGGCCTTTTTGTTTACTAGTGGGAGGAGCCAAGTAGGCGGGGCTACTACATCAGCCATCAGTTGTCAAGGCAACTCCTGGAACACAAAACTAGGAAAAAAATAGGTCCGAATAACACAACAACTTTATTTCAATAAAGCTTGCAAAACCGGTAAAAGAAAACATTTAGGCAAGTTTTGACAAGTAGATATGCAATTCTTGATCATCTGATACCGTCTTCCCATTATGCTTAGGCCTATGAATCAAACGCTTCGGAGGCGCTAACAATTGGGAAGTGAAAATAGTCCCAGGCCATGCAGGAGGATATTATTGCGCAGCACGTTGGTTGCACGAGATGCTCTAGTGTAACCATTGCCTCATGAACTACACTACAGTTCCTATTCTTTCAATGCTAACAAAAATAACAAATGCAAAAGTATATGTATATGTATATATATTTAATATATATATACATATACATAATATGTATATGTATATGTATATGTATATATATATATGTATATATATATATATATATATATATATATATATATATATGTATATATATATATATATATATATATATATATATATATATATATATATATATATATATTTCACATGTAGCTGATCTCAAGTCTATATATATATATATATATATATATATATATATATATATATATATATATATATATATATATATATATATATATATATATATATTATATATATATGTATATATTATATATATATATATATATACATATATATATATATGACTTGAGATCAGCTACATGTGAAACTAAGCTACACTGAGCAAACTGGAGTCACATTTAAATTTGTGCTGTCAGTGTACGGATATAAGTGACCAATACATGTAACATAATGCCTTGGTTTAAGAAAAGAAATTATCACCAAAGAACTTATACACCAAGCTTGAAGTCGATGTTAGGAATGAAATCCATAAAAATCCATATGAACACTTGGTTTCCCATATTGACCATGCTAAATGCATGTTTATTGGTCACTTCGTTATTCCCTTTTTATTTTAAAATCAGGAAATAGTTGTAGCACCGTTTAACTTTATATTTTTAGTGGAGATCATATTTAGTTTGATTCAAACGAGGTTGGAAGACAATACAGTAGATGACTGGGCAGAAAATTCGAAACGTTCAGAACATACAAAAGTAAAGCGGGAAGGTTGTGTGAAGAGCACATATTCAGGTAACTTTGGCACTTCCAAAATAAGTGTGAAGCTGAAATACGGTGGTGAATCATTAGTAGGCTGTGGAGAGCTAATATAACGACAGTTAAGCCCAGCGTATCTTCGAACTGGTGATATTTAAATATGTTTTAGTCATATACTTAACACAGTAATCACTTCTTGCAAAGAAAAAACTATAAGTAGAAGAATTATGACCCAATCCACGCAAAAGCAACTTGTCCTTTGATATCCAGAAATATTGAACAGAGGCCTCGGGTTGTTCATCAGGCAAGGGGGAATTTTGTGTATGGAGCATTCTCAAATATATTGTAGATAAGGATAGTTCCATTCCAACTGGTACCTTGTCCTGCTCTTTGGGCATATACTCTGCTGGGTCACAAAGCAATTGTTTACCTCGTCTCCTGATTTTGCTCTGCAATTTTGCGCCCTAGATCATCAACAGTGATTTTTTTTTTCTTGCACAGCCTCAGCAAAAATATTTCAATTTTAAAATTTCAGTTCGAAAATACTAAATCGGGAATACTAGCATCACTTCGGATTGCAAAATTTGATTAAAACTGCTTACTATACTAAACTATACTTGGTTTGATTTGATATACTGAAATTCACATCAGCGTTCAGCAAAACTGATATACTGCAATAAAGCTTACAATAACAGTTTTTGAAAATCATATATATCTGCTGAGGGTAGCCTGGAATAATATAAATGTCGCAAAATATATTTACGATACTGCTGTGGTATGAATTCCTTTTGCATATGTAGACTTGTAGATTGCTTCCTGCAAGGCTTGTAATATTTTGTGATGAAAATGAGCACAATTGCTCCAACCAAAGAACCCGAGAACAATATCGCCAGTACTAATTGCAACATGTTTCTATGGTATTTCATGCACATAATGTGACTAATATTTTCTCCTCTTCTTTGAAAATTATATTATTAAATGAACTGCAGCTTATGTTTGAATGCATAATTCTATGTAATGCAGCAAATATTTCCAAAATTATATACAGAATACAGTGCTGCATACCAATTGGAGTTGCTGCAGATGCATTCACATCAGACAACGTATTTCTCTGTTGTGATTTTGTGGATATGGTGCTATGCACTAAACTCTGACCCGATCCCCATAATTATTGTTTCTGGCAGAAACTATCAATACTTTCTGTGCACTTTTATAGTATAGTAGCAACACTCTTATGCACGATGCTCTATTCCACCAAGAATACCATAATATTCGGGGGGGGGGGGCACAGGGCCAATTTTGGGGGTAGGTGGACACTTCATACTATTTTTGTTCTGGCCCTTTGTCCATAAATTAGACCTGATGGCGAATCAGAATCCACAGCGCCACCCTTTCACATTAATATACACCATTAAAATTGTCATTATTTCTGGGTACATTGGTGTGTTCGGAGCCACTAAGTTTTCAGGCACTTTTATCAATATTTCTTTAACTGATGCTATTAAAGCCCCCCCCCTCAAAAAACACAAAAAAAACGGTTAAACTTTTAGTTTGGATATTTTAAGTATCCAGTATCACAAATTAAGCATGAATAAGTTGTAAAACATAATGTTTCTCCATTTTGAGGCAAAATAATGCATAATTTATGGTAGAATTTCCGCATAATGTTTGGCATGTTACGTACAATGTTTGGTGCACTGATATCAAAAATCCATTTGAAACTTTTTTTAGTACCCATACATATGTCCCAAATATAGATATAGGAGTGTTTGAACATAATTTAGTAAGCATTTTACCCACACAAAAAGTGATGACCAGCTTTAAATGCAACCCTTACCCCTTAAGAAAAACAGTAACAAGTTGCAACATTATGCAAGTCATAGAAAAAAAATCTCCATTTGGTTTGCACTGACCAATTGAGTAAAGAAACAGAGTTTATACAATATATGCAAACTTCTGACACGTAAAACCAATATTTCGTCACTAAAATAGTTAATTCAGTGATGCACACAAATAAAAAAAACGACAACATTTAATTGGTGCATTATTCATAGTCTGATTCATCATCAGAACTACTTGATGAGTTTTCGTTAAGAACTTGTCCACATTTGTCTGCCTTTCCTTCACATTTGCAGGCTACGCTACATGCAAGCTTAGCCTTTTTGCAAGAGCAGTTTCTCATACACAGACTCTTTAAGCGTTGGCAGCTCGACCGAGTTTGCAAGGAGTCTGGAAAGTACGAAATATCCATGGCACATGGACTGAAATTCCGTTTTATTCTTTCCAGCCAAACAGTGTGGGTGCCGGAAGATTTGAATCAACCAAGTGGGCTCGCTTTTGCTATAGAGTAGCGATGAGGGATCTTTGTAAATGGAGTCGAAAAGAATGTTCAGTGGGGTGGGAAGACAACTTATATTTCTGGGCTCATTGCTAACAAACAACTGTGCCCTCAATGCAGCAACGGAGGAGAATTGTTGCCCACCACACGCTGCCAGCAGAAGATTTCTAGCTTCAGTAATACGCTGTTCACTTGGTTCCTCATTGTTTACTTCACCAAAAGCAGCCAATTCAAATATAATATATCTTAAATGGTATAGGGATATATGTTTTTAGGTTGCGAAAGTTACAATGATGGCTCCAAGCCTCCTCATATTTACAATTTTGCTGCCACAATCACATTTCGTTAAATGTATTGATGGGTCTTCATGACAAGGCTGGATGTGCGCCGAAGCACTTGGTCATATGAAACAAAACGTACAGTGACATTTTCCGTACTTTGTGAAACTTAATCAATCATTATATTTTATGTTCATTCGATAATAAAAGTGATAAAAAGAAACAAAAAGTAAACAAAAAACAAAACAAAAACAAAAAAAAAAGAAAAAAAAAAGAAAACAAAACAAAAAAAGAAAAAAACAAAAACAAAGAAAAACAAAAACAAAACAAAAATCACCCCCCCCCCAATACCCCCCCCCCCCCCCGCCACACACAAACGCTTGCTTGACCACTGGGTTTTGAAATTGCAAGGCACCATTAGGACGGGGTGCGATTTACTTTTTGTTTAACTGTAAACACAAATGAGGGAAGAGTATTTACAAAGGCTTTTGTTGTTGTTTTTTTTGGGGGGAAAGGGTGTTTTGTTTTCTGTTGATTGTTTTTTTTTTTTAATGTTTTGTTTGCCCTTTTGTTTTCATTTTCTTTTTCTTTCTTTTTTTTATTTGTTTTTTCTTTTTTGGGGGGGGGGTGTTTTATTTTTCACCAATTTTATGTTGTTTTTTTGCCTGTTTTGGTATATGAAACCTTCATTATTGTGAGTAACAAAATAATCAAATTATGTATAAGTGCATACTCAACGCCTTTCCTTTTGATCTTTCACGTACCCTTAACACTGGGTGGGTCCATGTGACAAGAACAAAAAAAAAAAGGTGATGGTATAATAAGAAGCCATCCATACAGAAAGACATAAGACAGAACATGTATCCGTGGATTCCTGTATTGCCGACGCTGAAACAGATCAAGGAAACCCGCTTATAAAACGTATTGTGATGATTTGATTATAAGGTGAAAGGGAGAGCTAGACATTTATTTATTTTTTGACCACTTAGCTGCGCGTTTTGTACAGGTGCTGTATTTCTTGATTTGGATGTGTGATTCAAAGGACGTTTTAGAATCAGAATATGCTAGATCTTGCATGCCTGATATTCACGAAAACAGCATATATATATATATATATATATATATATATATATATATATATATATATATATATATATATATATATATTTATATATATCAACATCTCAAATCAATATTATTTTCATTACATTCATTCAGGTTTGAGCTCTGTTTCTGCAGTAAAAAGTGTGTATGGAGAACCACTATTTGGAGTCATTGATACTTGGGGTCAATTGCCCATAAATTTAAAATCTCCATTCTGGTGAGCGTCTTTAGTTATGAATGGTCTTGTATTTAAGCGGGCAGACACTCCATTGAAAAGAAAAGCTTGCATTGTGAAATCAATGCCCGTACCCAATGCGCTTGCAATGCTCGTACCCAATGCGCTTGCGTGATCAAAATGGAGTCAAGAAATTCTGTTGACTTTGGGATTGCTATAACAATATGACTCCATACAATTCAAAATATTTTCAGCCCCTCCCCTGCCCCGCCCCGAAAAAAAAAAAAAAAAAAAAAAAAAAGCTTGAAGTGAATAACTGTTGCAGACGATATTTCACATTAGGGTGGTAATGGGTTACGGGGCTCTCACTTTGTTGACCTATATATTGTAAGGAATTTTATTTTGATGTTTGGTGATCAAGGAAAATATGGACGAAGTACTAAATAATTTACATAGGTGAACACAATTTATATTTTCTCCAGCCCAACAGTGTTAAGAGAAACTAAATTTTATCCTGAATTCGACAGTCATTGTAAAATCCTAACTCGTATTGTTTAAAATCTGGAAACTACTTTAGGTTCTGTCTATTCTCAGGCAGGCGTAAATATTGATTTGATCGTTTAAAATAGTGTGATTATGTTTATTCTGACGCACAGTGGCTCTTAATTCAAGAAAATAGAAACGTATGTCACAACTAGATGCAGCATCTGATTCTGCAAGCTAACCTCCCAAAAACTGCAACTGAGTATTCTAAATGTATACAGCTCAATTCCTGTGCATTTTAACTTTCAGTGCTTTATTTTTTTCACATTAGCTAGACGAAGAGGAATTAATCCTTACTGAACCCAGTAGCACTGCGCGGCATGTTCCATGTTAAAAAGTCGTCATATGTAGTGTTCAAAGTTGTTAAACCGAATCTAATTTGATTATATGCAGACACTTTTAGCAAAAATGAATTGGTTCTGACAGCCAGAAGTACGCTTACTATTATCAGTTTACGGGAATATGTATTTACCCAGCTTTATATTTATCTTTTCCTCACCCTGCACCCCGTCATAATTGCCAAATATATAACTTATCTTTAAAAATGTATTTTTCGGTAATATTGTTACAAAGTCCTTTACAAGTATATGATCACTTTAGTGCTTTTAAACTTACATTGTATCACTCGTTAGTTACACTTTGAGCTCTATATATTTGTAAATATACCTACCCAATAAGGAGATGTGGGATAATTGGTTTGCAGATGCTGGACACAGACAGTACCCCTACACTAGTTGCTCAAGGTGTATTCGAAAATAATGAAACGCTGCTGCACTGAGATAGAAACAGAAACTGAAACTGAAAAAACAATCAAAAGGTTAACCCCGGTGGGGTCAAATTGCAGGGTCAACCTGACGTGAACAGTCACCCCTGGACTGTATTTAAAAATTGTAAACACGTAATTTGAGAAGTTAATATGGTAGCCTGTTCAACTGTTATTACCATTGCTCAATGTAGAACACAATGTACATTGCCACTACATTCATGCGCTGTTTATGTTAAGGGCGTAGGGGTAAAGCCAGTACAACAATAACCATTTGTAAAGCATTACAGCTATTTCATTACTATTTTGGAGGGCAGCCTGTTTAGTTACAATATATTTGAGCAGCAACACATCAACTATAGGAATATTTAGCAAGTATAGTGTTGGAACTACAAGTTTATTGAAAAAGATACACTTAGTTCTAAAACATTTTCTACCTGAAGGCGCCATATTTTTATTTTTTTTTGGTACCATTATTGAACCAGATTCATATCTTGTGAAGCCTATAACACTGATATGCTTAATTTTAAAACATTTTCTCCCTAAAGGCGCCATATTTTTACTTGTTTTTACTATTATTGAACCAATTCAAATCTTGTGAAGCCTATAACACCAATATAACTTTATTCCGTCATTTTAGTCATCTTTAATATAACTTTTAACCAGATATGAGTCACAGGAGGAGCTGTCGAACATTCAGTTTGCCATGTATAGAAAGGGCTGATTAGAGCATGAGGTACACTGATTTGAGAAGGTTGCCCTCTGGATTCTAAGACACCGTTATGCTATAATTCATATTCTGGAGGGAAACCAAAAATAGCATGAAGTGTTCGGTTAAGTGCCCGTGTCCCCAGCTTTAAATATTTCAATGTTGAGAATTCGCACAAGAGACTTCACCTGGTGTTTACCTTTAAGAACTGGATGAGAAAGAATTAAGTGAAGACAACTGCAACACCTTTGCCGAAGGATTCTTGGTTTTCCACTTGATGACACTGGCAGATTTTACTGTCGCACAGAATGTTTCTGCTGGAAAGTTGAAATTCCTAAATAAGAAAAAACCCAAACAAAAATGTTATAACAAATTGTGTTTCATAGGAGGAAGTATTGAATGTTGTGTGTATAATGGTGCTACTCCCCATAGAAGTTGTTAACAATTGATTTGATTTTAAAAGACCTGTAGCAAGCAATAAGTCCCAGTTTAATTTCAGGTACCAACTATCTTCTTCCCAATTTGTTGCTATATTTGTGCTTGATAGGCAATACCGTTATCGTGCAAAAACAGAACATTGGTTTAAATTATGTTTAGCCGAAGACTAAAGAGCTGCATTCTTTTTTTTTTTTTTTTTTTTTTTTTACAACAAAACTATTTATCAAGAGAAATATTGCATAGAAACTTGCAGCTATCATCGTAGAGGACAGGACCTGTATTTGTTACTTTGCAAGATATACTGTACAAAAACAACTCATTACTAAATAAATATTACAAAGGAAGCTGTATTTTAAAAGAAAGGTAAGTGCTAAGAATCCCCAACCAATACCTGATATTTAATACAATATTCAATGAATCTAGCAGGGTCTTTGGGCATTACATGCATTTGGTTTGACATAGCAAGCCGGGAGGATTATTTATTGGAAAACATAATATTCTATCCGAGTTTATGCCATGCTGCGTTAACTTAAATTCTTAATCCTTACTTCAGAACTCTTACAATGAAACATTGATCATTAAGTCACACTTGTTATATCATCCTTGCTATATCCTGATATGTACACCTGTGAAAATTGACTTATGAAATACGGGTATATGTAAGTGTTGATGCGTGTGAGCATCAGCGTTTAGATCTTGTATTAAATATTAGCTCAACATACAAGTGTCTTTTATAGCAAGAAAGTGTCTCAATTTTTTGGTCAGAGTACATGATAATTGACATTAATGAAAATATAATTCAGTTCATGGTCAATGTCTTTAATATAAAATGCCCGCAAGAAGGTGCTTTTATAAGGAAGCGACTATTTTTTTAGTACTCCCAATGTGTATACTTACAGGAAATACTCAACAAAACAGTTGTGAGAGGCGTATATGTTACTGGCTTCTTTTAGGCCAGCCGCTACTCGTAACACAATGAAGCATATTCGCACACAACTAATGCACCAGCCTTTTTTCAAACTTGTCTTCTCATGGTCTCCAAGATGCTATTAAGCAGATGGAATGGGTGTGTGTGGGGTGGTGGTGGTGGTGTTTACCAATCACAAGTGTGCATATATTGTTTGGAAGTCTACTCTCTGCAGGCATTATCTCAGGATTATATTTTTTTTTACCTCTTTAAAATTACTCTATGTTTCTCTGCACAAGACACTGAAAGGAAAAGTTTTGTGCTGTACGATGACAAAGTCCAATTTAAACAGTTTGCACAAAGCTGGTGTATTAACCTACAGGTGAAGCTTTTGAGCAAGAAACATCGAGGTGAGATAGTACAGCTTTTCTACATTAATCACACACACAATATTTATTGTGAAGTTTGAGGTTTATTTGTTTCCTGATATTCTAATTCAAGTACCAGTGAAACGCTTTTTATATGCTGTGTTTATTATGGTGCAGGTATAGGTGTTAGCACCTCCTTAGGAGGGTGTGCAAATAATTCCAGATTTTGGTAATAAAGGGCAGCACGGATTTTCCCTCTTCAATTGTGTGTATGCACTGATAAATGTGTGTCTCTGAAAGATCCGAAACATTTGAAGTTTAAATTCATTGACAGGCGACATTGGCATGACCAGTAAGGTGAGGATCATTAATTATTGCTATTCTGCAATGTTGTGACCTGGAAATATGTGTAAAATAGAGTTTTTCAAGGATTATACAGTGATTCCAATACTTACATTGTTATTCATCATACAAATCGATGTATTACTCATGTACCTAGTTTTATTCATACCACGGTTTAAGCTGCTGTTTTGGGAATACTGCTGTTGTCTGTGGTTTAAAGGTGTATGCATATGGGTCCCTTAGTAGTGCTTGTGGCCTCCACACTTATGTAAGCACATCCGTATTTTTCTTGAAATAGGTTTGACCAGTTTGGCTATCTCTTTTGAGGTATGCTGTTCAAGTTTTTCCTTAGACGCTCTTTGACTTTATCAAAGGAGACTGGGGGATCAGTGTACTCACCATTGATAGAAACGCCAAAACAATCCTGCGGATCTTCTATCCGGTATAAGTCTGCATATCACGCAGGTGAAAGCATCATGGGGATGATCATGTCCTGTACAATAGCATGATTATTTCCAAGACCATTATGCTGCAATTCCATGCCGGCCATACTATCCAATGAGGTATTCACAATTCTCTCTAATGGCATGTAGCACAACTTTTATGTGACTATCACGAAAATCCCGACAAAATATTGGTGATACAGGCTATATGACATTTTTCCAATGTTGCAAGGTCCAGTCCTAACCATCCCAACATCATGTTTGTGGGCCGTCTTGTGTTGCAGGCCAAAAGATATTTATCACGCAGGGTGGTATGGACTCCAATTTCCTATCAACAATCTCCTGACTTGGATGAGCTGTTTAGTTCATTAGCATATTATTTTCATATAATTCAACATATTTTTAAACATAATTATAGATAACATAACCCGTGTACTGCAATTGTTTGCCACTTTTATCCAAATACTGAATGTTAATGATTTCTGGCAACATATTCAAACTTACATATACACCCACATATAATTACATGAATTTCGGAAAATAAAAACAAGGTACAAGTTAAAAGCATTTGCTTCTGTTGAATAGTAGGCTAAAAACACTTATGCCTGATTACTGGGTGTTTATCAATATCAGAATAACTCACAGCTCTTATAAATAAAAGTATATATATATATATATATATATAATATATGATATTGGGGTATCTGTACAAACTCTTGTCATTGTCTTTCTAATATATGCAAAACGTATGCAGTCTTCTACTATGAAAGCTGGATCACCCCGACTACCCACCTCATTTTCAAACAGCAGTGGCCCAATAAAATTCCGTAATTCAACACCCCCAAAAATATTAAATGGTAAAAAATTAAATAAATAAAAAAAAAAAAAAAAAAAAAAAATTATTACAAGTATGGTATTAGTAAGTCTGGGTCAAGCACGCATGGAATAGAGTTGAGTTAAGACACTTGATTTCCAAACTTGATGGTCCTGTGGCATCATCTTTTGGTTCCTATGAATCCAGTGGTGACCTGTGAGCACTACCTGGGATAAGCTGTTAGTCACCAGGCCTTTGCAGAGCAGTATTGCAGGCTAAGTATCGTCTGCTTGATCCTAAAGAAATTGTGTTTCTACAAACTTGGTCCTTATAAGGGTTACCACGGGGTAAAAAAGGACAAACCTCTGACATTTGATACCACATATGCTTGAAACGAACCAACACAGTGCTCCCATGAGGCACAGGATCCTTTCCTATCAGGAAAGAGCAAAAATTAAAGCATCGAGGGTTAAACCCTTTAAGGTGGTACCAAGTTCCGGAGCCACCTGCCATTTTGCAAGGACGCAAAAGTAAGGCCTCAGTGCCACCTGTGAGTGACCAGGCGACTATTGGATCAAGTCATGAGCTAGGGCATGGATCTTGCTTTTTCAAGCTCCATAAGTATTTTACCAGAAAAAAAGTTGTTCATGTTCAATACTTACGGTTTACCCTTTGGGGGTCCTCACAGGACACCAAGGGCCACTTCTTTACCTTGACTAAACCAAAGGGAAGGTTCCAGCATGGTATGGCTTGACTTGCTGCCATCCTGTCAATGTAAAAACACACAATGAGCACAGAGAGGGAAGGACTGCATCCAGTGTGGATGACAAGGAGGTTCACAAGCATTGAGGAGATTGATGATCCAAATCCCTCCACTCTTGTTTAGCACTCTTTAAGGACTTTCCACTGATAAAGCAGGAAGTCTGCATACAGATGAATGCTCCTACTGGTGCCCTGGTACAAAATCACCACCCATTCAGCTCAGTAAACAGCCAAAGAAGACTATAGAAGCTTGTCTCTAGCAATTCTATCTGGGATCAATTGTGAGGAGTCTCTATCACAGATATGCTGTGCAGCAACCACCAAGGGTGAAGGTTGATCACTTGTGTGGCCAAACATTGCACAATACCCTCGGTAGGATCTGCAATACTTAGTCCTGGTGTTGAAGGACTGCCAAGAAACAAACAGATAGTTTTGCATTATCCTGTCTCACAAACAAGCCACCATGTGGAGTTCCCCAACTGGCTCACATGGCCCGAATGACAGGTGGATAGGGCAAATACTCCACCACTACGAGCTGCTCTCTTTTCAATAGTTGGTCAGCCAAAATATTTTGATGTCCAGGGACATGCCTTGCATGCCCATAGTCATTGTGTTTGGAGCACCATAGGGTGGTGCATCTGTTTAATTTGTCAGCTTGTGAGAACAAGCTCTACCTTGCTGACTGAGGTAGGCGATCATGTCCGAGTTGGTATGCATTATGGGAATAATGATAATAATAATGATAATAATAATTATAATACTGATAATAATGATAATGATAGCAAGAATGACAATGATAGTAATAATGATGATGATGATGATGATGATGATGATGATGATGATGATGATGATCATGATGATGATGATAATAATAATAGTTTTATTAAAGCTATTGTTGCTGAAGGTGTGCTAGAAGTAAAAAAATGTCCGTACTCTTTGGGATCATTATTTTTTTCCAACCATCCTGAGAAGACGAGTTTATTATGTCTATATCTGTATGTAAGTATGTATATATATATATATATATATATATATATATATATATATATATATATATATATATATATATATATATATATATGTAAATGAAACTTTTCCATAAAAGGTCCTGGTATGAATCTCAGACCTGCTTCAAAATTCAAATACATGTATTAATCTCCCTCCATATCATATAATACAGGACCTATGCAGCTTTACTGTCTCTACGTAATTGCATGTCTCCAGTCCTCATTCTCGGCTCAGAGATATTAGCAACTGTGTGCAAATGAACACTTTATGTTCCTAGTTGTGTCATACAAACATCCGTGCATTCTTCAGCAAACTTTTGGATATTGCGCTGCTGTAGATACTGCATGCTGACTCGGGCTGTGTGTGATCATGCGTTATCCTGTTGAAAAAGTAGCCCTGGATATTGTTGGATATATTTGTCAACTGTGTGCAGGATCTCATCCGGGTAGTGATGGCCTGTTAATGGCCCGTTCACCCTGACGAGGGTTGTTTTTTCAATTGCTGTAACCATGGATATATCAATAGGTCCATGCTGTATTTATAACCACTACCCCAACACATGGCATTCCCTCCTCTTTAGGGGTCCTGTTCAACCATGCATCTTTAAACGGACCTCTCGTAGTCGCAGGGCCTCTTTTTCTTCGACGCTAGTCTTCTGTAAACGGAACACTGTGATGCTCTGATGTTGCAGGCCTGGCGCTATTGCTGCTGATATATTTCGGTGAAAAACAAACCTGTGCCTTCTGTTTCATCTGACAGTCTTAGTCGCTCAAATCCAGCCTTCCTGTTGCATCCTCTGGTTTTCTGGAAAATGTCCAGCCACCTTTTCATGGACGGCCTGCAGCTCACCATTGCCCTGGCAACTTCCCGCTAGGAAAGGCCAGCCACCCACATCCCAAGATTCTGCCTAAGTCAAATTGAGACAACTGTGAGCGACCTGCGCGCCGCAGCACTGTTGATTCACATTGATCCCAGTAGTGCCATGGTTCCCTTATCAAGCCAAAAGGCACCCTCATACAAGTCACACTTTTCACACCTTTGTGGCTTTTGCCTTTGGACATTTTTGTGTGTACCTGACTGTTCAGGCATGCCCTAATCTATTCTGCTGATGTTACATAATATTCCACTGGACACCCATATTTCTAATATAAAGGCATATGTAGAGCGGCTCATGTCAAAGCAATGGGGATGGCATCTTTTTTGCCCCAGTGGTATATATTATAGAGCAACTTTAGCTCCTTTCACTTTTACCATTTTAGTTTGTGATGAAAGACGTAAATGCTGGTGTAATTAAGCAGCCCTGATAAAGGATATTATCATTTTTTGCCCATTAGATAATAATAATAATAAAAATAATAATAATAATAATAATAATAATAATAATAATAATAACAATAACAATAACAATAACAATAATAATAATAATAATAATAATAATAATAATAATAATAATAATAATAATAATAATAATAATAATAATAATAATTTATTCAACGTCCGCAAACGGAGAAATTAAAATACACATGCCTCTTATATCGAAGTAATATCACATTACACAAGGGCTAACTATGTATACATAATGCGAAATAATAAGACACATATATAAACCAATATAATTATATTTGCACTAAATTAGAGTACTTTAGGAATGAAAGTGTATACACAGATACAGATCAAGTGACCGACACCCCTACCAGCTAAAGGGCCTTCGTCAGTAACATGGCCTGGTGATGACTGTCACTGTATGGTTTATTACCGTCATTCATACTCAGAACTTATTTTATAGAGTCAACAACTCATGACACTGCCCAGTAGGGTGCAGTTTACTAAAATTGAAAGAATGTTGCACGAAGCGGTAAAAGTCTAAAGGGGACAGTCCAATTCATTATGTAGATTAAATGAGCATTCGAAGAACGGATGACATGTCAGAAATAAATTGTTCGATGCTTTAACGGAACCAGTATTACTGTATAATCGTGAATGTTGGGCACATTTTATACATTTCCTGTCAAATACGTTGTCAACAACGATTATGAAATGTTTGACAGAGTACTCAAAGAAAGGTTTGCAAACGTGACACATTCTGCGGCATTATAAGTTCAGTCTGGTAAGTTTCTGTTTACTTTATTTTATCTTATATATTTATTTTTTCCTCTTTTCCTTTTTCTTCTTCTTCTTCTTCTTCTTCTTCTTCTTCTTCTTCTTCTTCTTCTTCTTCTTCTTCTTCTTCTTCTTCTTCTTCTTCTTCTTCTTCTTCTTCTTCTTCTTCTTCTGTTTTTGTACATATGAATCAAATCTAATTTACCGCACGACCTTCAGCTACAAAGAATATGACATAAACCCACAAATAATGATTGAAAACATGTATTCTAAATGGACCTTTTTATGTATTCAATCAATGAAACACAAAAATTGAGTCCATTGTGTTAAAATTATGGAACAATGAAAACTCCCATGCATGGAAAAATGGCTGTAATAACCCTCTTCCTCCAAATAAGCCAAGAACTGAAAATGTAATAGCTCTCTGTTGTTGCGCCCACTCTTTAGGCAGTTGAACTTTTTCAGTAGCATTTGTTATTGTATTTCACTTTCTCAATGCGTCATACTAGACACAGTGTCTTACACAAGGAAAATACCGTGTTAAATCTGAACATTTATGCCGAGATACCTGCAAATAATGATGCCAGAAATGATGTGTATGAGGACAACTTAATGATAGGAGGGTGGCCAAATTGTCAAGTGTTGAAGGTGTGTTTCTAATAAAGCTTTTATCAATCTAAAATTTTAAGATGAGAGCAACAAAGTGCAACAAAGGAAGAGGGCCGTTACAGCATGTTTGTTTTATATCACAAAGTTAAAAAAAAGGTGGGATGCTTAAATAAAGATATGTGGGAACGATGTTCACACGGCTTCGATCGAGCCTGTATATATATATATATATATATATATATATATATATATATATATATATATATATATAGGTTACTACTGCCATCTATATTTTTCATTGCAGGCCTATAGTGTTATGAAGAGAGCAGGGGATTTTCCATTTACTTTACTTTTTTGTATCGATTGCCATGTCTGTACGTCTGATATTAATTTAAATATGAATGAAAATAAAAAGATTTACAATTCTGCTCGTCAAGCACGTCCACTCATAGGCAGCCTTGTTAGAGAATATATGATCTACTACCTAGGCTAAAGTTACCTACCGTACCTACATATTTTTCAGGACAGGTAAACGTGTTAAGTTGAACTAATATAAGGTACAAACTGTTACAATCTGGACGTATCTACCAAGCAAGAAAGTTCATAAATATCTACATTCCCATGATAGTATGGGAGTCATAAGCCACAAAAAATGGTTGCAGTTTAAAGTCGACCGCACTAACGGCATTTAATTCATTTTGGGCTTGCCGAGGCTGGGTTTTTTTTTTTTTTTTTTTTTTTTTTTTTTTTTTTTTTTGTTTTGTTTTGTTTTGTTTGTTTTTGTTTTTTAGTTTTTTGCTGAAAGTGCTCCTGTCATGTTCGGTGTGTTTGCTGTGTTTCCACTGGCCCTGGTGTACCTGCATTGTTTTCAGTGTTTTTTTCATCGAAGAAATCCGTGCAGTAGCTTGTGCAATTCTCCGGTCATGAGAACTTAAGCTTGCACAACGGCGTAATTGTCAGAGTGCCAAACGCCATGGTATATGTGAAGACAGTAGTAACATTAAAGGTTTCCCTTAATTGCAGTATGTTTGTGTTGAAGGAATGGCTACTTGTGGTCCTATTGGAAGGTGTGTTTCTGTACGCAAGCCAACATAAAATGCTGAAAAGCCGCACACTATTTTATACTCAACGTTGCATTAATATATATATACACACAAGAAAATTCCTTACCCCATCTCCCTACCTTGCCAAAATTTAAACTAATACATACGTCACACAACTTGGTTAACCGACACATGTGAATCAATTCATTTTTCGAAGATCTGCAAACCTCTGAACTCGATGTTCTTTATTTGATTTGGTGAATGTCTCCTCTTCAATTGAACTGAAAACAATTACAATACCATGCCTGAGAGAAAAAAGAAATAGCCAACCCCAAGCCCTTTCAGAAAAACGCATAGTAGCCATAAAAGCTTTCACATATCACCGGACTATGAGATTACAAATACACTCAGATTGCAACTCAAAAGTCCTCCTAATAAAAAAAAAAAAAAAAATTCAGATCGCAAATCAAAAGTCCTCCTAATCTAAAAACAAAAACAAAAACAAAAAAAAACAAAAACAAAAAACAAAAAACAAAAAAACAAAAAGAAAAAAAAAACAAAAACACACACACAAAAGGAAAAAATATATAAATATATTCATGTGACACTCTTAGGAGTTTCCTAACAAAATGAAAGCACAGAGACATTGTGAACTCTAAGTGTCCAAGTTAGTTTTGCACTGTTAGAAATTGAGTCTCGTCCAGTTGTTCCACCAAGATGGAGAGAGGAGTACTATTTTCCCGACCAAACATCATTTTTTAAGAAAATGCTGTACTCTCTTGTACAATTGATCGTTTTGCCATCATAACAAAAAGCAGGTGTCTATTCCAATCTACTCGATTTTCATGCACATAAGAAGACAACATTTCTCCAATAGTTTTATTGATATGCTCAACCAAACCATCAGATTTCTGATTATATGGTAGATTGTGAATTTTCTTAATGTCGAAGACTTTAAAAAGACAATGAAATATCTTATTCCCATATTCTTCCTAACGCCGCTATGCAACTGTCTAGGGGTTTTGTATCTAGCCATCGACTCTGTACAAAAGATCTATGCTAACGTGCTGGCTTCATGATTTAGAATGGCATAAGCTTTCGTGAAATAAGGGAAAAAATCTGTAACAATGTTTCAGGGAGTTGACAATTTATATCTTTGACTATGCATTTCAAGGGATAACATACAAGTCTGGTGGTTAAAGGAGCCCTAAGAGTCTTCCAAGAATCCTTCCTGCATTGGCACTTTTGATATTGGCAAAGATAAGTGTGCACAGTATACTGGTGCCCAATCCACCAAAAAATTATGTTGAATTTTGTTTACAGTCTTAACTATCCCCAAATGACCTCCCGTCAAAGAGTCATGAGCAGTACAGACTACATGTAATTGTATCTGCTAAGAATGACTATCAATTTCCTATTTCCAGTTTCTTCAGTCCAAATTACATACAGGACACCATTTTCAAGAACAATCTGTTCCCATTGATAAATATATAGCTTAGTATCTCTCCCTGCAATGCTTAACAAATCAGGAGAAGTTTTTCTCGATTTTTTTTTCTTTTAAACTCTATAAAAAAGCAATACCCGGATTATCCCTTTGAACTTTATGGAATTCCTCAATGGGAATAGGAAATCCAGTTACAGAAGTACTGAAAACAAAGGTCGGTGATTCGGTGTTGCCATGCAAATGGCACAAGCGGTGCTTTTTCTCAAAATCAAACATACTTTAGGTCCATATCCACCTAGTAATTTGTCCTTAGGGTTCTTAAAATTACACAGTGTCATTACCATATCCAAACCATAGTCGAAATGAAACAAATCCAAGTCAATACCCACCAAAGGTTATGTTCCTTGCTAGGTATGGCTCAATCACATAAATTTTACAGTTCGTCTGTACCTAAAAGAGCCCAAAACGTATGCGCAAAGGTCCATATGGTCAAAAAGTTATATACACAATGAAGGCTAGCGTGGCTAACTTGAAGAGTAAATCTCCTACCCAACAAATATGGCTTGTAATATTTAAGAAAATGTACCCCACCAACAGTTCTTTTCGAGTTTCAGAATGATATCTTTCAACTGGTGATAATGTCTGACTGGCACCAGCAATAACCCTTTCTTCACCTTGTTTGCCTGTAATAATACACCAGAGATACTGTTGAAAGATGCGTCCGTGTCCAATATAAATGGAAAACAAAAATTGATATAAACCAGGATAGGAGGGTTACATAAAACACAGTTTATTTTAAAAACAGAAAATCCATTTTTCTGTTTTTTGGCTTGATTTACAGAAATTCAGGCCCTTTTGTTGCAAATACAGGAATCTGTTCCCCAGTATGTCTACAAATCTACATTTTGCTTGAGTAGAAACACTCATTCTGCACAAAACGTTGGAAAAAAAGGTCCAATTGAGTGGAACCACTCACTTGGACCTGCTGCACAATGCCATCGATGAGTGGGAATACTCATTCGGTACAAAAAATCCAAAATGATGCCCAAATGAGGGAATCCACTCACTGGGACCCGCAACATCAAGGCTTTGGTGAGTGGAAACACTCATCTGGGCCTGGTGTGGCTGCATGAAAGCTCAGGGTGACTGGCGAGTGGAGACACTCTGTTGATCCCTAATCATGTCAAAAGGAGGGAAAACACTCACTTGAAAGACCAGAGCTGTTTGTTTTTAATCCTATTTGAGTGAAACCACTCATACTTTTCAACATGCCATGAATAATTGAGATCGAGAATTGAATGAAATGATATTCTAAATGATTTTTTAAAAAAATGTTGAACATGTGACTGGTACCCTCTCATGCAAAAAGTTCGTTCTTATTTTGAGCCGTGGATTTTTAGAAGCCTGCGGGCGTAAGTTGCATGTGCCATATCATTATCAGTTGCGGGGTCTGGACTAAGTCCATGAAGACAGTCAAAACTTTAAAATAAGATTGCTATTTAATCCAATTATACCGCTGGAAAAGGACGGAGGAACAACTTGACGATTTCTTGAGTTCATCAAAATCACCGCGCTAGCCCTGCCACGTTCCGTTCACACAGCTGATGCTGCTGAGATGCATGCGCCCAGAGAGGTCGTCCGGTGACCTACTTTGGCCCATACGGACATAGACTAGTCTATGCGGGCATAGGTATCTTCTACGTCCTGACAGCGTCCATTAGAACCCATGTCAAAACGCCTGAACATTTATGCCAAAGTTGTGTACTTTCAAAGGTGAAGTTTTACTTTCTGACATGGACCGACACATGGATAACTGCAGCAGAGTACACGCCAATTTTTTCTTCCGTGACCGCGATCGTCACCGTGATACAAGTTTAGGACACCTCAACAAACACAGGCTGTCCGTGTCACAGCACAGCCTGTAGACTTTTGATCGCCAAACATTCTTACATAATTGGCTTTGTAACCTGGTATTGAAAGTACGCTTTTCAGCAAAATTGCCCTGAATTGGCTAAACACATCAGATTCTTTCCTTTCAAAGACTGTTGGAAAGCACTCGTCAAAAGACGAGAATGGTACGTGAAAGCCTATTAATTTACCTCCAACAAAGAAGATCCATTTTTGGCAAAAATAAACCAGCGCAAAACATGGCTGGTGTGTTGGTGAGAGGCCCTGACCGCTGTTGCAACGCGCCTTTCAACTTCAAGTTTAGGAATTAACAGAATTATTGCGCGGAGCCTGTGGTCTACGAAAGTGCCATTAAAAATTTAGCAAATTGCATGCAGGTATTGGCCTCTGCCAAATATGATTGCACGTAGGACCAGCATTCCCGTATTTTCCATTCAAGACTACACTGTCAACAGTCCATTTGGGCTCCAATTGGCACCCCCACTCAGGTATGATTGCACGTAGGACCAGCATTCCCGTATTTTCCATTCAAGACAACAGTCCATTTGGGCTCCAATTGGCACCCCCACTCAGGTTTTTATAAGGCT
The DNA here is from genome assembly GCA_964020975.1 of Hermodice carunculata. Taxonomy (NCBI): domain Eukaryota; kingdom Metazoa; phylum Annelida; class Polychaeta; order Eunicida; family Amphinomidae; genus Hermodice; species Hermodice carunculata. The sequence continues at coordinate 55,626,818 of OZ026616.1, read as the reverse complement.
TTGTGATGCACAAAGTCATAACAATCACTACACACTTCATGAGGTTTCTTTTACCCACACCCCGCAATAAAAAAATTCAAATGATGATATGTCATTTCATTATTATTATTATTATTATTATTATTATTATTATTATTATTATTATTATTATTATTATTATTATTATTATTATTATTATTATCATATCATCATCATCAAAACTGCTTAACAGATTCTGCAGTGGGATGCAGGAAAACAGCCAAGACACATCTGGTCACTTGAACTTTGCCTGATTGACCTGACATTTGAATACCAACACAGCTGAAATCTAAGAGCTGCAATGCAGTACAAAAGTGCACATGCTGAAATCGTGACCATTCGTTTTGTTCTTGCAGGATAATATGTTTTGGAGGATTTATTAAAGATTGGGGTATATCCGTAGGTGCATCTACAACCTATGCATACCAGAATAAAATAAACCGAAAATAATCAAACACCTGTCCACAACACATTCCTCTCTTCAAAACCCCATGCATTTATCTCATTATGTAATGAACAGGAGCCACCTCAATGACAATTTGGCCCTCACTTGCCCTGGTCAAAAGCACAATCCACCAGCTCGTTAACATTAAAATGCACCTCTTCCCTTTCACCCCACATCACAGAACATTAAGTATATTTTATGATGAAAAATACTTAATGGGTCGACGTATCATAACTTGCATTTTTTTTACTGTGGGGTATTGGTCCAAGAAACTTCACAAAGTTCATAGTGATTCAATATGGCACATAATATGCTGTATGAAAAGATGAGTGGGGGTGCCAATTGGACTCTTGACTATTTTTGTCACCATTGCGCCTGTTTTATTAACTATATTATTGACACCAGGCAATATATAATGTCTTTATCAGTGTAATATATATGGCATTTAAGGCACAAAGACTTTGAGATTTGAATATCGGATTCATAATTGGCCCTGTCGATAACAAGGTTCTTGAGATCAGTTTCTAATTTGTTGACTTTCTGGTTATGCCTTTTACATTAGGGGAAAATGGGCTACCTAAGAAAATACCCTCACACCTGTCAATTCTCCTGTTCCGACCTGGACTCTCCCTATTTCGAACCCCCAAAATTTGTTAAAATGACAGCATTTTCTGACAAAATTGGCTATTTTCTTTGTTTTCATGCACTTTTCAAATCTCCCGGTTTTAGAGCTTTGGGGGTTGACACGTAAGCACCCTCCAAAACATTCAATAATTCTTGAAACATTCAATATATGTACTTAATTTGGAATTTTTGACCATTCCACTCTACAAAGACAGCATCCTGGGTGTTTTTTATCACAAAGTGAATCCATTGAGTGTGTTTCAGAAAAAAATTACAAATGCAAAATGGGCTATGCATGACTCTAATTTAATTTTCAATTGTTTATATTAAAAATATATTTTACTTGGACAGCATATTTAAAAGATTAGAATATGTCCTTAATGGTGCTCACAGTTCTTTTGTTTTGTTTTGTTTTTTTTGTTTTTTTGGTCCATGCGTCTTCTGCAGGGTGCAGTCATAATGGGTTACTGGCAAAAGGTAGCAAATTTTGGCCCGCATTCTGTCCTTACGTACGAACAAGCTTAATAATAATTTGCACAAAAGCAGTACAATTTTTATTCCTTTGTTTCAATTACTATGATGAATGTACACTTTGATCATGATTGTATTTAGATGAATTTTCCAGGCGTAGGCTTATGTTTATGTCCATTTGTGTATTTGTGCTGGGGTAAAATGGGCCGGGGCACCCCATTTTACCCCACCTACCAGAAATAGTTTTTTCAGCACAAAGACAAAATTACATACCTAATACATTTCTAAAGTATGTTGTAATCCTAGTACCGTTGGAGATCCACATTACAAATCCAGACACCTTTCCTCTATGGGGAATGTACAGAAGAGTTCAAAGATATTGCTCAGTGCTCTGAGCCCAAAACCGCTTCCTATATTTTCAAAAGTGTTCTCACAGCAAGAATGTTTGAGGGTTACAGCAATACAATAGCATGCAGTTGATCAGGCCGTGTCACGGAACACAAATACTACTTCATTTACCACCAAAACACCAAGGGGCTTGTAAAAGAAAACCTAGTCCACCTACCCAACCAGCCCATTTTGCACCACTCTTCCCTATATATGATGGACTGTGTTCAGAAAAGCAAAGAGAACAATCCAGAATCCAGAAGTTAAAACTGGATTGTAGTGAAACCCCCAGGAACCCACAACCCATAGAAATAAAAGCTGCCTGGACAGCAGTGTTATGACAGAAGTTAAATCAACAAAAGACAGATATTATTTGAATGTCCCGCCATTTTAAGGTGAAGGGATCAGCGATTTTACCTTTCAATAAGCCACAGGTGCCCAACCCTAGTTGTTATTGTTTGGGATTTTTTTTTAGGGTTAGGTCACAGATCGTCAACGACTCAAACCCCACTGTTGTTCTCGCCAACCATCTTTGGATGTCTAAAAATCAATGCATGCACCATGCAAAACCCGCTGTTTTAATCGTCAGACTCTCCTTATTCTCCCCTGCTTTATTTGTGCAACAAATAAAGAAATCCGCTTAGATCTGATCCATTATCAAGGTCTGCTTGGCTGAAGCATAGACACATGCCTGACGTCATTGAAGTGATAACCTTGGGTGATCACTTCATGACATTATATTTAGGACTACAACAGGGCTTAGAAAGAGATGCATACCAGAGTTGTTGCCCAGCGCCATCTATAAACTATTGGGGTTCTGCGGTAGGCCATTGTGCACTTCAGCTTACAACACAAACACAATGCCATCACACCGGTAAGCTGAACAGGACTGCAGAGACAACCTACCTCTCCATCGGCCATGATCGAAAGATGTTAGCATACCAACAAAAACATTGGTAAGCCCCTACGCATGCTTGACTTGGTGAGAACTGGGCTCAGGGTGGGTCATTTTATGAAAGATAACATTTTCAAAGGATACCAGATTTTCACAACAAATAATGGTATGCCTCCTCATTCTTGAACCACTTTCATAGATATTTCAATAAAGGTGTTTTTATCAGGGATTTTTCCTCAATTTGGGGGTCCTATTAAGAAAACCCCGTAACTTTTAAGGAAAATTCCAGGATATTCAGAAGTTTTAAGTGCATTTAAGGCACAGTCCTAAAATCATGCAAGAATTATCACTCAAACAGAAGAAAAAGTGTTTTGCCTCTTAAGGATAGGCCTCATCTTGTGAGAACAGGGAAAGATCATAATTTACAGAAGACATTTTCAAAGTTACAGGTACAAAAAAACAAAAGTCTCAAAACTTAAAGAACTAAGGAATCTCATTTATTAGCATACTCCCAGACAACAAATTAAAATTGGTGACAAAACAACATAATCTCATCATATATCTCTAGCATGTTGCTAATTTCGCTCACAAGTAATACATGTATTCTCTTACATGTAGGCCTATTTGCCTAATACTGACACTTAATAGGAGTTGTCAGATTGAAGATCATGGTGGACGCAGAAAGACGGTGAGGGCATCGTCAAAAAATTATTAGTTTCTCATGTACAGACTTGGAAACAAAGTATCGTAGTCTTTACACAACCATTTTTCAAACATATTTGCCCTGAAATAAAATAAACACCATAAAGACCACCAGATATTATCACTATTCTACATGACACATCCAAGGAGAGTGGGGAAAGATGATGGAGGTGACATTGGTATTTAATACGTATACCCTTAAGCTAAGTTCACGATAAACAACTTCCCTTATGTAAAACTCGTTACTAGAAGCTGTACACAATGAGTAACCATAAGATATATATATATATATATGTATGCATATACATGTATGACAAACATTGCTGAAGTAGTTATAATACTTCTGATCCCAGTGATATTGATTCAATATTTGTATCTTCACAAATTCATTAATAGTTTTGTGGTCACTAGGCTTAGACATAAGAGTAAATTCCTTTGTAAAATTTACCTGAGGTGACAGGTCACCTGCTGTATGTGGCCATGTACTTTTTCTTGGCAGAAGGGGTGGCCACATACAGCAGGTATCACTGTGTATCATTATGTACTTCTATATTTCATTGTCCTAATCAACAGGCTACATTTGTCAATGTGCTATATCTCCAGCTGTTTATGCTTTTTGGGGTATTTGATTCTCAACTGTACAGACTATGAATACAGACAATTAAAGACCAAGCGACTGACATGCTAAATGAATAATATTAATGTTTCACAAAAGTTACAAAGCTGCAAAGCAATTTGATTTCATTAGAATTTACATGTACATTTTTATAGGCAGTGCTCACAACTGCAGCACATTTGCTGTTCCTAGCTCCTCCAAGTTGCCAAGTATATCTTTGAAAAAGACTGACTGGGCATGTTTCAGCATAAAACGTGCATGTACAAACAAACAATCCTCAGTGGACCTAGAAATTCATCATACTAGTGGCCTAGTTACCATGGGGATGGGTTCAAGGTGGCCCAGAAACTGTGAAATTCTGGCTCTAACACATGACCACCACATCACCATCAAGGAACAAGCTCAAATAGTTTTCAAGTTATGAAAAGAAACAAAAAAATTCACCAAAGAAACCCTGTGACCTCGGGAATGAGGTCAAAGTACATGTAACTCAGGTACTGGCTAAAGCTGACCTGCATTATAAAAGACCACAACCATGTACAAATTCAAGGTTCCAACTACAATGATGCCAAAGTTATTAAGTGAACAGTAAAATTCACATTACAGGCCATGTGAGCTTGGGAAAGAGGTCAAGGTAATGCAAGTACTGTCCAAGTCTGGTCTTCCCAGAGGACCACCACCATATACAACATCAAGATCTGTGCTAAAATAATTTTCAAGTGATGGAATGAACTGTAAAATTCATGAAAAAGGCTCTACAACCTTGGGAATGAAGTCAAGGTCATCCACTTTTGAAGTAAGTCTAGTCCTAATGGAGGACCTCTACCATGCACAACGTAAAAGTCCAAGCTCACAGGTTGTCATGTTTTCATGTGAAAGTAAAATTTAGTGGATTGGCCCTGTTGCATAAGGTGAGGTCAAGGTCACCCATATACAGCGACCTTTACACTCATACCCAGAAGTGGTCCTATGCAAATTCAGAGCAATTGGCTGCATGGTTTTAGAGGAAATGATTTTCTTCGATTTGGCAAAAAAAAAAAAAAAAATGAACCAAAAATTTCACAAGATATCCAAAAATCATTTTTGCATAACTATTCGAATACACTCAGTTGAGACCCATACCAGGTTCACCTCTACCATGTTTAAAGTGAATCTGGCTTATGGCTTTGCAGACATCAATAACTTGAATTTGCCCTAATGTTGTGGGGGGGGGGGGGCATGGTAGTAAGGGGCTCCATATACATGTGGATCAGTTGGTTTTGTCCCCCATGTCATTCATGTCAATCCCCATTAACTAACATCGGAATTGCTCACAATGCAACAATCATTTGAAATTGTAGGCTTTTAAAGACAGTGAGGGAAAAATGTATGTTCCCCTTCTCAACATCTGGACATCTTTTATCACTGCTAGTATCTGGCCTCTCTCTGAAATATCACTTAGATTATCAAAATCTGGTACATCTGGCCAGTGAAATTTTTCACTGCAGCCCGATCTTCTTAAAAATTTAACTTCCGGCTGCCTGTCATCCACCCTAGTTACTTGGCCGATGTAGTGGAGTGGTCCATACTCCACCACCAGCCACTGGCCATCTGTTACGTCACATACGGCAGCATAATGTAGAGTTGAAGTTGCATGAGTTGCGCAGTTGGTGTGGGCATTGTTGGCACTTGAACTCATTTCTTCCCTGCAAACTGGAGCAGGCAGATGAACCTCCTCACCACTCGTGTTCTGCAAATAATGCATGAAACTCACACTTAAAATTTCTTATATTTTGAAGTACATGTACATATACACATATGAAAATATGGGCTAGCGTTCTTTAACACCCATGTTACCAGATTTAGAAAATAAAGTCTTGAATCTAATCACAGTATTGAAATATCAAAGTTCCCATCTTAAATGCTAGACTAGGGTTTGCAGGTTGAAGGTGAATAGAGATACACAATTTTTAGCTTAATACCTTTTCATTTGGAAACTTAGGCACACCTTACTTTCTGCTCATGACAGAATTTTCTGGATGATCTGTTGTAAAACATTTGTCTGTTCACAACATACAGATTGTGACATGACTAGAAACATAATCCATAGTGTCTGGTCTTTGAGTGGTACATCCAAACAATGCCAGTATATGTTTTTTAACTTCTTACTTCTCAAAGAAGTCAATTAATTTAACCCAGGTGTCTTAACCTTATGACAATTTGTCATCCTGATTTTATCAATTTCATTTTGCACCAGCTTTCCATGGGATGTACCTTGTGCTTGAAGCCAGCAGTGCTCACTTCATTTCATAATAAATAAAATAATCATTACATGTATAAAACATCTTTCATCTTTTTTTTTTTTTTCATACAAGTAGACTAGGCAAGTGCCTGACAGCAAAGAGCCTCGGTGGACACAAATAGATCATGCTTTTTGTAAATTTGTCTTCAATTTATTTCTAATTCGGAGAGGTTTTGCCCTCTTGGGATGGGCTCCTTGGCGAGTGAACTAACAGTTGCTTGTCATGACTTTTTTTATCCTAAGGTAACCCCACCCTAGCAACAGTAATTACCTTGGCAGTGTACCAGGATAATTTCACCCTGATAACATTCCCCCTGGGGAAAGTTATCCTTGGATAAGTTTCCCTCCCCAGGGCAAGTTATCCCACCCCTGGATAACTATTCCCCCCACCCCCAGCTGAAAAAAAAAAGAATACATCTATACTTTATCTGTTTAAACTGATTAGTAAACACATAAAACTGGTTTTGGCATGAACAATTGAATAACAACACAGGGATAATAGAAAACAAAAAATGTGGGTGGGGGGAGGTTATCCAGGCCAGGATAACTCCACCCCCACCCCCCCACCCCCATCCCCCAACAAAAAGTCATTTTTCCATCTGTAATTTGTATTTAAAATGCAGGAAATGACAGCACTTTACAGTTTATGAAAGTATAAGGAAAGACTTTGGATGGCAGGTTGAATTGCAAGACAGAGATCAGAGAAAGCAAGAACGTGTGGGATGGGGGGACGTTGTCCGGGCCAGGGTAACTTACCCACCTCCACTGTATACATATTTGCTATATGTCCCCTATAAAATGCAAGAAAGGCCAGTTCTTTACAGTTAAATAATGGTATGAGGAAGGACTTAAATGGAAAGTTGGCTTACATGACAAGGATCCTGGAAAATGAAAAGTTTATCCAGGCCAGAATAACCTGAGAATAGGGTTAGGGACACTCGGGCTATGAGATGGATGGAGATTGTTTACACCAGCAACTTGCCCACTGCCTCCCATAAATATCCGTTACCTTTCTTTCCACAAAATTTTTAGGCGACAAATATAAATACATTCTGTATGTTATGTAATTGGCTTGAAGAAAACGAATACAGAGACCAGACACTTTAAATATGGGTTGGGGAAGATTGTGAGGCCAGTATAACCCCCCCCCCCCCAAGTATATGATTATGTGCTGTCTATCTTCATCATGTTCATAGTTCCATCTTACAATGCTATAACGGGAAAAAAGTAAGATGGCTTGAATCTTGAATTGCAAGAAAAAATAGCAAAAAGACACTTTAAACCTGGGGAGAGTGCCCATACTTTCATAACTTGCCATTCCCCCTTCCGGCTCATAAATATATATGATGCTTTTCTTGCATGAAAATACAAAGCAAAGTTAATACAAGTTCCCAAATAAAAAAAAAAAAAAAAAACAACAAAAAAAAAAAAAAAAACAACAACAGAGCAGCACGTGTGTGTGTGTGGTGGTGGTGGTTGGGGGGGGGGGGGGCAAGTTATCCAGGCCTGGAAAATCACACACACCAATATCAGTGTCAATCTATGTGCTTTGTGTCGTTATTCATGTTTAAATCAATCTTTTTATTTATTGTTTGCTTTAGTATTTCATGCTTTATTTAAAAAATATGAAGGAAAGGAAGCACATTTACTTATGGAGGAGGGGGCAAAACTTATCCAGCCCTGAACAATCTACCCCCATCCCATATTTTAATTTTGTCTGAGTGCTCACGAGGGCCTTTGAGCTCGTACTGCAGAAAGGCAGAAGGCTTATTTAGATATGTGAGGGTTAGTAACCCAGGCTTGGGCAATCCCCTCCACCCCTGTTACATATTTTGCATTGTCTTTCAATTCCAGGGTTATGTATTTTGCTAAATACTTAGGCTGTTATATTATGCTGTACTTAATAATGTGAAAAGAAAGTTTTAAAATCAAGGTCTTCAATATTAAAAGGTCTACAAAATGATGATGAAATATCACGAGTTTGGGATATAATTATGTCTAGGCTTGAATGGACAGACTCTAATTTGTTCGTGTATTATTTTCAAAAATTAAAATTTTACTTTCATATTACAATATGTACATTCTGCAGAGTATGATTACAATGATTTTGTTTTGCAAAAATAAGATTATTCATTTTGTTCTTAATTCAAGAATGGGCAAGTAAAGAATAAAACTGTCATACTGATTATCATCATTTATATTATACTCTATGAGCATCCCCCAACATGGTGCTTCACAGCCCTCTTTTGCTCACAAATTTCACCTAGCTGCAATTTGTATGGGACTCAATAATACAAGATTTGAAATAATGTTGGAGCCCTCAAATGTAGACCTACATGGTGTCAATCACTGCATTCTGCAAGCATAATGTTGTTTCTGATTGCAATTTTTTTGGAAAGTGTTGCTGATATTGGATGGATGAATGGATGGATTGATAGAGAGATGGATAGACAGACAGATAGATAGACAAACAGACAGACAGACAGATAGATAGATTTTGGAAAGTGTTTTGGATGGATGGATGGATTGATCGATAGAGACAGACAGACAGACAGACAGACAGACAGACAGACAGGCAGACAGACAGACAGATAGACAGATAGATAGATAGATAGATAGATAGATAGATAGATAGATAGATAGATAGATAGATAGATAGATAGATAGATAGATAGATAGATAGATAGATAGATAGATAGATAGATAGATAGATAGATAGACAGACAGATAGATAGATAGATAGATAGATAGATTACACTAGTTGGTCCTCATTATATAAAATAACCAGAATAAATAACAAGGGTGAGCATACAACAAAGGTAATTAACATGATTAATAAAATCATCAGCATCTCAAACCAGATAGGCATATTTTTGATTCCTTACAATAGGTGTATGGACCACATGATCCTGTACATGATTAAAACAAAATCCTTAATTACCTCTTTTGCCTCCATAAGAAACCCACAAATGTCCTCCTCCTGTTGTTCCATTCTCCTTTGCATTAACCCTTCAGCTTGCTGGAGTTGTACAATCTGCCCTTGCAAGCTTGCAATGGTCTACACAGGTTGACAAAAATGTGAGTTTGATTAATGTCTCCATTTCATCACATGCAGATTATCTTTTTTGGGCAACATAAAAAATTGCATCTCTGCCTCAAAGAGAAATATGTTGTTAAACTGGTAGTATATATGGATACATGTATAATGAATTTGAGGCATTACCATCAGACAATTTATGAGACAAAAATGCTGTGCTTTGTAAGATATCCTTAATGTATGTACAGCACTAAAGTTTAAAAATAGTTGGGCTGTGTGAACAACTTATCCTCAGCTGATTGAGAATTTCATCATACAAATGACCCTGTACCCCTGAGAATGAGGTCAAGGTCACCCATGCACTATCTAAGTATAGAAGACCTTCACAAAAGACAACCTCTTTGCCCTTGTGCAACAGCGAGGCCCAAGCTCAAACAGTTTCCAAGTAAATTATCAATGTGAGCTGTAAAATTCACCAAAAGGTGCTTTGTGGCCCTTGGAAAGGCTCTAGCTCATCCATGTGCTGACTCAGCTAGATCAGCAGCTGGGTGAATAGATAAAGCTAAATAGATAAAGCTAGGTCTAAAGGTTCCTAGAAATTCTCCTATGAAATTTTAAAGCAATTTCCCTGCTAATTTCTGAATTTTTTTTCATGTCAGGCAAAGTGATAAAGAAAAAAGTTATGAAAATAAAAAAATTGACTAGAAGGTGACATGTTGAACAAACTTTGTGGACCCCGTCCCTTGGTACATCTCCACAAAGTCAGAGGTGAATCTTGCCTGCGGTTTTGTAGAAGAAATTGAAAATAAGAATTGTGGATGGATCATCCTGTAGCCTCAGCTGACAGACATGTTCTAAGATTTTGCCAAAAATGAACCAAAACTTCGTAAACAAGAGGCCTGTGTAAACAAGCCATGCTCAACAGACCTTGAAATTCATCATACCCGTGACCATGTAGCCTTGAGGACAGGATCAACACCATGTAAGCATCACTGTATAAGGTTGGATGGTTTTCAGTCAGCAAGTAAACAGAGAAATTCACAAATTTGACCCTGTGATCTTGGGAATCAGGTCAAGGTCCACCATGTACTGGCCAAGTATGGCCGGCAAAGAGGACTAAAAACATGTGCAATTTCGAAGTCCTGCCTCAAATAGTCCTCAAGTTATCAAGTGAACAGTAAAATTCACACACAAGGCCTGTGACCATGGGAAAAAGGTAAAGGTCACTCAAGTTCTGTCTAAATGTGGCTTCCATGGAGCATTACCACTCTTTGCAATATCAAAGTCCTCGGTTTAAATAGTTTTAAAGCTATAGAATGAACAGTACAATTCATGGAATAACCCTGTGATGTGGGGAATGACATTAAAATCACCCACACAGTAAAAGAAGTCTAGCCCTCATAGCAGACAATCGCACCGTAAGCAACATGAAAGTCCCAGCTCAAAAGTTCTTTAGTTATCAAGTGAACAGTAAACTTCATGTAAGTGGCATTGTGACCTTGGGATGAGATCAAGTTCACCCATGAACTAATCTAAGTAACGGTTCTGGAGAAGAAGTCACAAGTAACGAAACCACACAAAATTTTGTGAAAAATTAGAAAAAAAATGCAGCACCACCTGAGCAACAAATTGAGAACTAAGAGTCCCTAGGAGTGTTTTATGTGATATCAAAGCAATTGGGTGAGCTGTTGTGGAGAATATGATTTTTTAAGATTTGTCAAAAAAAAAAAAACAAAGAAATTCATTAAAAATCCAAAAATCGCTGGAGCGTGACCATTTGAACCAAGGTACATTGCCACCAAGTTTGAAGTCAATCTGGATGACTGTTTTGGAGAAGAAGTTGAAAATGTGAATTAGCATTAAAATGCCCATTGACTTACATGTACATAGTAATCAACAGAAAAGCTGCACTGACCGATAAGTACCCCAATTGAAAAAATCGTTAAAAATCAGGAATTCACAGCAGGGCCACCTAGGGAAGAAGTTTGTTTGACCCTTCCACAATGTACATATCAACCCAATTTTAGCGTAATCTGAGTGACAGTTCTGGAGAAGTCAAAAAGAGCAAAAATACGCAAAAAATCATTGAAAAAAATTCAAAAAACAATGCCACCTGGTGAACAAACTTAGAACTAAGCGTCCCTGGGAGTGACCTTGTGTGATATCAAAGTGATTGGGCGAGCAGTTTCAGAGCAGATTTTTGAAGATTTGCCCACAAAAAGACCACAAAAAGAAAAAAAAAATCATAAAAAGTCAAAATTCAATGGATCATGACCATTTGAACAAACTTGGTAGAGACCTACCCAAAGCACATCCCCACCAAGTTTGAAGTGAATCTGGACAACGGATTTGGAGACGAAGTCAAAAATGTGAATTGTGGACAGACGACGGACGTTTCTAGTATGATACACTTATGTAGAAAAACATGACCCATGTTCATTAATATGAAATCCAACAATGGCAGCAAAGAGATTCCAGAGTTACCAAAGCATCAACATTTATCTTCCAATACTAATGTGAAGAAACAAATTTCACTCCTGACTTGAGACAGGCAGTCACCCACAAAAGGCAACTGGTGGTTTTAAACCGGTCCTCTCAACCTTTGAAATATTCTTCATTAAATACAGACTATAGTGCTTCCAATATGTCTAGAACCAACCACTCAAAATCCAAACTTCATTGATTCTGCCAAAAAAAAGGAGAATAAGTGGACAACAGACAGACGACGGATGACAGACCCTCACAAAAGCTCCACTGACTGACAAGTCAGCTGAGCTAAAAATCAGGAATACTCAGCAGTAATACCTAGTGAACAACTTTTTGTCCCCTCCGAAAGGAACATATCCACCACGTTTCAGCTCAATCTGAGTGACGGTTCTGGAGAAGAAGTACAAAATAGCGAAAACACATAAAAAATCATAAAACATTTGAAAAAAAAAATGGAGCGCCACCTCGTGAACAAATTAACAACTAGGAGTCCCTAGGAGTGTCGTGAGTGACATCAAAGCAATTGGGTGAGTGATTTGAGAGAAGAAGACTTGCCCCAAAAAAGAACAAAATAATTCATAAAAAAATCCTTAAATCACTGGAGCGTGACCATTTGAACAAACTTGGTGAGACCCACCCAAAGAACATTGCTACCAAGTTTTAAGTCCATCTGGCTAACGGTTTGGAGAGGTTGAAAATGTAATGGTGAACGGACAGACACTGGTCAGACGGCGCAGGACTCTGCATGCTAAAAGCTCAGCCTGACTAGCAAGTCTTCTGAGCTAAAAATCACTGCACGGCACTACCTTTTGTACAAATTTATGGATCCCTAGAATTCTGATACCAAATTTTGAAGCAATAGGACAAGTTGTTTCCAAAAAGATTTTTTTTTTCAGATTTGAGCAAAAGAAAAAAAAATAATTGACATCAAATTTTAAAACAAGAGGACTATGACAGTCATGTGCTCAGCTGACTAAGTCGCCGTATGACCTTGGAAAAGAAGTCAAGGTCACTGACCTATTCTGAATCTAACTTTCATAGACGGCTATCTCCAAGTGCAACATCAAAGTCACAGTACAATTAGTTCTCTGGTTATCACTTGACCAATCAAATAATACAAAAAAAAAGCAGCGCCACCTGTCGAACAAATTAAGAAGTATTGTTATGCAAGTTTGAAGCAATTGGACAAGCGGTTTTGGAAAACAATATAGAAAGAACAAAAAAATTAATTAAAAATCCAAAAATCACTGGACGGTAACTATTTGAACAGACTTAATAGAGACTCACCCAAGGTACATCCTCACCAAGTTTGAAGTGAATCTGGCTGAAGGTTTTGGAGAAGTCAAAAGTGTAAAATTGCCACAGCAATCCCCATTCACTAACATAGTAATCAATAGACAAACATGTATGCATGGATGACCTTAAGGTTAAGGTCACCCATAAACAATCCCAGCTAAGGTGCGTCCTAGATGCATACTCTGACCACCTTAGAAGGCAGTGGAATAATAAAGTGGAAAAGTTATTGGCCTTGATGGACATGACGGACGGACAAACTGTAAACATTCTGTGGGAGGCTTGTGTAGCAGTCAAGTCTTTTTGACCCAATATAAAATTCAAGAGATATCAGAGTAAATACATTTTATATTTCAATTCTTTTCATTTAAATTGATACCTTAAGTTTTGCCCCCAAATTTACATGTTTATTTGTAGAAGTAATTGTGTGGATACACTCCCTGAACTAAAGACCGAGTAAAACTCCACTTTTTACTGGTGATGTGGATGAATACATCATGGTCCTGATATATTCAACATCTTTTAAATAAAATCAGGATGGAAGCTTGGAGATCCAAATTGCAAGTCTTTTATTCGGAAAGCAGTCCAAGAAGAAACTGGTCACTAGAGAATACATGTATCTAACATAGTTGTCAATATGATATTCTTACCTCTTTCAATGGTCGATTTTCTTCCTTAAGATCTTCTATCTGAGTCCTGAACTTGCTGTTCTCATTCATTAGATGAGCCATGTGCTTGCTTGTATCATTTTTTATTGTGACCTGGACAAGGCAAACATAAGGTCTTTGTATACATGGCAGATGGATTTAGTCTGACAACTTTATTGTCAAATTAATTCCATGAAAGCAGATCAACAGATTGACTGCATGGGCCTCTTTCTTTTCATGTTATTTATGTGGCAGTATTCAATCATGATTGATTAAGACCACAATAAAATAAGCATTGAGAGATCACTTCCACACATCCCTCACATGAGCTGCATGTGTTTCGAAGAAGTAAACTGAAAGCCTGCACAGCTCTGCTAAGTACAGCTAGCCCAAACTGGGTATGCATGTAGCTGAGCTGCACCATACTAATTAAGAGCTTACAGCTACTGATTAGGTGTTATTAAGCAAGTTTTACATTCACATAACTCAAAAGCTTCTTGATGTATGAGGCATTCCACAATGGGTACCCCAACAAAAATGTTTCTTTTTTTGAATATGAAACATATTTTCCTGGTCTTTTGCATCTGGATTATTAAAGGAGATGTTGTACAGACATACACAACTTTGGCACCAGCTTTAAAAGTGGAAACAGTTTTTCTCTCTCAAAATTGTGTGTTTTCTGTGGTATTTGTGACATCTTGGGGTCATGTTCAAAGTAATTCTTTCTTTTCATCCAAATGGAGAGCTTTGTGCTCAATTTGTTAAATTTGAGTTCCAAACTTAATTGTTTTAACTTTTCATCTGTAAGACTATCTTAAAATACATATTTTGTTCTTATCTTAAACAGAGGTATCGCACATCTGCTTGTCAATCAACTTCTTCAGAATGATCTTAGTTGTGTTACCTGGTTCAAAATACTGAATTTCTGGGTCAATCAAACATGCACTTGAAACTTAATTTCAGATGTTTCATAAATCATTTAAAATTATAGCATTTGAACACAAAATGCAACTTAATCACAGCTAGTGCTTGTTTGTCCGTGTTTGTTGGTCAAATTCCGGGTATCTGTCACCTCTATTCATTTTTCATTAATTGACTTTGTGAAAAGTTGGCTCAAGTCAAACTCATGTCGTGTATTTCACAAAATATTTGAGATACAGGTATGAAACTTGATAGGAACATTAATCAATATGTGAAGATGTGCCCCTTGGGTTTTGTTTGTTCCTGGCTTAATTGTCATCTGTTGATATCATTAATTAACTTGGTGAAAATGACAATTCCAGGAAAATGAGAATTGGCTCTTTTCTAACTTGTGCTATGTGTAGCTCATTAAATATTTAAGGTATGGCCATGAATTTGATAGGAATATCATTCAGTGATGGGTGACTGAGTGTATTAATTTGATTTCATTTTGTGTGTATAGGTATATTGGTTTACATATTATGGGTAACATATATATTGTCAAAAACAAAATGTCAATTTTGAAGATTCAAGTGCCTGGGTGCAAGTGTCATGTAAGTTATATGTGTATAATTATTATCCATCTGAAGATTTCACAATATGTTTGAAGTCTTACACCAATTACATGCTAGTTTTTCCAATGATTATGGGGGCAATGACAGGTAGGGAGCGTCCATGTCCTGTGGACGGATTTCTAGTTTTAACTTTCTTGAGTACCGGCTATAATACTGTTTCACATGGAAGCTGCCTGTAAAACTTCCGTCACATGTTGGGCACATACATGTACATGTGTACACAGTGTGCAACCTTTCCAATAATGCCAACTTTAGAAAATTGTTTCATATATGACTTCAGGGTATCCATACCATTTCAGACAGTTGCTTTTGTAGTGATGCTATTTTTCTATCTTTCTCTTGGCACATCTTACATCCAGTCTGTCTCTTCTTTGGTGCCTCTGTTCCTCTAGAAGTAAAACAGTCCAAAACTAGAAAAAATGATTTGCTTGTCGGCAAATCAGTCTGTGTGCCTTGAAAACTTTTAAAGATTGCTTATTCAGTATTTATTTACCTCCTTCAACAATATTTTTTTTCATGCGGCTATGTCATAAACCTATAAATTGAAGTTGGAAAGGTACCTCAATCTATCATAGTTTTGAAAGTATTCAATATTTAAATTTCCATAAATCAAGCTGCTACAACTCTGATTAATGGTTCATTGGATAAAGCTATCCCACAAACCTGTCAATTGAAGTTAGAATGACACCTCAGTCTATGATAGTTTGGAAATTACTCAAGATTCAAATTTTGTGCATTCAACTAATTTGCATAAATTAAAATCCTATATCTTTCGTTCATGTTTCATTCGATGCAGCTATGTCACAAACCCGTATGTTGAAGTTGGAATGGTGCCTTTATCTATAATAAGTTGAAAGTTATATAGAAATTCAAATTTGTGTGTTCACCTAATTTGCATACATCAAAATGCTACAACTTTGGTTCATGGTTCACTGGATGTGGTTATGTCATGAACCTATTCATCAAGGTGGGAATGGCACATCTATCTGTAATAGATTTAAAGTTACTCCTGATTTAAACTTTGTGTATTCACCTCATTTGCATAACTTAGAATGATACAACTTTGGTTCAAGTTCCATTGGATGCTGCTATGTCACAAACCTACAAAATGAATTTGGATTGGCACCTCATTTACAATAGTTTTGAAGATATTTAACTTTTAAATGTTTCAAGTGCTCCTAATTTGCATAAATTAAAATGCTACAGTTTTTGTTCTTTGTCCATTAGATTGGCAGGTGTCACAAACCTCTATGAACTACTTTAAATTTTGTGTTTATCTGTAATAGATTGGAAGATATGGAGCTTTTAAAACTTTAATTGTCCCTAATTTGCCCAATTTTTAACATCATGACTTTTCCAAACAATATACACAACTTTACTACTAGGTCTGTCACTATGCCAAGTCTGGTTCTTTTCAGAGCAATAGTGTCTGATAAAAACTAACCCCAGAATTAACACAGAAATAAATAAATAAATAAAGAATAAAGTATTTGAGGAAAAACACAAGACTTAATGATATGAAAGTACATAGCAAGTATGCACCTAAAGGTCATAGTCTCAGACATATAGAATCAAGTTTCCAAACTTGTTGTTTAAGTTTGAAGAAAGCCATCACAGTTTGATGCATCAAACTCTGTGTTTCTATCTGAAGTGATAACTTGGTTTATTGTCTACTTAGGAAGCTTCAGGCATAATTTAAACAAGACGGCTGTGTGAACAGCCCAGGGTCAGCTGACTAAATAAGCTCATCACACTAGTGGCACTGTGACCTTGCGAATGAGGTCAACATCATCCTTGTACTGGTCAAGTCCGGCCTTAACAGGGGACCACCAGTATGAACAACATAAAGGTCACAGCTCAAAAGGTTTTCTAGTTAGCTGGGGAACAGTAAAATTAAGAAAAGTCATCCTGTTACCTTGGAAATTAAGTAATGGACATAAATGTACTAAGTAATTCTGGCCCGTGTAGAGGACCACCACCATGTGCAACATTGAAGTCATAGATCAAATAGCTTCTAAGTTATGATTTAGGTTCATGTAAGTAGATCTGTGGTCTTGAGACTGAAGTCAAGGTCACTGATGTACCAGGCAAGTCTTGCTCTTGCACTAGTGTGCCTATGCAAATTCGAAGCAATTCCCCAAATGCTTTTTGGAGAAAATTTCATTTAATTTTCTCAAAACAATGAAGAAATTAATATAAGAACCCCAAAATCACTGCACCATAACCATTGAAATAAGCTTGGTAGAGACTCAACCAAAATACATTGCCACCAAGTTTGAAGTGAATCTGGCACATGGTTTAATTGGAGAAGCTGAAAATGTGAATTACCTTTACAGCCGCATTGATGCTAGACTGAGGGCGATATGAACAGCCCGTGCTCAGCTGACCTAAGCTTGTCCCACAAAATCAAGTTTGCAACTGAATAAACCTGTGATGACCTTTAGCTGAGTGCATATGGCACTTAGAAGTATTTGTGAGACAGATGATGGACCGTATGATAAGCTCAGCTGACCAACAAGTCAGCTGAGCTAAAACGTTGCAGCACCACTTGTTGAACAAATTAAGGTCTTTGGGTACCCAGAAGTGCCTCTATGCAATATTGAAGCAATTCACTAAGCAGTTTCAGAAAAGAAGATTTTTTGGCCAAATCATGAACAAAAAAATTCATAAGTCCAAAAATTACTAGAGCATGGCCACTTGAACAAACTTTGAAGAGACCCACCCAAGATTGAAGTGAATCTGGCCAGTGGTTTTGGAGTAGAAGTTGTAAATGTGAGTTGTTGATGCTGGAGGACGGACGACAGATGCTGAACCATCACACAAGCTCAGCTGACTGACAAGTCAGCTGAACTAAAAAGAGTGACTTTATATGTATCTTGCTATGTGCTAATGGAAGTACACACATGCATGCCGGCTCTAAGCTGTATAATTGCTAGTGCTCTAAATCAACTCTCAACTTCTGAGACTCATCCTTGAACAATGTTCCCTCAGGAACCTTGATGTATATGTGCTGCGCATTCCAGTATGCTAGGACTTATTATAACTTACAACATTCAGTTGTAACACATGAAAGTTTTTTATGTTTCCTTAAGTTCATACATTGGGAGTATTATGGTTGTGATGTACTTCATTACTACAGATTACCTCTTTCCGTAAAATGTCTCAAAAGTGTCAAATACCATATCTGCTACCAGGGAGCCTATAGGGAAGTGCAGACGTAAAAAAAGAGGTGGTTTTTTTACCGAAAAAATGTGCGTAATATCAGCATTGGGAGGTCTGTGGCGAGGAAAGTGAATATTTTTGCTACATTATGCATATAATTTTGCTCAACAGCATTTATTGTCTTTCTCTCCAAAGTCAGTCTTACTTGACAAGTTAAGTATGCAAAGACAATATTTATAATATGTTGTTCATGCATAGCATTATGTATATGCACGAAAAACCTCTTTGTAACCTTTATTGTTCCATCATGAAAAGGCAAACAACAAAATCTGCAAGTACATTACGGCATAATTACAGTAGGATAGACCACATCAGATGACAATTTTGCCTCCTTTCCTTTTTGCTCCTCTCAGTTACCAAGTTGCTAGTACAAGTTGACACTAAATGTTATTAGAATATCAGAACATCTACAATATGTACAAGAAGATGGAAAAGTCACCTTTCTGCCAGCCCTGTCAGTTTTTCAGCTTCTTTGTCCTGGCATATCTTCTTAAAATCAGGGTAGGACAATGTTCCTTGTGCCAAGCTATGAAGATATTGTGACACCTGGTCCAGTGGCAGACATTGCATGCACCTAAGATGGTTCGCATTCAATGTTTTGCCATCCCCCTTCTTTGTTCTGCAGCTTGGCTGCCCCACCACCTTTCCTTGGGTCCAAGAAGTTGAAAACTCAACAAAAATGTCCCAAAAGGCACAGCTTGCTCGGGCCATTAGGATATGAAACCTGTACTTGTTGTTCAACTGCTTTCGCTGAAAAGTACAAATTAATGACATACTTGATGTGAATATTTTGTGAAATAAAAACACATGAATTCATTAAAAATACAACGTCTAAGTGAATTTTAAACAACAATTTTCATGTAGATGTATGAGACCACTCTTTTTGTATCCTCTCCTTTACAAAAAGCAACGTAAAGCTGTTCACTCACTTGGACATGCTTGTATGTATTCAGTTTATTTCATTTCATATACGGACCATGGAGTCGGAAATAAAAATTATCTTGTATCATCTCATCTTATAAAAGTACATGCATGAGTGAACAGCTTTAATTTGTAATAATGCAGCCTTCCTGTTCCTACATATTAATACATGTGTGCACTAAATTGATTTCAAAATCATGTAAATATTTAATACCTGCATTTTACACTTATTTCCTCCTCCGGTGTTGGTCAAATTTATTTCTGTATATACTGACAAATTTTGTAACATTACAGTCTTCGAATATATGTGACCATATCTTAACATATTTACTCTATATTGATTTAGCCTGGTGACTTTGGGGCACAGGTTATAGACAATTTTGGTTAGCTATGCTAAAACATGTTATGCATTCACACATTTTTTTAACACTATCATTTTTTTTATCAAAAAGGCACTAGATGCATACCCAAAAGTACAAATGATTGTGTTTCATTTATTTATGAAAGCATATAATCAACTAGAAAAGAAGATTTGATGCAAAATTTGCTTCACAGTAAATCTGTGTGTGTGTGTGAGTGAGTACATAAGCAAGTCATTGCCTTCTAAACTGAAATTTGGAAAGCTACAGGACAAAAAACATGCAGGAAAGAATGTAACTAGCTGGATGTCTCCAATTTCAAGTTATATCTGAGAAAAAGCCTCCTCTGACCATGCTCCCTCTTTGGTTCTGACACGTGACACAGTTTACACAAAATGACCTTGACCTTTGACCTTACAAAGTGCATTGTTAGATTTTCAACAAGTTGATCCCAATATGATTACAATCAGAGTAAAACTAACCAAGTTATTCCAAAATAAATATTTCAGATGGCCCAATGACCTTAATTTTTAACTTTTAGAGCTCACATGTAAAATACAATAAAGTGTATCAGTATGGTTACAATTACCTCAATTTGAGCCCAACATAATTAATATAGAATAAAAATTTGCTGATCAAAGCAACATGAAAATTTCAGAAGGTAAAATGACCTTGACCTTTTAACTTTAAGGCTTACATGTATGTCATAAAAATGTGCATTGTAACAGCTTCAAGCAAAGCATGATTGCAATTGAAATAAAACTGAGTTATTCCCGAATGAATATTTCGGATGGCCAAATGACCTTGACCTTTCATTTCAAGAGGTCACATGTAGCATACAAAAATGTGTATTGCTGCAATTTCCTTAATTTGAACCCAACACAATTAGTACGCCAGCAACACTGACAGAGTTACAGCTGGACAAATATTTAAGAAGGCTAAATGACCCATGGATATCTTTGAGCTTCAGAGGTCACATATATTTGACACAAAAGATTAAAGAATATAGAGCTATCTTACATTTTCCATGGCAGTCAATGTAACGAGGGAGTCCTTCCACCTGGCCAATATACACTTGTCAGTTGTGGGTTCACAATTCATGTCATTGGCACTGGTGGACCCCATTGTGATGTATAATGCCATCCTGAAACTTGTTACAGTTTCCACAAAGGAGTCTACCTTGCCAAAGACATGAACACTATTGTGATCCCTGGCAATGCGCCTAGCCTTGTCCGGGCTGAGATCACAATAGATTTTTACCATCCTGGAGTGGTACTTGCTTGCCAAGGGGTCATTTGGTGGCATGTCGGCTAGAATCTCTTGGAGGGCAATTCTTGAATGATTTCCTCCCAACACCTCCAGCTGATATGTTTTTAAATTTTCAGGTCTGAACCTGTCCACAGGAATATTTATATGTACCACCATCATAGTAAAGTACTTATGTGGGAATTTGAGGAACTGTCTCTTTAATTTCTCTATGTGGGCCACATCTGGAACTCTGTGCAGCCGCAACCAGGATGGCTCCACCAGCTGACCAACAGCAACTTGGTGATGTCCTGCAATGGAGGAAGATCTTGAAACCTTTAAGCATAATAATTGCATAAGAAATTCACTCAGAAGTTGGAGTCTTTTTACAGAAGGGGAGAATTGTTATTCTATACAACATATCATTATGCATCATTTCATACTCAAAATGATCATGTTGAAACAGTGTCCATCAAAAGAGGTACATGTATTTTGTGCATGCCATACTCATTACGTAAAGTTTGTGATTCTGTATGGGTCCACCCCAACATTGTCTTCTTGGGTTGCCCATCTGTGGATTCATGCAACCCATTCTTCCAATGCTGTGACTTTCGTACCAGATTTAACTTATTTTTTATTTCTATGTTACATTATTATTTCCTAAAAAGTCCAAAATCTACAGTATTTCAAAAAAATATGTTCTGATTCTGGTTCAAAAGTCACAATATCGGCAAATGGCCTCTTGAAATGAAATTCTTGATATATCATCGCACTAAATTATGTCATTTAGGGTCCAATTTTTCAACAAAAAAAATCTATATGGGGGAGGGTATCCCCTCTCCTGTACCCATCTTCCTAGGTTCACGAGTGGGCTTGACCACATCACTTGGCTCCCTTCTAAATTCTCTTGGGTTTTTCATCTTGGATGTTAGCAACCCTATCTCCATCATCATGAAAATTATGCCAAGTTGAAATTTTGCTGTAATTTAATGGCAGTATTAATAGAAGTACCCACAAATAATGAAAATAAACTTTTGGACAACTTTAATCAAATTAAGTGAAATATAAAGAGCTTTTTTTCTTAATTGGTAGAGCCGTCACTCCTGTCATTCCAGTTAAGTTCAAACTTAAAGTTTCTTGTTTACTCCTATGACACTGAGGTGCACAAAACAGCAGTTGGTCAAATGAAGTTTGTATTTTTATCCGTTAAAATATGTTTAGAAGGTATATTATATGTAATTTTATTGTATTTTCAAATCCCTTTTAGAGCATAATATCTAAATTCTATGGTGTAAATCAGATAGGCCTGCAGACTGTGAAATAAAAGTAGCCAATAACTAAATTCTGTGCTTGCCTGTGAAGTATAATTCTCCATGTTGTTTACGACAATTTGATACCTGGTGGAGCAATCGCACATTAGCAACCCCTTAGCCAATCCTCACTTGTGATATTCTGCCACACATCTACATGTATGTCTCCTAAACATGAGTCATCCCTCCCAGTAAGAACAGTACAGGCACTATGTTACAGTATCTTCTTTGTACCAGAAGGTAGCTGTTCTAGACATGTTGTCTAGTAACTATACAGGGATTAATTTATATTTATTCAATCAATGTTTCACCCTGATATATGTCTTAGACCTCCTGCCCACCCCCCCCCCCAAATTGAAATAAAAAAATAAATGAATAAAATAAGACAAAAATAATATAACTTACCAACAAAATGTTTCTCGATTAAGTCATCAAATCCACAAACTCCTCCAACTACACTTCCAGAACTTAATTGATCTACAAAGGATAATGAAAAGAGCCTGAAAATAATGAAGTTTTTATTTGACCATATACAGCACCAGCATTTGCTCAGTTGCCACACCTGACACTTACTGGTGGCCATTTCTATATAAGATTTGCCAAAAGAAAATCCAAAAATCACTGGACCATGACCCATTCTGATATACTTGGTAGAAACCCACCCAAGGTACATCCCTTCCAAGTTTGAAATGAATCTGACTGACCGTTTTGGAGAAGAAGTAAGAAATGTGAATTACCATAGCAATCCCCATTCACTTACCTATATGTCCACAGGCACGTATGCAATGACTGATAGTACCCAAATTGAAAAGAAAAAAAATCTTTAACAAGAGGGCTGTGTGAACAGCCCATGCTCAGCTGACCTAGAGACTCATCACACTTGTGGCTCTGTGAACTTGGGATAGGATCCAGGTCACCCATATACTGAGTAATTCTGCCCTTTATGTACAACCTAAGTATGTAGTTCACCATCATCATGCAGCAGTGCAGCACAGTTTGTAGAATACAACTTCATACATGATGAAAGTAAACATTTTTCGGACTCTGACTCTGACTGACTCTCATGGAAGAACACTAACATGTGCAACATCAAGGTCACAGTTCATAAAAAATCAAAAATTCAATGGAGCATGACCATTTGAACAAACTTGGTAAAGACCCACCCACAGCACATCCCCACCAAGTTTAGAGTGAATCTGGCTGACAGTTTTGGAGACGAAGTCGAAAATGTGAATTGTGGATGGTCGACGGACAGATGGATTGATGACGGATGATGGGCAGGCGGGCGGACGACGAACGACAGACCCTCACAAAAGCTCAGCTGACTGACAAGTCAGCTGAGCAAAAAAGAAAAAGAAAAAATGCAGCACCACCTGGTGAACAATTAAAGAACTAAGAGCCTCTAGGAGTGTCCCTGTGTGATATCAAAGCAATCGAGTGTGTGGTTTTGCCTCACCCTCCATGCAGATAGGCGGATCCAGAATTTCAAGCAAGTGTGGGGGGGGGGGGGGGGCAAAATGTGTAGTGTTAGTTGTATGAGTGTCAAAGGTGTGAAGTCGAACTATGGGAATTGGGAATCATGCTGGGGATATTTTGGGCAAAAATAAAAAAAAGATACAATTTGGTGTATTCTGGTGCAATTTTTAGGCAAATATATGGAGATCTTGTTTGATCCCTCTTTGAACATGTCACATGGTGGAAATTATGCTCGTTTGAACTTTATGTGGATTCTACAATTGTACACACAGGTGCTTTGGTTACAAGAAGCAATTACCTGATCCAGTCAGCTGCACATCCAATTCGTCAGTTTCCATGTCGAGGCTCATTACTTGACTCCCCATGCTTGTATTTGGAAGACCTATTTGACTCCCTGGAACCATTGATGAGTTTTCTTTTGGTATCAAATCTATGGATCCCAGTGGAAGATCTAGAACAATCAATGGCAAACAGTAATAATGTTAGTCAGAATGTGTTCAAACTTATATAAATTCATTATTTCGGCAAAGAATGCAGTTAGTCCTACCAAATTTTGATAGGGTATATCAGGGATATTTGAGTGAAATTCCACTATCCATGAATATAGGTATCATGGCTAAAACTATAATGTTACACAATGTGGATGACCTTGACCTACTTGTTCATAGTCACTGGGACTTAAAGTTGTTAGAGGTGAGTAGCTAGTGGTGGACCTTGTACATTTTATTGTCGTTATGATGTGAACAAAACATTACATGTTTATTACAGAGGCAAATCCCTATTGCACTTGAAGTACTGGTGGCGCAATCTGTTGTATTTTATGAAGAATTTTACCATACTGATCTACTACCGACCAATCACAAGGCAAGAAATCTATGGTCTAATCACTACTTCAACCTACAGTTTTTGAAATATTCAACAGCTGAGTCCTCATAAAATCAACCCCTCCCCCCTATAAACCTGCATCTGGTCCTGAAGAAGTAGTTCTGAAAGGATATCAAT
>OZ026616.1:55541845-55596845 GCA_964020975.1 Hermodice carunculata | reverse complement strand
TTCATCTTGTCAAGTGTGAAGCAATGAATAGAATGGATCTAGTAATCCTTTACAGATATGTCTGCTACTTGTTTCAGGAAATTCTTTGATTTACTGCATATTAAACAGACAGTGTATTTGGTTTGATGTGTGAACCTGTGACAAGCATTGTAGTCCAGTGCAGTGATACTGTAGCAGACAGTGTAGGCCTGTTCCAGACAATTCGGCTCTTAACTATGGTCACGTGACCACCCAACTCCTAAATGAAATGCTGAGTCCTTGTTCTTCAAGAGACACTTGTTTCATGTAATTTTAACATTTTCCTTGGTATGTGACCATCCTAATCTTATTGATTTGATTAGTATTTGAAAAGCTCGTTGATGGTGTTACAAGTGTTTATGTTCCTTGAGCCGACCAGTGGTTTCAAGGCTTCAAACTGGACATCATCCCAGAACAAGTTGTCATCATAGCTAGTAGATTGAATTCCTTTGATCAGATAGCATTTACCCCAAGAAAAAGGACAAATAGGGATGCAGAACCCATTAATATTCATTACTGAGCTCTTGAGATGTCAATGATCTAAACATTATACAGATGAGAGGCGGTCCTTCCCATTTGACAAATATGACCAAGTTCTCTTTAGACCAATGAAACTCCAGATCAGTCCATGAAACTGCCATTAACCTTTATACCATTCAAAAGGGGAGGCCTTAAGCTGTCCTTCAGTGTAAATATCTAAGCAGGAAAAATGTTCCGACCAAAAGGTTCAGCCTGTCAAAGTTGTAAGGGTGGTGGAAATTCCAGTGACATGTTGGCTTTGTGGGCCCCTCCCAGCACAAATCTACCATTGAGCCAAATTACACTACCCCAGATAGATGCAGTTACAGGTTTACTATTCATGGCAAATGAATTTCATTGAGGATAATCTTGATTGGTGTAGACATTTCAACAAAACAAAAATGATATATATTTAGGGTCAGCCAAAATTATCAACATTTTCAAAAGAGTACACAGAGGACTCTTTCTTGTAACCCCCTCCCTCCCCCCAAAAAGTACTCTAAAAATGTTGATTTTTGGCTAAATATTGATCAATATTTTCAAGATTAGCTAAAAATGTACATTGATCTTGACCCCCCCCCCCCATGCTGTATGTTCTAATGTTAAAATGTTGATAAAAATCACTGACCCCATACTCTGAGCACAGAGCAGCAGTCGCAGTGGTGAATGCAAGGCTTACCTGACACCATGACCTAGATAATGAGCTGGGTACCAGATACTGAAACATGCACAAGACCTGTACATGTTGAGAAAATGGGGATTTGTGAATTGAAAGAATTTGCAGCCTATAACCCCCCCCCCCTCCCTCCCCCCCCCAAAAAAAAATCACTTCCGCCTGCACCCAGGCTGTGGTCACCAGTCTTGGCTTTTGCTTTGAATACTGATAAGACTACCACAGGCCAAACAGGATTTATGATGCAAAATGTGATTTCAGGGCTTTGCAAGCAACTATAGGCATAAATACACCTGTGCCGTATTCATCTTAATAAGTGCACAGTGCGCTATAAAAAATTAATCCATAAAAGCTGAAAAAAAAATGTAGATCCTAAAGGCAATAATGACTTCTACTACTCCTTTCAGAAATATGGGATATTTTCGGGGTTCTTAAAAAAAAAAGTCAGGGGTGCACTTATTTGAGAGTGTGGGCCTATTAAGACAAATATGGTATTGGTTTAAGGTTGTAAATGGTTAACCCTCTTTACTGCTGTAAGCTGTTATAACAGCAGGAATGCTCTAAATTGGGGAATGTCGCTGAGCTCGTCCATTCTCCCACCAAAACACACAAGCGATGAAGGTCCGCTTCAAATAAGCTTTCAGAAGGGGTAATCCCAAATGCTATATTGCCTAACCAACACTTTTGACCAATAAGCTTAGGATACAGTATGTGTAATTAAAAGTATAAACAAGAGGTCAATGTTTACCGTAGTAATATGGGAAGGCATAGTGTACCATTAATTAAGATGGACACCATAATATTACATACAAGACTTTCCCACAAAGCCATGGAATGCACACATGGCTGCTATCTGTCATAACCTTATCTTATGCAACTAGACACTATGGCCCATCCGTTTGTGAAGACCAACTATTGTACTTCCCCAGACATCCCAAATGACTGCTGATAAAGACAACATTCAATAATTAGATAGACAGACTGCCTGAGTCAATAGTTTGTTCAATGTGTCAAATCAACATGATGAGCGTAACTTCTGAGAACCACACATTTTGATATCTTTGTATGTATACACACACACACACACACACACACACACACACACACACACACACATATATAACCCCCCCCCCACTAAAATAAAATTTGCTTCAATTTTTTTAGAAGAGATAATGAAAATGCTGTTTATCTTAAACTTTTCAAAATGAGAAAATGTTCATCCTTGAGTTTACAGTTGATCAGAGGCCTCTTTTAAGGCTAGTATACATGAGAGTTATCTTTTAGTATGTTATCATGAACTAAAGTACATAGGCACATATACTAAAGATATTTAAATACCCATAATTATACAATTTTCAGTCAGAAAAGATATGATAATAAACTCTCTTCAACCAATATGAAATTGATGATCAGATATTAGCCTTGCAACACAGACAACCTAGAGAAAGTATTTCCTCACTCATTATCATAAGAACTGTGATGTCTTGCCCAAATGTACATATTTCTAATGCATCTCTTTTGGCCACATTACATCTGATCTCTTATTGGTGGTGTGAAATATAGACCAAACTTTCTATTAAAACAAAGATATAGGGCACCCACAACTTTTACAAATTATTGAGTATACATCAATTTTTTTTTCTCATCTGCCTGACTTAACCCATATTTGACAGGATATGCATACATAAGATTGATTTGAAAATCGGACATTCAGGAATTATGATGTGTGACCATAAAATGTTCTGAGGTTATCGACAAACACTTTGTATACCCAACTTAGGAAGTCTCGAGATAATTTACGAGGACTTCCCACATATTGATATATTTGTATCTATGTCTCTACCTATATATATATATATATATATATATATATATGGTGGATTTTGGGGGGCTTGGACCGCCTCTTAACTGTACCCATTTTTAGCTAAGCTGACTTGCTAGTCAGGCTGAGCTTTTAGAGGGCCGAGTCATCTGTCGTCTGTTCCTAATTACATTTTCAACTTCTTCTCAGAAACCGTCAGCCAGAGTCACTTCTAACTTGGTGGCAAAAGTTGATCACTAGGTGGCACTGCTGTGGATTCCTGATTTTTAACGATTTTTTCAATTCGGGTACTTATCAGTAAATGCACCTTTCCGACTGATTTATATGTAAGTCAATGGACATTCTAATGCTAATTCACATTTTCGACTTCTTCTCCGAAACCGCCTGCCACATTCACTTCAAACTTGGTGGCAATGTACTGTGGGTGGGTCTCTACCTAATTGTACAAATGGTCATGGTCCAGTGATTTTTTATTTTTTAATGAATTTCTTTTCTTTTTTTTTTTTTTCAAATCTTAAAAATTCTTATTCTCCGAAAACGCTCCCTCAATTGCTTTGATATCACACAGAAATACTCCTAGGGGCTCCTTGCTCTGAATTTGTTCACCAGGTGGTGCTGCAATCTTTTTCTGTATTTTTATGATTGTTTGTGTGTTTTCATTATTTTGGATTTCTTCTCCAGAAGCGTGACTCAGATTGAGCTGAAACTTGGTGGATACCTTTCTTGTGAAAGGGTCAAACAAAGTTGTATACTAGGTGGCAGTGCTGTGGATTACTCATTTTTAATGATTTTTTCAATTCGGGTACTTATCGGTAAATGTACCTTTCCTATTGATTACTATGTAAGTCAATGGGCATTCTTATGCTAACACACATTTTCGACTTCTTCTCCAAAACTGTCGGCCAGATTCACTTCAAACTTGGTGGCAATGTACCTTGGGTGGGTTTCTACCAATTGTATTCAAATGGTCATGCTTCAGTGATTTTTGGATTTTCATTGAATTATTTTGTGCTTTTTGGGGGGCAAATCTTAAAAAATCTTCTTCTCTGAAACCGCTCACCCAATTGCTTTGATATCACACAGAAACACTCCTAGGAACTCCTAGTTCTGAATTTGTTCACCAGGTGGCACTGCAATCTTTTTCTATGTTCAGGTGCTTATTGGAAACTACACCATTCTTATTGATTAATATATGCAAGTCAGGTGAGCAGGGGCTGTTCACACAACCCTCTAGTCCTTTTTCTTTTCTTTTCTTTTCTTTTTTTTTTTTTTTTTACAGAAGAAAAACATTTGCTCAGTCTTTTATTCGAGTCTACATATATTTCAGCCCCAAAATGTCCCAGAATTCACCATTTCACACCCAAATTTTCCAATTTACTGGGGAATGACCCCCACATCCCCCTTCTTTACAAACAAGTGCATCTTTTCACCACAGGGCCCACTCTATAAATTTTTTGATCTGGCCCAATATATATATATATATATATATATATATATATATATATATATATATATATATATATATATATATATATGTTAAATGTTAGGGCTTGAATTCATCAAAACAAATAAAAAATACAAACAAGAAACCCATGTCTGCATACAAAACATAAAAATCAAAGTTTCTGAATGGGATCGTTGGCAATTTTTATGAAAATTTATAGCAGTGTATCTAATTTATAAGTGGGTATATGGCATAAGGTTGTGGTGGGGAGAGTATTATAATTGTGTTTGAACTCATTAAAATGTCATCACAAGTCATGAAGAGCATCTTTGTGTTTGTAGGATATGCATTATTGAAATGCAAGTCACAATGCTATTCAAAGCATTGCAGTATAGTGACAGATCACAACAGCATAATTAGCTTAGTGTCCTTTTCTTTCCATGTTAATCTACCTGTAAAGAGAGACCACCAGTCCTTTAAGAATTAGTTTTTGTTGTAGTGGTGATAGTCTGTAATAATAGGGAACACAGCATATTTTTTTTTTTTATGGCTAATCAACAACCATCACTTTTAGCTGAAAGACATAAATAGGTATAACAGAGACATGGATTGACCCACTGAAGGTGGTTATTTGGTGTCTTTCTTTCCATAGTGTGTACTGGGGAAAATTTTATCCTGTACTTTTAACTGGAGCTAGTATGATGGAATATATGCTGTAGTTGAGCTGATCATTGCTTGTTTGCACTGGTCTCTTGTTTTGTTCACTTTTTTGACAAAATCTTTGAAATTTTTCTCAAAAACTGCTGAGTCTGCCACTTCAAAGTTACAAAGAGACACGTGTAGGAAAGTGGGCAACATTGATGACCTTGACTTCATCCTCAAGGTCACAGGATTATTTGTGTGAATTTTATTGTTTAACTTGACAATTATTTTAGCAAGGACTCTGATATTGTATGGGCGCATTTTGAAGTTTTCTGTTAGGGCCAGGCATAGACAATACATGGTTGACCTTGAATTCATTCCCAAAGTCAAAAGGTCATCTGTACACTGTTCACTTCATGAGTTCAGACATATAGGACTACCATGCTGGAGTTGTGCTCAGATGGAGTTCTCCATTATGGCCAAACTTTCTTAGTATGTTGGTGCCCTGGACCTCATTTCCAGTGTTTCAGAACCACTTAAATGAACTTTATTATTCAATCGATAATTTAAGTTCTAACTATTTGAGCTGAGACTTTGATATTGCACAAGTTAGTGGTCCTCCATTCCCAATGTCAGAGGTAAACTTACACTAATTTCACTTACATTTCTTACATTGAAAATTTCAGTTAAAACGTTGGTGTTGTACATAGTGATGGTCATATGCAAAGACCTGACTTACACAATACATGGGTGACCGTGACCACATCTCAAGGTCAGAGGGCCACATGTGTGAATTTCCATGTCAGCTGAGCATGGTCTGCTCATTAGGTTATGCATTTTCAAGTTAAATTTGAGATTATTGTTATAGCACAGATAGCAGTACATATATCCATACAACATTGCATGTTGCTCTAGAGCCATAATCATATAGGTCAATGTCAAACTTGGCACATGTACATGTAGGTATGCACTTTTTTAGCTGTCTGCAAAGTATTGATATGTCCTATCTGTAGGACTTTGTAAATGACACACAAGTATTAACACTTTATACATTTATTTTACAAGACTATATACAGGAGCAGTGTTGACCACAGCTGATCTGGTAGCCTTCTGCCAGGGCCAGGAGATGTGGCCCATTATATACAGCAACAGTGCCCTGTGCTGGGCAAGGGTCAATCTGAAAGGCCGTGTGTGGAAATAAAGTCCATTTCATGAAGCAGAGTTCAACTTCATTGTGCTTGTTTGGTAATGAATGCCATGAGTACTTGTGTGGTGACAGTGCAGATCACCTCAGTCTGTGTGTGGAACTGGCCCAAAGACTGGCTGTCACTATTATAGATGGTTGCATAAGAAACCAGACAGAATCTGTTACAGGTTACCAATCCCATCTGTCTTGAGAGAGTTAATGTGTGTGTGCATATTAACACATACATCCTGTCACCTAACAATATAGATGTGTCGGTTCAAAAATTAAGAAAACTAAGAGAAATATTATTAAGCAGGGGCACATCAGTATGTTCATGTGGCCATGTGCTCCAGATATTTTCTGATGGTAAACTAGCAGCTCAGAGTTAAACTTCCCACTGCCCTGTTCATCCTTGGTTGGCTGAGCATGGGCTGATCAGCTTTGGTGTCAATCATCTTTGAAGGATACAATGGTCCCTGTCTTGAGAGGCCAAACCTAGGGCAGGTCAAAAAGTGGTCTCTCAAAACAGGTGGTCTTTCATTAGAGGTATAATAACATGGAAAAGATAGCACAGTGTTCTGAGACAGCAGTCTTAAAAAGATATACTGTCTCTCATTGGAGGGGTCTTTCAAGACAGGTGCCACTGTTATGGTCTGACAGTGAAGAGACTACCCAAACCAGTGAAGAGAGAGAGAGAGAGGGAGTGCATAGAAAAGAAAGGACACAGTTAGCAGATCAGGTCTCCTTGATGGGACAGAGCCACATTAATGAATGTAAATGGATGTACAGTATGTACTGTAGGCTAACATTTTATGGAATGAACAACAAATAAACTGTTTGAACTGCATACAGATAGAGCTTGTACACAAGGGTGAGAATTGTTCTGCCTTAATGTTTTGTTGTTTTTTTTTTCTTATTTTATTTTATTTTTTTTTTTTAAAGTTGACATGAAAAGTTCTTAGTTTGGCCTGTTAAAATGTTTGGGATGGGATAAGTTAAGAGGTAGCTTCTGAGGTAGCCAAAATGCACTCAAAGCATTCTCATCCCTGTATGACAGTAGTCCCTCCTTCGAGACACCACCTTTAGGGCAAGTCTTACCAGGTTAAGTGGTCACCAGAACCAGGTGCATGGTCTCTCCTTGGAGGTAAAAAGCATAGAAATAGGACTTAGGGACCAGCCTTATACAGCAGGTGGACTCTAAATGGATTGATCTCTGGAAAGATGAACTACTGTATTAATCATCATTCTACCATACTGACCTACTACTGGCCAATCAGAAGGCTAGAAATCTATGGTCTAACCACTACTGCAACCTACAGTTTTTCAAAGATTAAACAGCTGGGTCCTCATAAAATTACCCCCCCCCCCCCCCCCATAAAACTGTATCTGATCCTGACGAAGTAAGTGTGAAAGGATATCAATCCAGAAGGGTGACCTTCACACAACTTCCAGCTTCAATTATTATTACAGTGTTAACTCCTTTCAGAAGTGTAATTTCCATTCATTGGTACATTCAGTGGTGTCTTGACCCAGTGGGACTGTCTGAGGAGGGAGCTGATCATCCCTGGGACCAGACTGGCCTGTCGGCAGGGGTGCCTCTGATGCCCGCTGTAAGGGAACGTGTGGTCTCATTTGCCATTACACTTTTCACATCTAGCTGGTTCAACTGCAGAAGCTATGTTTGTGTAACTGGCACCCTAAATCATGGTTTTTTTGGCCTCCAGTGCTTCATCTCTTTGGTATAACAACTGCTGTGTTTGAATTTTCATGAAAGAGTCAAGATCATAATTTTCTTCCATGACTGCCAGTGTTTGCTTGTTGCCGCTTGCACAATGTTCTGTAGAATGAGCGCTATTCTTTTTTTTTGCAAAACATAGGAAATTAAAATTTGTTTTTATTGCCCTGGTCGAGATTGGATAGAAATGGCTGGGTTTAGTGTTGATCACCACATCAGTTTTTATTGCACTCATTACATTGAGGAGAGCATGTGGTCATGCTGTGACCATCTATGTGATCCAAGTGCAAGGCCAGATGGTAGAAGTCAGTTAGACCATTGAAAAGTGTGGTCTAACCAACCTCCTCGCTACCGCTCGGAGGTGTGTTAGACCACACTTTTCAATAGTCTAACTATAACTTAATGTAGGAGCTGATTCCACCACATTAGAACAAGTAAACAAACATATGTTTGACTATAAAAACTAATTACCTGATCCAATCAGCTGCACAGCTGGTTCATCAGTTTCCATGCTGAGATTCAGTTCTTGACTCCCCATACTTGTATTCAGTAGATCTACTGGACTCACCAGAGCATTTCCTTTGTTGGAGTTTGGTGGCAAATCAGTGGATTCCAGTGGAAGTTCTGAAACAATTAGAAGGAAAAGTTACAAATCTCCTGGGAACCCAGACTTTCATGACAGGGCTTTTAGCCTGACTTTTTTCAAATTTAATACAGGGGTGTTGATAAGTGAGTAAACTGGGAGATTGTGAAACGTAAATCATTCAAGTCATTTAGGTGAAAATAATATTGTGATGGATGGAGATAAAAATGCACAAGGTGATAATAATGAAAAAGAGTATCGCAGTTTCAACAGACATTATATATCGTGTTAAAACCTGTGCTGTACATGGTAATAGTTGGTCAAATGGTACTGGGGATGATGATGGGTGGGGGCAATATCATGGCTAGTCCATTGTTACCAAACAGCTAGGCCCAAATGTTAAATGTAAATAAATTCTGTCTTAGTCTATGGAGCATGGCACCCCATGCAACCTACCCCAGTGGAAGATTTTGTTCATATTAATGATCTGAGACAAGGAACACTCAGTATTCCTTGTCTCACTGTAATTCCATTCTTAACAATCACCATGATGTGTAATGTGTCAAACTTGATCATTACTCTTGTATTTTGGAGTTCAGGGTTTCAATGATTACTGACCAGAAAGTGAAGCATGGGGAAATTAGGTCTGTGTTCACTCTATATCTCTCTCCCTCAGCTTTAGTCTCTCTCTCTTTTTCTCCCACTTGTGTCTGTGTGTCAACACTTTCTTTTCTTTCTTTCTTTCTTTCTTTCTTTCTTTCTTTCTTTCTTTCTTTCTTTCTTTCTTTCTTTCTTTCTTTCTTTCTTTCTTTCTTTCTTTCTTTCTTTCTTTCTTTCTTTCTTTCTTTCTTTCTCTCTCACTTTCCTTTCTTCTCTCTTCTTTCATTGTCTTTGGGACTCATAATGACTAGAAACTCAAAATTTGGTATGGCATATATATATATATATATATATATATATATATATATATATATATATATATATATATATATATATATATATATATATGTGGGTTGCCTTTTAAGGGCACCCCAGATGCAGCCAAAAAGTGGCCTTATAACAGGGGTGGCCTCTCTTGAGGGGGAGAATATAATGGAAATACTATACCTTCTGCACAAAAATGCTGGCCTTACAAGAAGGGTGGCCTCTGGTGACAGCAGCCTTATAAGAGCTGCCTTATTACTCTATGCACAACATTTGGCCTTTTTATGTGGAGAGGTCAGCATTTTAACAATTATGAAAACTTAAATGGGCATTTTAAATTTTCAAACTTTAATATCTTCAAAATACAATAGAGCAGTCTTTTAAAGTTAAGACTAGACATAATTAGCCATTTCACATCTTATGAATCTATGGATTTGAGACAAAGGTACATGTATAGCAATTCTATTTCCCATATTTTCCCTATTAAGTGCACAGCCCTATCAAGTGCCCCCTCTCTTTTCAAAAAAGAAAAACAAAAAATTAGATTAAATGTAGAGAATAGTGGCACAAGGTGATCAAGTATAATCAAAAGTTGGTCATCAGCAGCCCTGAATCAAGTGCGCAATTATGACAGTCAATAATTCATTTAACTTTGAAAAAAAACTCTCTAATCAATCTTCATGACCAGTTGTAAAGAAAAACAAACTTCAGACTAATAAACCATTTTTTTTCATGAAAAAAAACGCCTATGTTCATAACTAGATGTTTGATGGGTTTGCACAAAGATGCATTTTCTTTTCTATTAAAGCAGTATGGGATAATGCCCCCCCCCCCCCAATAAAAGGTGCCTGCTGAATAGCTATTTTAAATATATTAATTGGAAACTGTCAGGATACATGTATCTGTTGCCGTTGGGGTATTCAGTTGGTTGTGATCAAAGACACATGTTTGTGATATACTGCACTGACCAACTGTTTGTAATTTGGCATATGGCTGGGTAAGTGGCCTTGCTGGATTGACTGTAAGTATCTTGCTGTTATCTGTTACACTGGTATAGCACTTGTAGAGCATCTAATGACCACCATATATACATGAGATGCCCCAGGAGACTCCGCACATTTGACCAGTAGTACATGTAATCCTGACCAGAATGCTTCCTCCAGGCTCTTGGCACCCCACTGGGAGCAGCATGCAAGGCCAACAATGTCATGGTGAGCAGTAGGATAACCATTCAGTGGTCACCTGGTGCTAATATGCTTTGTAGATACCAGTGGTGTGGGTGTAGGACTGCAAGACTTGTACATACAGAGAAAATAGGGATTTGTCTAATGAATGAATTAGTAACCAAAACCGGGGTGGGGGGGGGGGGGGAATCCACAAGCCCCCCCAGAGAGACAGATCTACATCTGAGACGAGGATATTGCATGTCCTACAGGTCTTAGTCTGCATCCACCATCCACGTCACATACTGCATTATGCTATGTCTTCCCTGTTTTGATGTGCATCCCTGGTCTCACAGAGAATCATTTTGTCTTTACATCCAGCTTTTCATCACAAAATAAAGGGAAAGTATGTTATGGACAGGAACAGGAACCTTTATGTTATCATAGAGCATTTTTGCCAAACAATTGATGAAATTTAAAGATTTTGCACTCCATATTTGAAAAATAATCAGTAATTTTGCATACATGTATGATCTATGAATGTATTGTTGTTTTAAACTACATTTCTTTGCACTGTCAGGATGAAAGGTCAAACTGAATATAAAACTAATATATCAGCTTATATCTTAATGGTGAATCCTAAACGCATGGTAGCTATCGAACATTCTAATGAAAACACCCATGAGGTTTCTTTCGGTGTGAATTTTGACCTGAGTGACCTCTAAGGTTGCCTGCTAAGCTCATTATTAGACCATATTCATATTTGGCTGGTAGCCTCTGAGTCCTAGGCAAAAGTGAAAAGCCCTACATGTATGTCTGCTAAGCAGGCAACTTTTAAGATTAAACTGACATAGTGCCTCCATAACATACTTACGTATGCGTACACCTTGTTTACGGAAAAAAAATTGACAAATTGGGAGATTTTTATAAAATGTATAATGCAAAATATTCCAACATTTCTTCAGTTCATGTTGGACATGCAGATACCACAGTTATGAGACAGATACTGATCAAGGTTTTGAAGTTTGAATGCCACCATTATGTGTATAATATGTATTTAAATATCTTTTCAGATATCCCTGGTCATATGTCCAATTTAAATAAATGCATCAGTTAAATAAAGATGCATTGTAACTTTGTAAGCACATGGATTTATTTAAAACCAAGGATTTCAGGCCCACGCACCCTTAACCATAGCCCATTGTAATCAGGAGGTTCTCATCAAAGTGCTGTAGTGATAAGTTGCACAGAATAGTCAGCATTATTTAATGCAATTCTGTGTTCCTAACTGTACATGTACACCTTGTACCAGTAATCCCTCTAACTGTACATGTACATGTAGGTAGGTTTGTTTAATGATTTCAATGAATTTACACCTGCAAGGGATGTTTCATTGTCTAGTCATACAGCAATGGAAACTATGAGTTACAGCATAGCATGCTTATTATGTAGATGGGAGTCCCATGACAGTTGTGTAGTAATATGTGGAATGAGCTAGCATGCAGAGGTTTTAAAAGGGAAGAAACTAAAGAATCTTACCTCTCTTCAGTTTTGACCACATAAAAACAAACGCTGACCTTGAACGACCAGCTGCAGCAACAGCAAAGTTGTTAGACACTTCTGACATGGTTGGATTGAAGTGCTCTAACATCAAGATCCTCTCATCATTCTTTTGCAGCAGTACCTGTGTTGCAATTCAAATCTTTTAGTATTTTTCATTCCTGACAAAGCTTTTTTTTTTACCTTGCCCTTGCGCTGAAGTGGTTTTAATCATTGTCTAGTGATCAGATTTCAGTAAAACACAGAAAGAACATTCCCTTATTGTTCAGTTGTGGATTACTCCTGCAAGTACTTTACAACATTGCAGTCATAACCCCCCAAAACCTGGAACTACAGTGTATACAGTAATCCCTCTTTTGAAAGATCACTTGTCTATAAGGCCACTTTCATAATGACCATCATCAGTCTATCTTTTGCATGTCAAAAAACCTCTATTAACCACCTACTGGATGTGACAATTTTTAAACCTGCCCTCCTGGTCATCTTTTAAAAGAGGGGCAACTATATAGGTTATCTAGAGTTTTTGCTTGTAAATTACACAGCAAAATTTATCAAATAAAATACACCTTCTGCTTGTTACATGTACAGGTACATGCACATGTATGTTTACAAAGAATGTTTAATTCGAAGTAATTGGAGTTTTTAATTTGAAATTATTGTACATGGTTTACAGATTGTGATATTATCAATGTATGGTAATTGATAGTTTCAACAGTTAGAAAACTAGGATCAGTTCTTACCTTGACTTTTCCAAGTGTATTTGCCATGCTTACATTCATCACTTGTCCTTGGAGCTTTCCACCCTTCACTAACTGAAGTTTTGCTCCTTCTTGTAAAAAACTCCAACTGGTTTGTATCAGTGAAGTTGCCATGTTGTGACAGAAATACTGGCTGTTTCTGTCAATCCAATTATGTAGGGTCTCAGCACTTCTTTTATGCAGGATATCCAACACTGTATGTCTATATATATGTCTCACTTAGTCATTGGTGAGGTACTTACACCAGCAAAAATCAGAATGACCAATGTACCAGTAAAGAACTTCTGAGATATGGGGTGTAGATGCCAGCATGGCAAGCTCAGATGTATCCAAACAGTCAGTTGTTCCAAACAGAATAGTAATGAAAACTTAACCATGTGGGTTTTTTTTCAGATTCCAATTTATGCTAAACACTTAGAATCTGCTAATCAAGATTGACATGATTGAAAATAAAAGATACATCACTCTTACAGGCATAGCTTTTAATTAACATTCCTGTTGCACCTACATAATCTCTAATCACCCAGACATATAAACATCCTGCCTTGATTTCATGGCAGTGCACTTTCTGTTGGTCATTTGAGACAGCTTACTAAGCCATTGTAGGATACATCAAAGAAACAGACCATCCTTGTTTCATTCAATCCAGGAAGATCAACCTTGATGATATAAACAGGAGTGATAATGCAGAAGTGGGGGAATAGAAATGTAAATTTATCAGAATAATGTGGTTGAAAAACCCTGGCACTTGAATCATATGACACCCTCCCCCCCGTAATTCAGAATTCCAGAGCTGTCGCCACCTCTCTAGTTTGTTGTGTGTGCTGTGTACCCATACATCCCAGTAACACATGTGACATAGCAGCTCAGGACATTTGTTGTCAGTTTCATTTCAGGTGTATTGTTTAATTATAAAGTATGGAATCCTTGAGAGTTCTGCTTATGATTCTCTCAATGATTTGGGTGCTGTCTGTGGAACAATATTTTGTCAGTTACAAGCAATGGTCCCATGTCAGCCACAGTAACACAAGTGATGGAGTGCTGAAAATGCCTTTTGGAAAGGACAAGGAAATTATGGTATTATTAGGTAAGTATGAATAATTATATATGTATTGTGAAACCTGTATTAAAGGACCACCCTTGAGATGAGCAAATTGTGGTCTCCCAAGACAGGTGGTCTTTAATTAGCGATATAAATAATATGAAAAGTCCTAATGTGCAAAGTATCCTGGAAAGGTGGTCTTTTAAGACTGGTGGTCTAATTGGAATGGCCCCTCAAGAGAGGGACAACTGTGTATATGTATGTAGCTGTTGACTTGTGATACAAGAAAAGTTTGCACATCATCCTGGCATGAAAAAAATAATAAAAAACAGTAAGAATGATAAGTTATACTTGATAATGTAATTCACAGTTTATACTTACCACAAGAAAAACAGAATTCACATGCCAATAGCTTCAAAGTCAGATTTTCCTGTACTTTACTTTCTAGGCTCTGGAGAGAACCGCCATATATTTTCACCACACAGTGACTCAATACATGCAATACTTCTTCCAAGAGTTGCCGTGTCAGCAGTACAGCATGCTGTTCAAGTGTTGCAGTATTTTCTTTCCCAGTATATCTTGCTCCCCAAGAGTCAACTATTACACATGCAGAAATGTCATTATAGGCATACATGTGATGATAAAGCATTGGAACCTGAAACCTACACCCCTTTACTACGGTTGAGGGGTGGGTTCAATGAGTCAGCTAACTTTGACCACCTGATAACGGTACCAATATATGGAGATGGCCGTTGTTTCTTCAGGGCACTGGCTGTAGCTACTAACAGTGAGCTATGTTCCAGTGCATGTGCTTTTGAAGACAGGAATGAGACCCTTGAGGTGACAATAGCAGATAGTCTTCGCCAACAGATATGCCATTACATGCGACAACATCATGATGAAATGTACCCAACTGCTGCTGAAATTCCTAATTTCTGGGTTACAGAACATTATAATAGTTTTGAAGACAGAGTGAAGAGAATGGAACAGAACACAGGGGAATATGCTGGCAACCCAGAAATTATTGCAGCATGTCATTTTTTGAACAGGGCAATTCACCTATATTACACATCTGAAAATGGAAGCCTGGACATGTCACATCCACCTACAATATATGGAGAGCAAAGTGAAAGTGATCCTATATGTTTACTACATACACCTGACAGACCAAATCAACCCGGACATTTTGATTTGCTTTTACCTTGTCACATCCAGCCTGTGTCAGCCTATCCAGAGTCACCAGACTCAGAAAAAAATGAACATGATTTAACAGAGTACCAAGAATCACCTCCAGTAAAATATAATGTTTGTAGCCCAGAGTCAGCTGTAAGGAATATATCAATCTGTATTCCAGTAGGTCCTGATACCCCAGCACAGGACCCAGATTATTCTAATGCTGGCAAGTATGCACCTGTTGTCCACAATGAAAGTATTGATATTATGGAGTTCCAAGAGTCTCCAATTACTGACAAATATAATCTACATACGTATGGACCATATAATCATAATGGAAGTCCTGATGCCATGGAGTTCCAAGAGTCTCCAATTACAAACAAATATAGTCTTCATGTGCATGGATTTGGTTCCCAAAAGGAAAGTCCAGATGCAGTGGAGTTCCAGGATTCTCCATTTATCAGCAAACATGGTCTTGACATGTATCAATTTGATACCTGTAATGAAAGTCCTTGGAATTGTAGCAGACGGTCCTTTAACAAGTCATTTGGCAGCTATGACTCAACTACAGGACACAACAGTAGTGGTGAAGACAGTGAAATCAGTGGAATAGAACCACTGCAGTCTAACTCAAGTGACTCGGACTCCGATGATTGTGACCTAGATGATTCAGACATTATTGATGCAGACTTCAGCACAGTTCAGCCAAAGGTGATGCACAGAGATAGCCATGCAGGTATGCCAAACACACCTTATCTTGTATTTGAATGTAATATGTACAGTAATGATTCACATATATGAACTTTTGCAACCATCACAATAAAAAGAAAAATGTTGCTCAGGGCTGAAAGCAGCTGGCATAAGGCTAAAATGGAGGCAGAATTCCAACTCGAATTAAATATATTCATTTAGCATATATCTGGTATAAATACATATGTACGAATTAATTAATAAAAACTACTGCTTGTAAACACATCTTGCTGAGGGACATGAGTTTGTCACTTAAAAAAAATTTGCAATCAAAATTGCTGTTTCATTGGTGTACACCCCGTGCGGTGCTATAGAGTCAACTCTAATCTATGAGTAGATGTCTGCCGCATAAGCATATTATATTATTAAAATATTAAATTTTAGTCACAATTTTTTTAAATGTAATATCATTATACACTGTATACATGCACTGCCCAGAGC
The DNA here is from genome assembly GCA_964020975.1 of Hermodice carunculata. Lineage (NCBI taxonomy): Eukaryota > Metazoa > Annelida > Polychaeta > Eunicida > Amphinomidae > Hermodice > Hermodice carunculata. Next base: position 55,580,412 of record OZ026616.1, on the reverse strand, counting down.
ATGCATGTTGTAAATCAGGACAAACTCTTTTATCATATATGCAGCATCATAACTGCAGTTTTGTGCCCTACAGTGGGTCTGAAGAACTGCATAGAATGTTCAAATTGAATACAGTGATGATGATGATGACGATGACGACTACGACGACGATGATAAAATCTCCACAGTAGGAGAAACTTCAAAATGGACCAAATTATGCAGTACCTGAGAAACTGCATGGACTATATCAAATTGAATGGGATGATGATGATGATGATGATGATGATGATGATGATGATGATGATGATGATGATGATGATGATGATGATGATGATGATGATGATGATTTTTCATTAAACCTCATCAGTAAAGGAAACTTCACAATACATGTAGATCAAAATGCAGAGTACATACACATGATCAAACAAAACATCACAAGCAAATGACAATCAAATTTATTACACCTTAATAACAGATTATTGCCATGATAACAGCAGCCAGGCAGAGGAAAAGATAAACTTCTCTACAAGTCATGTATGGTCCATTTGCAGAAATTGTTTCTTTGCAAGAGCAATGAATTACATAAGTGTTACCTCCAGCAAGACTAAAGATCAGCTCTCTATGCTGAACTGAAATGTATATGTCTGGATAGCATTGTACATTGTATATGTAGTGCTGAATATACAATAATATTTTTTTAGTAAACCAACTGAGTCGGTGTGTTCATGCAGTCTCCAGAGCATATGTGACTGATGTATGCATGGACATGTATACATGCATACCGAAATGCATGTAGAATCTACATACACATTGGTCTTGTTTATTTCTAGCTCTGCTGATCAATCGTTGCAGAGCCCTCATGATCACTCATGTTCATTCATGTGCCATCCATGCACCTATCTGTCTGTTAACGCAAGTTTGTTTGTGAATTCAATACAGTCAACAGTTTTCAACTCGCCTCCATATGACTTTCAGCACTTATCTAGGGTATGAAATTATGTCTCCTGGTGAAAGCCGGGAGACATATTGTTTTAGTGCCGATTTCATCTGCTTCTTCTTATTGTCCTTGTTGTTCTTATTCTCATTCAGGCTTGTCAGCACATGGTTTCCATGTGATAAGTCTTGAGCAACTTGACAGAATTTGATGAAACTTGGTAAGATTATACATTTAGGGCACAGGGTCACTTTTGTGAAAGTGGTTTCCATGCTATAAGCCTTGAAGAACTTGATAAAACTTGGTAGGACTATGTATCAAGGTGGAACTTAGGTTGGGATTGTATTTGGGTGAACTTGACTTTATTGTCAAGGTCATAGGGTCACTTATGTGAAATTGGTTACTGTGCGATAAGCTTTAGGAAATTGATGGAATGTGGTGTAACTTGATAGGATTATATATCTAGGTGAAACCGAGCTTTGGATTGTATTTGGGTGACCTTGATCTACTTTTCAAGGTCACAGGGTCACTTTTGTGAAGTTGGTTTCCATGCTATAACTTTTGAACAACATGATAGAATTTGATGAAACGTGATAGGATAATGTATCAAGTTGAGACATAGCTTCAGATTGCATTTGGTGACCTTGACCTAATTCGCAAGGTCACAGGGTAGGTCACTTATATGAAATTTAATTTTTTGCAATATCTGCTGAAAAACTTTACAAAACTTGATAGAATTATGTATGTGGGTGCAGTCTAGCTTGGGATGTGTTGTTTACTCAGCTTGACCTAATTTGAGGTCACAGGGTCAATGTGAAAATCATTTGGTGTCATAAGTACTGAAGAACATTGCGAAACTTGATGAAACTTTTCAGGATTATATATCTGTGCGAGACCTAGGTTATGATGGTAGCTGTGTCACCTTGAACTATTTCTCAAGGTCAAGGGGGTCACTTTTGTGAATTTCTTTTCCTTGCAATAAAATGTGAATAACTTTACAAAACTGGATGAAACCTGATAGGGTTGTAAATCTGGGTCATCCAGACCTAATTTTCACTTCATTTATGCAAATTTGGTTTATGTGCAATGATATTATCAGTTATTTCCCTCAGAGACAAAAGTGTTCCACCAGGAGACATTTGATGTTGTCTTGCAAAATCAGTCACTTCTAGTTAAGGTTTAGTTTCATGTTGGTGGCACCACCTACAGTAGCATGTAATATGTGGGTCAAAATGTGAAAATATTCAGAAAGCTGATGCTGTTTTTCAGAGAGTGTTTTGCAAACCATGACGAAACTTGATAGGAATATGCATTAGACCAATGATAAAATTTTGCAACATTTTGGGGGACCTTGAATTATTTTCCAAGTTCATTATGCACTTAAGTGAGGATAGTCAATTCATGATGTTGAGAAAGATGTTATCTCTGTTGACCAATAGTCACAGAGCTCACATGATCGCTTATGTCGGTCAGTCCATCCATCACTTAGTTCATCTGTCAACCCATGGGCCTCTTGTTGATATACATAATTTGCTTAGGTCTACAGTTGAGATTTCTTGCCAGACTATGGTAATCTCTCATGAAAATCTTTATGCTTTCAGTGAAGAGAAGATGTAAACTTGTGCAGAAAAAGATTCACCCTGGTGATATAAAAGCACTTTTGCTGAAGTCAAGGTGTTGTGAAAAAAATTGTATGACCAAAGTTGATTTTACATCCATTGCCCGTGCCAGGGAAGTGCTGTGGAACAAGAACAGAGTGGAACGTAATCAATGGATTTTAGATCAATTGAGGTCAGCTCTTCCAAGCAACAACAAGAAAAGCATAAAAAGGTTTAGTTTTCATTGTGCCTCCAAGGCTGTAGAACTCTGTCACACTGCTTGGCAGCTCTGCTTTGGCCTGGACAAGAGTACGTACTACCGGAATTTACATTGCCACCAGAGAGGTGCTCTTCACATTGTACCCAGTCACAGAAAAAGATCTGCTGCATATGTCAAGGCCATTCAGTGGTTTTCTGACTATTGTACCCTGTATGGTGACAGAATGCCACATAAAAAGAAGGATTCAATTGGGCTGCCATACAAAACCAGGTGGTCGGACATTTATTCCATGCATTACTTAGAAAGTATTGAGCCTGGCCAAGCATTCATTTCCAGGTCATCATTCTTCAAAATGATAAAGGAACTCTTTCCACATGTGTTTATCAAGAAGGTAAGTGGAATATGTAAATGGTCATGATTATCATCATCATTACAGTTACTGTTGTGCCTACTTTTATAAGGATGCCAGATGCCCATCAGAAGTGGTCATGTATGAAAACTTTTGGTGTGTTTTTCCCTATTTTTGACTTCTTCTCTAAAGGATCATGAATCTGAGAAATGTACATTGTAGAAGGATAACACACAATTTTGCCCGAGGCAGTGTTGCTGTATATCCCTAGTTTTTAATAAATATTTCAGTTTTGATAATTGTCAGCCAATGCACATATTCCTATTCATTACCAGGTAGGTCCATGGATACTGCAGTAGTAATTCACATTTTCCATGTTTTCTCTAAACTGTCAATCAGATTCACTTCTAACTTTGTGGGCATCTACCTTTGTAGCGTTGGTGCCAAATTTGTTTAAATGGTTGTGCTGCAGTGAATTTCTGATTGTTTATATTCTTTTCTGTTAATTTGGGGGCATTATTTTAAATATTTTAATCCCGAAAACTACTCCAGAGACATTTCTGGAAATGAGAGTAATGAGAGTTGGACAGTAGATGGCCAACCGTGACCTCAGTCCATAGGTCACAGGGCCATGTAAGTGAATTTTACTGTTCACATGATACTTTGAGAGCTATTTAAACAAGGATATTGGGCAGATTTTTGTGGTCCTCAGTATGGGTCAGATAAAGAGAATATATGAGTGACCTTGACCTCATAACCAAGGTCAGAGAGCCATTTTGCACCAATCACTCCATAAGTTCATAACTATATGAGATAAGACATTGATGTTGTACATGGTGGCAGTCCTCTATTAAGGTCAGACTTTCACAGTATGTGGGTCAGCTTGACCTCATTCTCAAGGTCACAGGACCACTTACATGAAGTGACAACTGGAGGACTATTAGTGCTGGGGCTTTGATACTGCACATGACAGTGGACCTATACGAGGGCAAAACTCACATGCTACATAAGTGATCTTGATCCCATTTCACAGGGTCACTTATGCAAATTTCACTGTACAACTTGACCTAGGACCTTGATGTGGCTCATAGTGGTGGTACTCTGTGAAGGCCAGGCTTATACTGTACATAGGTGACTCAAACACCATCCTAAGTTTGTATTGACTTTAGCGTGGTGTTTTTTTTTGTGTGTGTGTGTGTGTGTCAGCTGAGTATGGGCTGTTCACCTAACCCTCTTTTTTCTATTTTTTGTTATGATTTTTTGCGTGTGACACTATGTCAACTACTTTGCCAAAACTGTCAATAAGATTATTTTGAACCTTGGCGGAATTGTACCTCGTGGAATGGTCAAAGAAAATTTGTTCACTGTTGAGCCCAGATTTGTTACAAACTTTTTGGTGTTAATATGATTGATCTTGACCTATTTTCCAAGGTCACCTGGCAACAAATATACATGTACATGAAAATGACTTGGGAATGCAACAACTCCTACATTTTTAGTACATACATGTATGCCTTTAACTCTCAGAACTAAAAGCAGATATAAAAACTGTAATTGGAGAACAATATTCATGGTGCCACCTACAGTATTATGCAATATAGGGGACAAAATGTGAAAACATTGTGTATGCTCTAGTATCCTTAGTTGTTGGTGAATCATCAAAAGGTAATTTGGTTGGATTGTGCGAGACGTCAAAGTCTCAATTAAGGTACTAGTGGTGCCACCTATAGTTGTTCATAAATTATGAGTCATAATGTGCTGAAACTTGTATTTAATCACCATTTCAGCAAAGGCTAAAGCCAGTCATACCAAATTTATAGGATATGTGTATCATGGCTAAAACTAGAATATTACACAATCAGGATGACTTTAACATACTGCCAAGGTCACTGGGGCTATAAAGTTGACCAAGGTGAGTAGCTAATGGTGGCCTTGTACATTTATTTACAATTTTTTCAAGGTTACCAGGCAACACATATACAAACATGAAAAGGCTTGTAAATGCAACAGCATGGACTATAATCCTGGAATGTCAGCAATGCATAAGGCCCATGGGCCTCTTGTTGAGATCTAACTTTCAAATTGCATGACTATGCACCATTGTTAAACCTTTAAACATGTTTGACTTTGACCTATTTTTCAAGGTCACAGGACATTATGTTGGAGGATTTGGTTACAGCCTCAGGGTGCTTATAGTGTTTTACATGGTATTTTTTTTAAACCTGGTGGCAGCACAGCACAAAAGCCACTAAATTCCTGATCCATATTGCATTTCAGTGGTGAGTGTACTACACCACAAAACATAAATTCAGTACTTGATGTTTTGAAGGCAGCTGACCTTGATTCATTTGATGAAAATAACTGACATATTATGTCTTAACAACTTTGGTGATGCTTAGGTGATTCATACTGTTGTACTTTCTTCTGAGTTTCTAACAACTGAGCACAAACAAATTCTAGCTCTGAATACCACAGGTTGTTCATGTCATGCAGTCTCTTTGTTTCCATTTTAGGAAAACTCCTTCTCACATTGTTCAGCCTGCACACTGATTTGCAGAAATATGGAAAGAGCCAAGACTATGGCAGAAAAACAACATTACCTGAGGAAGAAGAAAGAACACCATGATCGTCAAATGTGAGTGCATGGGGCCCATACCTGTTTTTCTTGCTATTGAAGTGGATGGAGAAAGTCCTTTTTAGAGTACATTTTCCCATGCACTTTTCACATGTATGATAATCAGGCATTCATTTTGTCAAATCATGTTAAAATAAGTACACATATAATTTAAAAGCGATAACATGTCCCATACAAAAACACTCTAAAAGTATCACAGTGATTAATTACCAAAGAGTAAGCAAGCATATAAATTATATGTGTTAAACAGTTGAATTTGCATTATCAATTGGATGAGGACATATAAGAACATTATTTTGATTTGATAAGAATCCCACAAATGTTAGTTTCAGCCAATAATAATAATATTGGACAGGTAAGTATGACAGTCTCACTATTTCTGACAATTGCCTCACGGTTGGAACCATTTTTCATATGAGAAATAGTTTCTTATACAATCATGCATTTCTTACAATATCCTTATTTCATGGTGTTCTCATGAGACACCAGTTAAGGAAAATTATAACAAGTTAACTTCTTATGAGATTCTATATGGAAAGTCATATAAATGAAATTCTGATACAAACATTACAGTGTTCTCCCCAGAGCCCTGCAGCCCTATAAATTGTACGTCTAATATCTAGAAATTAGGGCTATGATTTCAATATACCATTGTATAGTATAGGAGAAGAGGGCTGTAATTCTTGAAATTTGCTCAAATTCGGTAAAATCTGACAATCACAATACACTGTCAAATATATCTGAAGGAAATACTGCATTACAAGAAAAAACCCAGGATGAATCATATTATGGGTATAAATTTATGATTCTATGTGATTCTATATGTAGCCTTTGTAAAGTACTCATAATATTTATGTAAATGACAACCTAATAACCATTCAATGTGTGCTCTGTCATCAAGCTACCCATGAAACATGTGAGTATACCTGTTATGGACATAGCTCTGCTGATCTGATGAGCTTTATATATTTAATACCTAGCCCTCATGCTCATATTGTCTAACTGATCTGAACCTATATCAAAGCTTCATTGTTCTTGACTCAGACCTAATGTAGCACTTTTGCTGAACAGGTTTGAAAGACTAGCATATTACAAAAGAAAAGAATTGGCAAGAACGCAACCAAACCGTTTTCTAAGTTTCATCATAGATGGTATGGACCAAGCAAAGACCAGCCTGCCTCATTTTGTTGGCAAACAACCAAAGGTATGCTTTATAACTTCTTCATCTAGGCCCACTTTATAATAATGCATGCATGTTCATATTCATCAACAAGTCTTACCTTTGGCTTTGGATGAAATTTTGAATAACATGCTCTAACAAATATTGTTGCAAATTCTGCAAGCTATGAACATGAATAAGTAGTACTTGAAGTTGAAGCATTGCTATCATGTACCTGACATTACAGTGCTAAACATTGTAAGGGTAGTTAGGGTTAGGAAAACTTTGGATCCTTTTATGCTAAATGGTAATGTACCGAAAGAAATATTAGTGGTACATGTAGCTTTAGAACACAATTTGGTCTATATCTACTACATATGATTCCATGCATTTGGTATGGAAGAAATGGAATTGATATATGTAGATATTATTATTTACTACCTGTCTGTTCACGGGATACAAGAAAATAGCCACCTGAAAAGTTGTGTATCCCATGTACATGTAGCCAACAGCTGAATGGGATACAAATCTTTCACGTGGATATTTTCTTGTACATGTACCTCCTAAACAGACAGGTATTGACGGTTTTATCCTGTAATAGGACCATAAATGTGAAATAAAAATTAATAGAAAACGTGAAAAACTTGACAATTTATTCAACAACATCAACTGTTGAACAACATGTAGAATACTAGATGTGGCAACGAAGTATTTTTTTTTCAACTGAAGTAGGCTACTTTTTTACTGATATCAGTCATTTAATTCATGAGCCTTATCGCAAAACAAGTACAGTAAAACCTATTTTGAGAGATCACTCCTGGGACACACCCAAAAGTGGTCACATAAAGCAGGTGGTCTCCCAAAGGAGGGTTGATTGTTGTGCTTGAATTCCATCCATGATTTAGATTCATACATGTATGTTTCTACATTTTTTACACCCAATTCCATCTGTCAGTCAGAAGTTTATTTATCTGTTGATATCATAAACATATTTAGTTTTTGTAAACTCATTTAATCAAAACAGTTTTAGTAATCTTGTCAAAATTGGTGGATTTTACTTATCTAAATGGAGTAACTGTGGCTGGAAAAGTGGTCTCTTGGGGGTATTTTGGGTGGTCACTGGTCAGGTTCTGTAGGTAGTCTCCCAAAAGAGGTAAATTATCATTGGAGTGGGTTTTTGCACAAGAAAAGTGGTCACAAAAGGCAGGTGTCTCCCAAAGGAGGGGTCTCTCAAAGCAGGATTTACTGTATGCAGAATTTGTATACCTGTTTGGTGATCAAGTCCAAAATGAGGCTAAATTGTGTATACCCCTGATAGTGCTCATGTTATAATATTCAATAGCCTGATAGCAAAACAGGTATACAGAATTTGTATACCTGTTTGGTGATCAGGAAGGATACCAAAGAGGGAATGTGAGAGATTCTCTCGTATTCTTAAACTAGTCAGCAAACATAAATTTCATCCATTACAGGATAAATATATATGTATGTATTTGTTTTGCATATGACCCAAACAGTCTCTGATAAGCATAACTTAAGAGTGTAAAATTTATGTAAAAAAAACCCTGTATTTTTCACACTGTAAGTTGTTACAATCAAATTGCCATATTTTACAGTGTAATTAATAGGGAAGAACAGGTGTGACTCTGGCATAGATGAGACTTAAAGTAAAAATATTACAGTGTATATTTTCTTCATGTGCCACTATCTCAAACCTGTGGATAGATATTAAATTTTTATCGCCATAAAAGTTTCCCCCTCCCCCCCCCAAAAAAAAAAACTGACCCCAGACATGTTAGTGGGCACTCAATTACTTTGGACATTTTTTTGAAAGATTTTGGGCTATCACAAATGTAAATTAATTCTCATGCTACCTTTCAGGATGTGAGTAAGGTGGATCTCATGAAGGTGCATGCAACCGGTATAATATCACATGGACATGAGAGATGCACAACATACCTGGATGTTCATCAGTACAAACATGACTCAAACATGACCATCAACCTTCTCCTCAAGATGATTTGGGCAATATCACAGGTATTTTACCCAAAGTTAAACAACACCTCAATTGTTGCACGCATGATTTACCCCACAGGTTTGGCCAATGATATCCCAGCTGAGATTTCATGGAATGATTTTGGAGAAAAAAAGTCATAACCTTCGAAATATTAGAAGTTTGTACACACTTTGAAAAAAAAAAGTTTGAGTTAACCACTATGGAACTAAAATCTTTGTTTCCCAGATAAACAACACAAACGCCTGAAAAACCTTGCAACACAGATGGCACAAGGCAAAGTGGACAATTGTTACTTGTTATGTGACATAAAACAAAGTTTGGGTAGTATACTGTTTTCAGCTGATCCAACAGTCCTTAAGTAGCAAGAACCTTTCAAGCAGGAGATCTCCTAATTTACTGACTCCAACAAATTCAAATTTACCTCAATTGTGCATTGACATATTTCTTGATGTTAATAGATTTTGGGGACTGTGACCTCGTTTTCAATGTCACAGCACCCATATATGTGCAACTCCTTGCAAGCAGGATATCTCCTAATTCACAAGCCCCAACAAACTAAAATTTACCTCATTTGTGCCTTAACACTATTTCTTGATGTTGTGCATTGACATAATTTATTGATGTGATTAGATTTTGGTGACCTTCACCTCATTTTCAAGGTCACAGGACCCATACATGCTGAAAACAGCTACCTTGAAGCACTGTCCAGCAAGTGAAGGTTCCTTTTGTGAACCTGTTATGTCATATTAATAGCAATTATAAACACTGATTGATTAAAAAAAGTCCCTCCTGTAGTGACAACAAAGGAAACTACTTTCTTTTCAAGATAAAATCAAAGTACCAGCAAGCACATCTGGTGCTAATTACTCGCCTAATCAGATAAATTAGCATAAAAACACATAGGGATACATCCAAGATTATACCCAACCCTGGATTTTCCCTCAAAGCCTGAGTAGGAGCCCAGTCAATGTTCCAAGCATATAAAGTTCATCATGTATATGAGCAAACGCTTGCAAGCAGGATATATCCTAATTCAAAGGCCCCATCAAACTAAAATTCACCTGATTTGTGCCATGACGTTATTTCGTGATGTTATCAGATTTTGTTGATTTTACCTCATTTTCAGGGTCACAGGACCTATATGTGTGCAAATGTATATCCAACAAGTGGGGGAGGGGGGGGAGGGTTCAGGCTGTTGGTGACAAGTCTTCTAGTTCCCTTTGTCCTCACCAGTCCAGCAACAGGAATTTTCACCTGTGAACATGATCGATGCACGATATATTTGATGTTGAAAGAATACTATTTCAAAAAACTTCATACATTCACAAAAACAGTATGATTTTATGGTATATGTTGATACGATGATACTCAAGTTAGTTAAATCCCTTGTGACTGGGATGTTTTGATCACACACATCACATTAACCCTTCAGGTGCTTTGTGCCTACCAAATCTATGTTAACAGTGTGGTCAAGACCTCAAATTCACTGGGTGTTTAACCACAAGTGGACATTTGAATTTCTTATTTCAAAGGTGCTTAGACTCATCATGGTGATTATCTTGATCTAGTTGTCAAAGGCATGTTTGACTTTAATCATCAATTAAATTCTGTCTTATAATTCTCGAAATATTTGCCCCGGGTGGATCATGTAGCATGCACCTCTTTTTGCATTAGATGTAGATGACCTTGACCTAATTTTCACCGTTAACGGGTGATTTTTTATCAGTTTTTTGTACAGACTTCTTCAAAAAAATTGCAATGAAAATCACACCAGTTGAAAGACACTGTTATTAGCAATGGATCCTGAAAGATTTTTAAAGTTTAGAACTGTATGGATAGCACAGGGCCACTTTTCATGCATGGAAGGCATGGAAGATGGCAATATGCATAGCATATTGCATAGATGCTGTAAGCATCCTTACATTAAATGGATAATGGATCGATTAAGTTGAATATTGATGTGTTTATGGGCTTTGTGTTACAGGGAATGCCACTGCCCCCTATTTTATATATCCAAGCAGACAATTGTTTTCGTGAAAACAAGAACAAGTATGTGCTTGCCTTCCTAGACATGCTGGTATATCATAAAGTGTTCCACGAGGTGAGTGTCCATATTTATTCTGTTATACAAGAGGAAAAACTATGCTGCTAAAGGTGCCAAAACTTAATGCCTTATAATTTTTAGCTCATTGAATTCTGTATGTGAGCCAATACAGCAAGGAAATGTTTGTTGTGGCATTTCCTGTCGATTCTTGTTCTCCTCAAACATTTGCTTTCAGTGTGATTTGATGAAAGTGGGTGAAACTTGTTAGGATTAAATATATCATATTGATAAAGCAATGCATTAATTTGCTTTAGGATGACCATTATCTACTTTGATTGTCATGTGACCTAATCATCCGTTTCTTCCGCTTCTTCTTCAACACATTGTTGCGTGTGTTGCGGACACGATAACTCAAGAGAGATTTGACTTGGGAACTTGAATTTTTTTGTGAAGATGTTCCTATATAAAACCTTGCTTGGAATTGCAGATTGGTGACCTTGCCATATTTTTCAAGGTCACATGGGCATGTCATCTAAAATTGACGCGGATGCAACAACTCTGCAAGGATTTGACTTAAGAGGTTGAAATTTTGCGTGATTATGTACCATAATATGAACTAGGTTGGGATCGTAGATGGGTGACCTTGACGTATTTTGTAGGTCACATGGTCACTTCTTAAAAATCATTGCAGATGCACTCGATAAAGATTTGACTTAAAGAGGTTGACATTTCGTGTGATTATATTTCTATATAAGACTTTTGTAAGACATTGCTTGTGACTGCATATGTATAACCTTGACCTATTTTTCAATGTCACATGGGCATTTCGTCTAAAATCAATGTGGACGTGATAATCCAAAAAAGATTTGACTTGGGAAGCTGAAATTTATATAAGACCTTGCTTTGGATTACAGATGGGTGACCTTGACGTATTTTTCAAGGTCGCATTGGCATGTCATGTAAAATTGATAACTCAAGGAAGATTTGACATGGGAAGTTGAAATTTTATGTGGAGATGTTCCTATACAAGACCTTGCTTGGGATTGTACATGGGTGACCTTGACCTTTTACAAGGTCACATGGCCACTTTTGCAAAATCATTGCAGAAACACTAGTGAGAGATTTGACTTACAGAGATTGAAATTTTGCGTGATTATGTTTCTATGAAAGACTTTTAAGACCTTGCTTGTGACTGCAGATGTTTGACCTTGGCCTATTTTTTAAGGTCACATGGGCATTTCATCTAAAATCCATGCAGACATGATAACTCCACAAGGAATGGACTTCGGAGGTGGAAATTCTGCATGATTATGTACCATGATATGAACTAGGTTGGGAGTTCTAGTTTGTAATGCAACTCTCTGCTTTTTTCCCCCAAGAAGAAAAATTATTCTTTATGTTAACACTAACCTTCATAATTGGGCACATGCTTTTAAAACTTCAAAATGGCTAGTTAAGGCAGCAAGTTATTACTAAACTTTTCCCAAGCTTATTCGTTTTTAACTGGAAACGGAACAGATCTACTGATCTGTTTGAGTAAAACTAGAAATTTGGCTACCAAGTTCAAAACATATTGTAACCTGCAACATACACACAGGTACATCACATCAAGTAGGATGTCTGGCAATGTGTGTAAATATAATTAAAAAGTTTCATGTATACTTACATGTGTATGTTATGAATCTTGGTATGCATTTTTTTTTTTTTTTTTTTTTTGCTTTTAAGTATATCTTGTTGTCGTTATCTTTTGTTCAATTCAGGTGCAACTCTCCTTCCTCTATGTAGGCCACACACATGAAGACATAGATCAGCTATTTAGTCGTGTATCTGACAGGTTAAAATCAAATGAGGCTCAGACATTTGAAAACTTACAAAAATTGTTTCCAAATGCAGAGGAGCTAAGGGGTGGGATGTTTGATGTTAAATCATGGCTAGAACCGTTCATAGTTAGAATAAAGCACCATACTCGGACTGGTAATTTCAAATTCAGATTAAATAAGGATAATCCAAACAAAGTTGACATGTTTTATAAGAAAAATGTCAACCACAAATGGCTTTGCTTAAATACTGGAATCTTCAAAACAAATTCAAGAAAGGGACATATTATAAGACCTTCTGGTAAACCTCAAATATTAATTCCAGATTTTGGTGCAAAGGAGATCAATTTAGAGGATAAATTTATAAAATTGGACATTTGGAAAAAGTACTTTGATGATAAAATCAACAATGCAGAATATTTACAATGGCAAGTCAGACTAAATAACTATAGAAAAATGAGAGATCACAGACGAGCCAGAATTTCTTATTCTAACCTCAATGCAGTGTGGCCTATTGGCAAAATTCCTCAATACCGACTAGAAGACCTTGCTGACATCCCCCTTGCAGTTGATGATACAGACCTAGATTCAATGTTGGAAAAAGAACAAGAAAATCCAATGGTATTTCACTACACTTTAGGTTCTTGTCCATGTACATATTTTTTACTAAAGAGAAAAACTACAATTACATTGGACTACCAACGGCGGGGCCCCCTTTGTACCATCTATGTTGCCGCTGCTCAAGTGATCGGGTGTTTGAGCGAGCACCTTCAGTGCTGAACAAACACAACTCCACGGTCCGCGCTGGCCGCTGGCAGTCTCGTGAGCCAGGTCACGCGATGAAAGGCGAGAATAATCGCGTCACCGACTGAAATGTGCAAAATTTTTCACCATGTTCCACATTTTAAAGTCAAAATTAGCGTTAGGCCGGACTCAGCTACAAGAAATGAAACCACCATCATGATCCTACCGGCATACACTATCCATCTAAAACTACATTTTTTATTGCTAATGACGGCGTAAGGAGTTATTACGCGCGCAAGTTGTCTAACTTTGCATCATTTTGGACAGAAAAAATGCAAAAACTAGCCCGTTTATCGGCCGATTTCAACGAAAAACACATCGATGGACTCGCACGGTTCTGATTCAAACGATGAGACTGGTTGCGCACGCATAAAACTCTCCGTTTTTGAACTTGGTACAATAGCACACCCGATGTAAGCCTGATGTATGTAACCTGATACAACCGAACGCGGAAACATAGATGGAACAACAAACGGACTGAGCAGGGGGGATTAACTTGAGCGGCGCTAGTGAACATGCTTTGTAGTCGTTGCGCCCAGTTGACCACTAAAGGGATTAGCGCTCCCGTTGGTAGTCCATCTATAACATGTCCCTGCATAGGTATTAGTTGAATACTCTGGTATTTTAATGGTAATAATATATACCGGTACACATATGGTACAATCTCCTTATTAAGATCACCTTAGGGACGGGGCAAATATGGTATTGTTAGGGAACTGTTCCTACTTGGGAAGAGAATGTAATTAAACAGAAATAGAAATGGGGTGGTAAGTCAGTTCATATGAAAATAAGATCTCTCTATGTAGATGGTCCTAACTGGAGATTCCACTGATTTGTTTTACCAGACGAATGGACACCTGCATGTCTTGAAGGTGTTTTTTTTTTTCATAGACCTATTTCCTATATAATTTTTTTTGGCAGGCCCTGTATAAAATGGGTATTTACATGCAGCTGTCTTAACTCCTTCCACCCCAGAGCAAGACAGAGTCAATAGCTTTCCTGGGTGCACTCTGGGCACTAAGTGCCCGGAGTGCACCCAGGAAAGCTGTTGACTTACTCCATACAAGCCTAAATGGTCTCTCATTCAATCTTTAATCGAATTTTTTTACAAATTGTGCAAAATTTGTCAAAATCAGATAAGCAGACGACATTGAGATTTTGGCGGGAAAAGACGGGATCAGTATGGAATGAGTTAAATAGGTACTTTTGCTTAGTCCCAAGGGTACTTAATTAAAAGAATACAGGTTGAACCACACTCCAATTCAAAACAGTTTAATTTTGGAGTTGGAATTACAAATAGTTAAATGGCAATACATATTTGAGACAATTTTTCTATTTTATTGTTAGCTAATACCAGTGAGACATTTTTTCCTTCTTTTAGATACAAGTCACATCAACAGCTGCCAAGCATAAAACAAAAAGCAAAAGGAGCAACAATAAGAGGAATAAAAAGAAGAATAATTGACTGCTGTTCCCATATGCTACTTCACTCCACTTTACCTTCAATTGAAAGTATGTGACAGATATATGCACCTTGTGTAGATCTTCACAAATTTTGTTCAAATGGTTGTGCCCCAGGAATTTTTACATTCTTTATTGACTTCTTACATTGTATTATTATAATACAAGTTTTGCCATTGATTACCCATGGGAAAACTAATGCCCATCTATATTTCACCTCTTATCTAAAACTGTTTGCCAGATTCTGTCCAGGATTGTTGGGAGGGGGTGGGACACCTTCACTGGCTCACCACAAAGTCATGTAATGTAATGGGCACTTCATTGGCTTTTTTTTTTTTTTTTTCAGTTATTTTCTTTTGTTTTCCTAATGTTTCATTGTGAGACTATATTAGCTAAGCATGTGGTAATTTTGACCTTGGTTGACATGGAAAGGTCAAAACTGAGGTCACTAATCACGTGAATTAACTTATTATCATAGCGGCCCTCCTGCCCATTCACCTTTTGTTTTAAATTTTGGTACAGTCATTAGGATTTTTGCTGTGCTAACCTAACTGTCAGACCGCTGAGGTGGTGGTCTGTTGTCTGTCTGTCAGTCTGTTCACAACTCACATCTTAGACTTTTCCAAAGCATATGGGCAGATTCTTTTCAAACTTGATGGGGATACATGTACCTTGGGAAGTCTTTTACCAAATTATTCAAGTGGTCAAGCTTCAGTGAAGTTTTTTTATTTTATTTTTTTCTTGGTCATTAATGCAGCTGAACTAAGAGGATGGTCCATGGTCTGTTGTCCAACAGTCTGTCAAAAATTGATGTTTTTTACTTCTCTGCAACCCCTGGCCAGATTTTCTGTAAACATGGTGAGGATACACCTTGGGCAAGTCTATACCAAGTTTGTTAAAATGGTCATGCCCCAATAATTTTTGGGCTTCTGATATTTTTTTAAAATTTTTTAACAGATTTTAAAATAAATCTTTCTTTATAACTGTCATGCCAATTGCTTCCAAATTGCATTTAGACACTTCTGGGGACCCCTACACCTTCATTATTTACAAGGTGGTGCTGCCTTTTTTTTCTATATTTATCGAAATTTTGTAGAGATTTCAGCATTGGTGAACTATACTTCAGATTATTCTGAACCTGGATGGATATGTTCAGTGTGGAAGAGTCAATCAAGATTGTTCATCAGGTGGTGTTACTGTGGATCCATGCTTTTTTTAGACTTTTTGAACTCAGGTTCATATCAGTCTATGCACACCTTCCTATTGATACCTATTTAAGTCAGTTGGGATGTCTAATGTGTATAAAGCCGAGATTTGAATGGTATATGCATGTCTGACCGCATTCCAAAGGTCACTGGGCCACTAAGATGAATCAAATGCACAGTTAAGTACTGTGAAAACCAGGTCTTTGATGTTTTACCTGGTGGTTGTCTCTTATGTGGACCAGACTTGGAGACAATGTGAGTGACCATGACCACATTCTCAAGGTCATAGGCACACTTACACAGATTTCACTTTTCATGTGACAACCTTAACAATATTGCAACTAGGACTTTTATGCTCCTACATGGTGGTAATTTTTGCTAGTATATGGTTTCCTTTGGCCTTATTCCCAAGGTCATGGGCCGATGTATGTGCACACAGAGACACCAAATTCTGCCTATAAATGTAGATATGTTACTGAATTACTCTTAAAATAGTATAACCTCACCTACAAAATTTGCCAGCTTATTGAAGGTTACTTCAGCATACAAACTAATGGGAACACCCACCCCTAACCCTGAAAAATGTTTGTGTATTCTGTTGTGTATTGAAGTGAATACACATTTTATGGCCAATTGTGACCTGCTGTATTACATGCACATGCTCCGTTAACAGTGATTTCTGGGAAAACAGAGACACAGGCCTTTTGTGTTTGTTATTTTATTATTTTTTTAATTGATGGAATGTGTATGAATAACAGGAAAATTGTTTTTTTGTGTTTCCTTGCACTATTGACATGACTCAGAGACATCATGTCAGGTGAGACTTAAAACCTGGAACATAGACCATATGAACACACACACACACACACACACACACACATATATATATATATATATATATATATATATATATATATATATATATATATATATATATATATATATATATATATATATATATATATGTATATATATATATATATGTTTGTGTGTGTGTGTGTGTGTGGTAAACTTAATTGATTAAATCTTTTTGCTATTTTGCAACATTTAAGTTGCTTTGGACTTTGAGAACTGTGAAATGTTGCAATAGTAGTATAGTGCAATGAAAAAAGAATGTATTCTGTGCGTGTAGTTCTATTTTAGCATATATTGGGAAAATTGTCTGGTACAATTTTGACAATTTCATGTATTATTAAAGAGAGAAATTTACATTCATCAGTAAAATCAATACTTTAGTTTTGGGATTTTAAATCTTATGTCAATGAACCTAGCAGTCCTGACCTTGAGAAAATGTTTCTTTTTTTTATCATAAAGTAATCCTCAGCATTAACACAAGTTGTTTTCATTTTCATCTTTGAGGATCGATATCTACACAAATCCCACCTTTACAGGGGGTGAGGGTGGAGTGGGGGTGCCGATGGGGGGTGTATGTGACATGTACGAATGCCACCATTTAGGTGTTTGAACACAATTCCTATACATATATCTCTCCCGTCCCCATAGTACAGATGGCTTTTTCTCTGAATGATACGAGGATTGCAGAAATATATACTTTGATGTTTGCATGAATGTTTTCCAATAAAATGTATATTTTGATGTAAAATTGAGTGCATGTATAATGTAGAAGGTGAGAAATTGAGTTCTGTAGCGTCCATTAGAATATCAACAATATTTCATTTAATGTATAACTGTTATGGGCATGTGATAATTTTGAGATACCTAGATGAAAGATGAGACTGTTATGAACTTTGTTTCAGTTTCCCATTTGCACTATATGCTGATGTCAACTAGATAATAAAATAACCCAAACGGTATTCATGAAAATTAAGGGGTCTTCAGTCTTATTTATTTATGTTCAAGAATAGTTACACAAATGTGTCACTAAAATTGATTGGTACAAAGTAACACATATTACTGAAAGAGACCAGCTTACTGAGCTGCTCTCTCATGCAGAGAAAACTGGTGTGCTAAAAGTTAAGTCATTGAAGCTGTTCTTGGATGGTGTATACTATAATAAGTCCCTGCTGTGGCAAGGCTACAGTTCCTACAATAGATATTGCAATAGGTACTAATAATTCAGTCATTACTGTTTACATATTGGTCAGTGTTGACAAAATTTTTCATTTTTTTTTGACACACAGGGGTATTCACACACTCCCTAAATTCACTGACACTTTTGTTAGAAATCAAATTGTATGGAAGCCATAAGTTTGAAAAGTGAAGAAAAAAAATGACTTACCTAGAAATTTGCTTGAAATTGATTTGGGATAGAGGAATTTTATCACTTATTGAAAAGGCACTGTTTTGGATAGAAAAGTGTCATTTGTTTGTCATATATAGCTATCACATTTTTCACTATATTGTAGGATTTCTAGTTCATAGTGGCAACATCAATATATTGGGATTACAGATATCTACACGTCTGTGTGTGTGTGTGTGTGGAGGGGGTATTATTAGGTCTCTTGTCAGAAACAAATAACTCGCTAATACCCATTGAAGATCTCAATTGTCCAAGATTTGGCGGCAGGTTGCTTGGCTGGTATGTAGTGCAGAAGGAAAGCAGATGACACTACCTCTTACCTGATCTGAACTGTCAGCCTATTAAGATTTTAGAATAGATTATATGTGTGTGGGTGTAAAGAAAGTGAGAGACCCTTGCCTGCTTGGATTCACGTCTTTCAATGCTGAGCTTTAAACTGAGTCAACAGCTTCCCCTGGTGCGCTTTGGGTGCATTAAATTGCACCAAGGAAAGCTGTTGTCCTGGGCTACTCTTATGGGCTATTCTTATGCTCTCTGAAGCTATAGGCATGCTGGTACTTGAAAGAAAGGTCTTGTTACAAAGAATATGAATCTAGCATCCTCATGATCATACAATTCATTTTGACTTAGATAGTTCGACTTAAGTTATATTTAGTACAGAAAGAGTTGAGTAGAGGGCTGAGAGGGGGCTAGTATCAGTTATATGATGTTGCCCTCAGCTTCCCCTGTACTTTGATGTTTATAAATCTTGCAGCTACCTGAGTGGACTGTTTGAAAAAAAAAATGTCAACTATCTGATACGTTGGAGCATGTTTTTCCAGTCCGCAGATAATATAAATGAGCACAAGAGCAAAGAAATACCTACTAGGTGGCTGTAGCTGAATTTTTAGACATTCACCCAGGATAAACAATTTATAATAAACCAGAAAAAAATTATTGGCTACACGATAGGCCCTCATCCAGGAGTCTGGTAAGCGGGGTCAAAATGTGAAACATGACTGTCTGTGGACATGTTGGCTAACATATGGTCAAATCAGCTGGCCACACAGCCTCCACCATGCAGGTGGAGGTGGGTGACTGGGGGTGACCCCCCCCCCCCTGCAGTGAGATAATTATTCCTGATGCAGATTTCTTCAACGGTTCCCCACCCCAAGCCCATACAATAAATCCTTCTCATGTCAGAATCAGAAAAGTATGTGGTCGCACTGCCATGTGCAGTGTACATGTACATGTATCAGATGGAAGAAATAAGCAGTTGTCACTTATCAGGTCAATTTTGGTCATGTCCCATTCAGCTAGCTATATAGGCCATTGGTATACGATACTCCTTGTACAGCTGTCACCAGACAGAGATGATTACTTGCTACTTCAACAAAAAAAGGGGTGTTAAAAGACAGATGGTCTCTCATGAGAGGGTGGTGTCGCACACCTCAAGAGTTTTGTCACAGGGGTTAGTGTAAACTGGAAGGTGCAAAGCAGAACATTTTCAAGCCATAAAGGAACTCTCACATGTGACACATTAACAGGAGCAGTGTCTTGATGCCTGTGGTGTTTTGCTGACTGACCACGATGCCGGTGTGTGTCACTTTCGCCCTGCTTTATCAATTTACCATTAAATGATGCGCACGTGCGCCCACACACATGTGAATCAGCAGCTGCATTCCATGCCGACAACATGACACCCTGTTGATAATTGACGGGAGCCACTTGCTGACCCCAACTTCAGAGTAAGAATGCATAAACAAACGGATAGCAAGGGGGGAAATCGAAGAACAAAACCCTGCCAGAAAGAGCATCTTCCTCAACAATAATAGTTTGTCCTGTTCTTTTGTTCAGCCCACTGTTAAATAATGTGTTTTGATGAATCTCAAGTAGGCCTATGTTCCCAATGAGACTGGGTTCAAATTTACACCATGCGTGTGAATATGTGAACTGCATGGGGGTGGGGTGGGAGTGGAGGGTGGAATCCCAGCAGTTCCAAGAGGATAAGTGCTGTAGCATGAAAGAAAGTTTTGTACTATTGTCAAGGAATATTTTCACAAATACTGACATATATGCAAGTATGTGCCTTCTGTGTCATTGGAAATGAATAATTATTGTAACACGAATAAAAATGCTACCAAATCAAATAGCCTGATTTAGCTGATGCAGTGACAGTTTCAGTTGTTTGGATGCTGTTCATACATGAATTTCAGACTAGGATCTTCATCTGATTGAAATTACTTTGTACTATTGAGTATGTTTCATCATTTGCATGCAGACTAAACATCAAATTTTTGGTGTATCAAATGGATATATTCATTGATCTTCATCAGTTCATTTTCCCACTCACAATTCTGTACTGGTCGGGCGTCTTCACTCATATAACATGGATGGCTGTTATTTAGACCAAGCACGCATTCAAAGAAGTATCTCAACACGTTGTGATGCGTTGTCCGAGATTCTTTTTTTTTTTTTTTTAATTTTGCTGCCGTTTCCGGGTTTAGTTTATTGTATTTTCAATTGTTGCCTTTTGCTCAAGTTTACTTTGACAACTGACTCAAGTGTGTTCTAAAGTCATTCTATTCATTTGGATAATTAATAACAAGCTTTAATCGTTTGAGTGTTATTACTCAACTAGACAGGATTTAGTACAGAACTGTATTCCAAAGGATGAGTGTTTTTCCTCGTTTGGTACTGATTTGGGACTATACTATAGTGGAGCCAACTGAGTGTTTCCACTCATCCGAGGCTTTAAATAGATATAGATCATGTGGGCCTCGTTTGGGATTTCTTGTACCAGCTGGGTTGAGTGGTTCTACTCATTGGTAGCTTTGAGACTGATAACGGAGGTCCAAGCGAGTGGTTCTACTCAGTTGGGTCTGTTTACAGCGTTTTGTATGGCGTGAGTGTGTCCACTCAAGCAAAATTACAGATACAGGGACTTACCAGGTATTGAAATCAAGAAATGAAGACAAAAAGTCACCAATTTCTGTAAATCAAGCCAAAAAACAGAAAAGTGGATTTTCTGTTTTTAAAATAAATTGTGTTATAAATCACTTTTCGGTGTTTCAAATGCCCTCTGACATTCTGAACTCCAGACTCACCTTTGACTCTACTTGGTGATTTTATATAAGGGCTTTGCTTTCTCACCATAGTCCGAAATACGTTTCCTATAATATGATGTCAATTCCAACTATCCTCTTACCTGTCTTCAAGTTGTAGGAACAGGCCAATTCTTTTTTTAAGGATTGTTGATACACTTCCTTAGAAACTAGGAAACCCAAATACTCTAACTGTCTCTGGAAGCAAGAACACTTACTAGGCTTCAATTTTAGACCCGCCTTCTTTTATGCAACACATAATGATTCTAATCTTTCAGCTTTTCTTCAAAATTCCACTCAAACGTAATAATATCGTCCAGATATACTAGACGTATAGAAAAATGTAAAAAGGAAAAACAGTATACATTCCATTAAACAGGAAAAGCTAGCTGGATCATCAGTCACGCTGGATGGAAGGGAGTTCATTTATATAGAGCACTTCCCATAGTGAGGGAGTCCTTTCTTTTGAGGCTGGGTGCAGAGACATATTAAAATACCCGAAAAGGAGATCCATTGAGCAGAACCAACTGTTAACTTGTAAGGAATCAATGGCTTCATAAATCCATGGAATAGCCAGGCGTCAATTTTTGTTATCTGGTAAAGTTTCCTGTAGTCGACACAAAATCTCCAAGTACCATCAGTTTTTTTTGTTTTTGTTCTTGTTTTTTAACCATTACAATGGGAATTGCCCAAGGACTATGACTAGCTTGTATAATCCCATTAGACAACACATCTTTAACACACTTATCAACTTCTGGTCTCATATAAAGGAAAATTCTCCTGGACTTTTGCTTGATATGCCTAGCATCTCCAGTATCAATTTCAAAAGGCATTAGATCACAATGTTCAATATCGAAGTCATTCATAGCAAGAAAATCCTGATGTTCTAGCAGTAATTGCTGAAACACTCCTTTCTGTTGAGAATTTAATTCTCCACTTTGTTTCTCAAATATCTCTTACACAACTGGATGCAGTTCTTGTTCAAATGCATTAAAGGAGATGCAGTCACTAGTGACAGCAGCTACTTTATAGGCATAAGTAATAGGAGTGCCTTGTTTAGTATGCATAGGAAAAGTACTAAAATTAATCATTCGAAGTGGACAAATTGGCAGTTCAGTATTTACTAAAGTTCTGTCGTTTATTAATCCTTCATCAGTATTTTCCACATACAATGTTTGCCTCTGTCAAATATTCTCCCAAATCGGTTTTGAATTGTTTTCGAACACGAATGATTGTATCATGTTGTGAAGAGACTGTAATATTATGAACACTATATACAGGTTCCTTCCAATAACATTCTTCATATATCTTTAAAAGATACTTACACATCAGCTAAGCCTATTTACGTGCACTGTAATCAAGAATAGTTTTCTGTGATTCTAAAATATCAGTGCCAACTATCCTTTAATGTGTGATTTCGGCTACAATGAAAGTATGAGTGATCTGTAACTTACCAAATTTACAAGTTAATTCGATTCATTGCTACACAGGAATGGACTTTCCATTAGCAGCTGTCAATTCCAGATCACATGGCACTACATCTACTTCACATTTTAACAATTTAAGTGAGGAAGGATAGATCGAGCTCACATTAGCACCTGTATCAATCTACTCCATATTTTTTTGTACATAAATATGATGTACATTTCATAGATTCAGAAGGAAAACAAGTCTTGGCAGGATTAAATGGCTATTTAATATATTGCCCCTCCCCATTTCCTGACTGATCCTTAGCATATCTGACTTGTCTCTTCACCATATATTCCTGTTACTGTTCTGGGCTATCAAACTTAAATTTCTTACAATTGAAGATACCTTGCATGTAAACAGCACCAACAAACATTGCGATTATTTGAAGGTGGTCTTGTCTTTAAAGATTCTTATTCTGTTGTCAAAGGATTAATTTTCTCTTGCATTTGTTTCATAGCTGCAGACTCAGTGACATTCCGAGCATTTGGAATAGATGTATGAATTTCCATGGAAGGTTCAACTGCCCCCTTCCTGTCTAGTGGTTTCACGTAATGCATTTTCCACTGCATTTCCAATGTAGGTGGCATTGTTCTTTTAACTTGTATGCGCACATTATTATCTTGCATGGAAGGAAGGAAATAATGCACAGCCATACTCTCTCTATTTTCAAATGACCTTTAGAGGAATGCGGGACTTACAAACCTTCTAACACAGCTCCCTAAATCACGAAAATATTCTTATCTTTCTGTTGTTTACAAGATAACAAATCTTGCCGATGTCCCTTCACTAATGAGTAGCATTACCAGAGTGCCTTTGTAAATTACAGTGTCAATCGATTAGGATCTTTTATTAAATCCCCCTCCAGATGATACTCTTGGCAATCTTATATCATTTCTATATCTAAAGTCCACCCTCTGAGGTTCCGTACCCAGAGGCAACTGATGAGGAAATAAGTGATTTATAATGGGAGAAACAACACCTTCCTTATCCAGAATAACATAATCCGACAAGCTTCCCGGAGTGCTCCCAATTCCTGGTCAGTCAACTCACTCGGACCCTGGGTCTGCCTGCCCTTGCCGGTAATAAGAATAATTGACTGACCTGGAGTAGCCCACCGTCCAACAGCGCCTCCTGATAATGTATACTCATAACTCTTCCTCTATCTTATGAAAAGATAAACAAAAGAATAATATAAAAGCAATATGATGAATTCTATGAAAAAAGGGGTCTTAAATAAAATATCCTTAATTCACAATCCTGTTATCTGTACTACTTAAACTCTACAGTATTGTACAATAACTGCAACAACTCCCAAAATATTTACTAAGTTACATGAATATTCAAAATAATATTTCTAATTGCTATGGTTACATAATACCCGGGTCTCCACCATTGTAACAATCACAGCCCCAGTGGAAAAAATCTATAATAAAAGTTCCCATTGGTACATTCACTGACCAAGTCAAATTTCCCCTTTGGTTGGGAGGGGCGGACTGGAAATCCTGGATTTGTAAACACAGGGATGTGGGATCTGCGTAACATCCTTGTTACAAAATAACTATTCAACTAAATAAAATATGTTTATATTCATATTTGTTTTATATACTTCAAACATGACAAGGACTGAGTAGAACAATAACAAAAATAACATCACTCTCACTTAAGCTGATAAACAGAACATATTATAGGTGGTTGATAACGTCTGGAAATAATTTATAGTCCAATCACGAAATAAACACAAAGTTCCTTGACTTTAGGAGACAAAGTCCATCAGAGTAATCCAACCACTTGCAGCACTTGTCCAAGTCCATCCGTAAGCTGTAACTGAATATAAGTAAAACTCTTTAAGGCAGTATCCATATCAGCCACATACAACTCTTAATTGACAAGAAACTGTTCAACCACCTAACAGTTACACATTAACTTCAACATAGAAAACATTATATCAGTCCTAATGAACCAATAACTACATAATCTAATAACCTGATTCACTATAGAGACAAAGGCCCGATCACAATCAGTTCACGTTAATATTGTTCGTTGGAATGAAGAGAAGAGAAATTCACTTAACTGTTTCAATTTTAAGAAAAACACAAACTGGTATTTCAATAAATTGAATAAGTTTGCGACCCAAAGATAATCTCATACAAAGTTGAACCAATTACCAATAGCAATATATGAATTATTTTTCTTTTAACCTTATATCATTATGGTACAACACAGCAGACTCACTTTAAGTTGACCACACATTTGACCTGACCTTTGAAAGGTCATTCTGAAGTTGCTACTTTGTGCAGATCAAAACACTCTCGATATTGACTGTACAACCGACATTTTTATTACAGTGCACTTGCAGCTAATAACTTTGCGGACTTGGTCCAAAAATTATATTACATCCATTTTAAATAGCAAATACGTGTGATAATTAACTTGCATAATATTCAAAAATAATGATTATAATATTTTGTACATAATGATATTGTACTTAGTCAGAGGATTGTAATATATAATATTATGTGTTTTAAGTCAATTCCAGCAGCAAATAGAACTGAGTGCCTTTCATCCAATGGGATGGTTCTGCAGGATGGAAGTGAAAATTGACAAATGAAAAAAACAGGTGTTTTCTTAAAAAATACAAAACAAAACAAAAAAATATTATTATATTCGGAATAATAGGGAATCACTAGGCTTTATTCTTGCAGTCGGTATTTGTGCACTTTCTGCATTGCATCCAATGGTTCAGTCCAATGGGATAGTCTTGTAGGATGAAAATGAATATTGACTGATTAACAAAGTATGGGTGTTTTTTTTTTTTTAACACATATTTCAAATAGTTTGATTGTACATTTGTTATTGTTCACTATATGATTTGATCCTTATACTTAGTTGGGACTTGTGCAATTTCTGCACAGCATTCAATGGGATGGTCAAGTAGGACAATTCAATAGGACAGTCCTATGGAATGAGACTGAATATGTTCAAACAAAGAAGGATGGTGTTTTCTTTGAAAATAACAAAATCCATAAAAAACATTTGGTAACATATGAAGGCAAACTGGTATTAAAGTGAATTCATACTAGGTTTGAATATCAAAACAATAACTGCAATCAAATCTAATATCTGAATTATGTTCATGTTAACCTTTACACACAATTGGCACCGCGGACAATAACCCATGACCTATGATGTATGAAGGGAATGTGAATGGCTTATCACAATTAATTGCATGCATAGATGTTAAATATAATCCAACGGGATGGACCAGAAGCTGGTGATCCAATTGGATCCCATGAGATCCCATGGAATACAATGCCATCCTGTGGGACATCCAATAGGATCCTGTGGGACATCCAATAGGATCCTGTGGGATCCAATTGGATGGTTTCTATGGTATCTGAAAAAGTATATTTTTATAAGATGGTAAGGACCAGAGATAATTACATGATAGGTATTTGACAATACTTGTGAATAGTTCCTGAGTTAAGTTACTGGACAGATCCGAACTGAGTTCATAGTCTGGATTCGTCCTCCCACATGTAATTTGTAACATTGCACTTTAATCAATACGTAACTTAGCTGTATGAAACATATTTGAAATAAATATGGAATCTTGCAACAGAAACTCGATGTTGTTGGCTGCAATAACATTTTTGTGTTAAGTGTCCTGACACATAGTGAAAGCTTATGTGCTGGCAGCGGTGATATGTGGAAGATTTTATAAATGCATTCTTAATTGTTTCTTATTTTACTTTTGATCCAGGAAAGGGATACGCAAAATGAATTCTTCAATCGCATGGACAATGCCTAATCTGACCTCAACCCTCCCATTAGCACCAAATATTACTACTACACTTGGACGACGCTCGGATATAGACCCTAGGTTAAAATGGCGTTGGCTGTACGCTGTGTGTGCCAACATAAACGTGCATGTTAAGCCTTTCATTATCATACCTGGATTGTTTTTCAAAGTGCTTACAGTTGTCATCATAATGTCAAGTCTTTTGAGCAAGACTACACCGGGTCACTATTTCAGTGCCATGGCCATTGCAGACAACATATATTTGGTTGGAGAGGTTACTCATTGGCTCAATAATTTTCGCAAATTACGCGTAAAAGTTTATACTTTTAATGAATTGTGTAGCATTGTAGTTACCGCGAGATACTTTTGGCCAATTTTTCTCCTGCTACCTTACAGTCTGCATAACACTGGAACGTTTCCTCACCGTGACATTCCCTCTGAAAATTGCCAGCATATCTACACCATTGAAAGCAAAATTTGCAATTTTGGTAACGGGTATTATCTCTTTATCAATAACAGCATTTCCATATTGGACACTTGCTAAATCAAAAAACGGCTCTCTATGCTCACCCGTCAACATGGAAGAGTCTCGACTTTGGAGTTTAGTAGTTCTTCGGATAGGTGGTTTGGGCATACCGGCTGTAGTAGTGGGGATCTTTACGGTGCTGCTCGTCTTGAAACTGACACGTTTGCAAGCAGAACGAAAACGCCAGCTTGAGGGCCAGTCACAGAACAATCGAACCTCTTATGATGCCAAAGAAACTGCGCTCACCAAGTTACTCATTGTTGTAGCCACGATCTTTATCATATTCCGAACACCCTACAGCATATCCTTGCTTCTAACCTACTATGTAAATGTCACTGAGGTTGCCTATTCTGACTTAAGGGTAGTGCTCATGCAGTGTTTCCGATTGGTGACCGAATTATTTTACGTAGCCAATAATGCGATCAACTTTTTTCTGTAGAGCTTCGCTGGCAGTTCTTTCAGGTACCACATGCGTAAGTTGTTTCCATGCTAACATGTGTTTCGCCATCCAAAGTCCTCCCAGCAAACAAAAACAAAAGTAATATCAATGACAGTTACATGTAATGATGCTGCAAGCGGAATGGGAAACAATTGAAGCAGAACCCAAAGGTTAATTCATCAAAAGTCGTATTGTGTAGAATAGTAAACCACAACTAACTTTGCAAAAAAAGTAAGCAACCAGATAAATGACTGAGAAATGATTAGGTTTATGTCGGGAGGATAAGCATGTAACAAATGGAAGTTTTAAGCTCAAATTTTTAGTCCCTTGCCTTGGGAAAACGGATTTTTCAAAGCAATAAAGCAAATCATCTACACATCTTTGATGCATGTATCAAGGGAGCAGCAGGACGCACTGGTGGTCAATCTCCAGAGGTTGCATATGCTGCGAAAACATGCAAAACTGACCACAGAACTCCCTGCAATATACCAAAATCACGGTCCTATTATGATGATAACAACAACAACAGCAATAATAATAATAATAATAATAATAATAATAATAATAATAACAACAATAATAATAATAATAATAATAATAATAATAATAATAATAATAATATTAATAATAATAATAATAATAATAATAATAATAATAATAATAATAATAATTATAGTAATAATAATAATATAATAATAATAATGATAATGATAATGATAATGATTATAATAATAATAATAATAATAATAATAATAATAATCATAATAATCATAATAATAATAATAATAATAATAATAATAATGATGATAATAATAATAATAATGATAATAATAATGATAATAATGATAATAATGATAATAATAATAATAATAATAATAATAATAATAATAATAATAATAATTATAATAATAATAATAATTATAATAATGATAATGATAGCAAGAATGACAATGATGATGATGATGATGATGATGATGATGATGATGATGATGATGATGATGATGATGATGATCATGATGATGATGATAATAATAATAGTTTTATTAAAGCTATTGTTGCTGAAGGTGTGCTAGAAGTAAAAAAATGTCCGTACTCTTTGGGATCATTATTTTTTTCCAACCATCCTGAGAAGACGAGTTTATTATGTCTATATCTGTATGTAAGTATGTATATATATATATATATATATATATATATATATATATATATATATATATATATATATATATATATATATATATATATATATATATATATATATATATATATATATATATATATATATATATATATATATATATATATACATACATATATATATATATATATATATATATATATATGTATGTATATATATATATATATATATATATATATATATATATATATATATATATATATATATATATATATATATATATATATATATATATATGTATATATGTATATATATATATGTAAATGAAACTTTTCCATAAAAGGTCCTGGTATGAATCTCAGACCTGCTTCAAAATTCAAATACATGTATTAATCTCCCTCCATATCATATAATACAGGACCTATGCAGGTTTACTGTCTCTACGTAATTGCATGTCTCCAGTCCTCATTCTCGGCTCAGAGATATTAGCAACTGTGTGCAAATGAACACTTTATGTTCCTAGTAGTGTCATACAAACATCCGTGCATGGTTCAGCAAACTTTTGGATATTGCGCTGCTGTAGATACTGCATGCTGACTCGGGCTGTGTGTGATCATGCGTTATCCTGTTGAAAAAGTAGCCCTGGATATTGTTGGATATATTTGTCAACTGTGTGCAGGATCTCATCCGGGTAGTGATGGCCTGTCAATGGCCCGTTCACCCTGACGAGGGTTGTTCTTTCAATTGCTGTAACCATGGATATATCAATGGGTCCATGCTGTATATATAACCACTACCCCAACACATGGCATGCCCTCCTCTTTAGGGGTCCTGTTCAACCATGCATCTTTAAACGGACCTCTCGTAGTAGCAGGGCCTCTTTTTCTTCGACGCTAGTCTTCTGTAAACGGAACACTGTGATGCTCTGATGTTGCAGGCCTGGCGCTATTGCTGCTGATATATTTCGGTGAAAAACAAACCTGTGCCTTCTGTTTCATCTGACAGTCTTAGTCGCTCAAATCCAGCCTTCCTGTTGCATCCTCTGGTTTTCTGGAAAAGGTCCAGCCACCTTTTCATGGACGGCCTGCAGCTCACCATTACCCTGGCAGCTTCCCGCTAGGAAAGGCCAGCCACCCACATCCCAAGATTCTGCCTAAGTCAAATTGAGACAACTGTGAGCGACCTGCGCGCCGCAGCATTGTTGATTCACATTGATCCCGGTAGTGCCATGGTTCCCTTATCAAGCCAAAAGGCACCCTCATACAAGTCACACTTTTCACACCTTTGTGGCTTTTGCCTTTGGACATTTTTGTGTGTACCTGACTGTTCAGGCATGCCCTAATCTATTCTGCTGATGTTACATAATATTCCACTGGACACCCATATTTCTAATATAAAGGCATATGTAGAGCGGCTCATGTCAAAGCAATGGGGATGGCATCTTTTTTGCCCCAGTGGTATATATTATAGAGCAACTTTAGCTCCTTTCACTTTTACCATTTTAGTTTGTGATGAAAGACGTAAATGCTGGTGTAATTAAGCAGCCCTGATAAAGGATATTATCATTTTTTGCCCATTAAATAATAATAATAATAATAATAATAATAATAATAATAATAATAATAATAATAATAATAATAATAATAATAATGATGATAATTATTAATAATGATGATAATTATAATAATAATAATAATAATAATAATAATAATAATAATAATAATAATAATAATAATAATAATAATAATAATAATTTATTCAACGTCTGCAAACGGAGAAATTAAAATACACATGCCTCTTATATCGAAGTAATATCACATTACACAAGGGCTAACTATGTATACATAATGCGAAATAATAAGACACCTATATAAACCAATATAATTATATTTGCACTAAATTAGAATACTTTAGGAATGAAAGTGTATACACAGATACAGATCAAGTGACCGACACCCCTACCAGCTAAAGGGCCTTCGTCAGTAACATGGCCTGGTGATGACTGTCACTGTATGGTTTATTACCGTCATTCATACTCAGAACTTATTTTATAGAGTCAACAACTCATGACACTGCCCAGTAGGGTGAAGTTTACTAAAATTGAAAGAGTGTTGCACGAAGCGGAAAAAGTCTAAAGGGGACAGTCCAATTCATTATGTAGATTAAATGAGCATTCGAAGAACGGATGACATGTCAGAAATAAATTGTTCGATGCTTTAACGGAACCAGTATTACTGTATAATCGTGAATGTTGGGCACATTTTATACATTTCCTGTCAAATACGTTGTCAACAACGATTATGAAATGTTTGACAGAGTACTCAAAGAAAGGTTTGCAAACGTGACACATTCTGCGGCATTATAAGTTCAGTCTGGTAAGTTTCTGTTTACTTTATTTTATCTTATATATTTATTTTTTCCTCTTTTCCTTTTTCTTCTTCTTCTTCTTCTTCTTCTTCTTCTTCTTCTTCTTCTTCTTCTTCTTCTTCTTCGTCTTCTTCTTTTTCTTCTGTTTTTGTACATATGAATCGAATCTAATTTACCGCACGACCTTCAGCTACAAAGAATATGACATAAACCCACAAATAATGATTGAAAACATGTATTCTAAATGGACCTTTTTATGTATTCAATCAATGAAACACAAAAATTGAGTCCATTGTGTTAAAATTATGGAACAATGAAAACTCCCATGCATGGAAAAATGGCTGTAATAACCCCCTTCCTCCAAATAAGCCAAGAACTGAAAATGTAATAGCTCTCTGTTGTTGCGCCCACTCTTTAGGCAGTTGAACTTTTTCAGTAGCATTTGTTATTGTATTTCACTTTCTCAATGCGTCATACTAGACACAGTGTCTTACACAAGGAAAATACCGTGTTAAATCTGAACATTTATGCCGAGATACCTGCAAATAATGATGCCAGAAATGATGTGTATGAGGACAACTTAATGATAGGAGGGTGGCCAAATTGTCAAGTGTTGAAGGTGTGTTTCTAATAAAGCTTTTATCGATCTAAAATTTTAAGATGAGAGCAACAAAGTGCAACAAAGGAAGAGGGACGTTACAGCATGTTTGTTTTATATCACAAAGTTAAAAAAAAAGGTTGGATGCTTAAATAAAGATATGTGGGAATGATGTACACACGGCTTCGATCGAGCCTGTATATATATATATATATATATATATATATATATATATATATATATATATATATATATATATATATATATATATATATATATATATATATATATATATATATATATATATATATATATATATATATTTATATATATATATATATATATATATATATATATATATATATAAATATATATATATACATATATATATATATATATAAATAGGTTACTACTGCCATCTATATTTTTCATTGCTGGCCTATAGTGTTATGAAGAGAGCAGGGGATTTTCCATTTACTTTACTTTTTTGTATCGATTGCCATGTCTGTACGTCTGATATTAATTTAAATATGATTGAAAATAAAAGGATTTACAATTCTGCTCGTCAAGCACGTCCACTCATAGGCAGCCTTGTTAGAGAATATATGATCTACTACCTAGGCTAAAGTTACCTACCGTACCTACATATTTTTCAGGACAGGTAAACGTGTTAAGTTGAACTAATATAAGGTACAAACTGTTGCAATCTGGACGTATCTACCAAGCAAGAAAGTTCATAAATATCTACATTCCCATGATAGTATGGGAGTCATAAGCCACAAAAAATGGTTGCAGTTTAAAGTCGACAGCACTAACGGCATATAATTCATTTTGGGCTTGCCGAGGCTGGTTTTTGTTTTTGTTTTTTTTTTTTTTGTTTTTTTGTTTTTTTGTTTGTTTGTTTTTTTTTTTTTTTGTTTTTTTTTTGTTTTGTTTTGTTTGTTTTTGTTTTTCAGTTTTTTGCTGAAAGTGCTCCTGTCATGTTCGGTGTGTTTGCTGTTTTTCCACTGGCCCTGGTGTACCTGCATTGTTTTCAGTGTTTTTTTCATCGAAGAAATCCGTGCAGTAGCTTGTGCAATTCTCCGGTCATGAGAACTTAAGCTTGCACAACGGCGTAATTGTCAGAGTGCCAAACGCCATGGTATATGTGAAGACAGTAGTAACATTAAAGGTTTCCCTTAATTGCAGTATGTTTGTGTTGAAGGAATGGCTACTTGTGGTCCTATTGGAAGGTGTGTTTCTGTACGCAAGCCAACATAAAATGCTGAAAGGCCGCACACTATTTTATATTCAACGTTGCATTAATATATATATACATACAAGAAAATCCCTTACCCCATCTCCCTACCTTGCCAAAATTTAAACTAATACATATGCCACACAACTTGGTTAACCGACACATGTGAATCAATTCATTTTTCGAAGATCTGCAAACCTCTGAACTCGATGTTCTTTATTTGATTTGGTGAATGTCTCCTCTTCAATTGAACTGAAAACAATTACAATACCATGCCTGAGAGAAAGAAGAAATAGCCAACCCCAAGCCCTTTCAGAAAAACGCATAGTAGCCATAAAAGCTTCCACATATCACCGGACTATGAGATTACAAATACACTCAGATTGCAACTCAAAAGTCCTCCTAATAAAAAAAAAAAAAGAAAGAAAATTCAGATCGCAAATCAAAAGTCCTCCTAATCTAAAAACAAAAACGAAAAAAACAAAAACAAAAAAAAAAAAAAGAAAAAAGAAAAAAAACACACACACACACACACACACACACAAAAGGAAAAAATATATAAATATATTCATGTGACACTCTTAGGAGTTTCCTAACAAAATGAAAGCACAGAGACATTGTGAACTCTAAGTGTCCAAGTTAGTTTTGCACTGTTAGAAATTGAGTCTCGTCCAGTTGTTCCACCAAGATGGAGAGAAGAGTACTATTTTCCCGACCAAACATCATTTTTTAAGAAAATGCTGTACTCTCTTGTACACTTGATCGTTTTGCCATCATAACAAAAAGCAGGTGTCTATTCCAATCTACTCGATTTTCATGCACATAAGAAGACAACATTTCTCCAATAGTTTTATTGATATGCTCAACCAAACCATCAGATTTCTGATTATATGGTAGATTGTGAATTTTCTTAATGTCGAAGACTTTAAAAAGATAATGAAATATCTTATTCCCATATTCTTCCCAACGCCGCTATGCAACTGTCTAGGGGTTTTGTATCTAGCCATCGACTCTGCACAAAAGATCTATGCTAACGTGCTGGCTTCATGATTTAGAATGGCATAAGCTTTCGTGAAATAAGGGAAAAAATCAGTAACAATGTTTCAGGGAGTTGACAATTTATATCTTTGACTATGCATTTCAAGGGATAACATACAAGTCTGGTGGCTAAAGGAGCCCTAAGAGTCTTCCAAGAATCCTTCCTGCATTGGCACTTTTGATATTGGCAAAGATAAGTGTGCACAGTATTCTGGCGCCCAATCCACCAAAAAAATATGTTGAATTTTGTTTACAGTCTTAACTATCCCCAAATGACCTCCCGTCAAAGAGTCATGAGCAGTACAGACTACATGTAATTGTATCTGCTAAGAATGACTATCAATTTCCTATTTCCAGTTTCTTCAGTCCAAATTACATACAGGACACCATTTTCAAGAACAATCTGTTCCCATTGAGAAATATATCGCTTAGTATCTCTCCCTGCAATGCTTAACAAATCAGGAGAAGTTTTTCTTGATTTTTTTTTTTTTTAAACTCTATAAAAAAGCAATACCCGGATCATCCCTTTGAACTTTATGGAATTCCTCAATGGGAATAGGAAATCCAGTTACAGAAGTACTGAAAACAAAGGTCGGTGATTCGGTGTTGCCATGCAAATGGCACAAGCGGTGCTTTATCTCAAAATCAAACATACTTTAGGTCCATATCCACCTAGTAATTTGTCCCTAGGGTTCTTAAAATTACACAGTGTCATTACCATATCCAAACCATAGTCGAAATGAAACAAATTCAAGTCAATACCCACCAAAGGTTATGTTCCTTGCTACGTATGGCTCAATCACATAAATTTCATAGTTCGTCTGTACCTAAAAGAGCCCAAAACGTATGCGCATAGGTCCATATGGTCAAAAAGTTATATACCCAATGAAGGCTAGCATGGCTAACTTGAAGAGTAAATCTCCTACCCAACAAATATGGCTTGTAATATTTAAGAAAATGTACCCCGCCAACAGTTCTTTTCGAGTTTCAGAATGATATCTTTCAACTGGTGATAATGTCTGACTGGCACCGGCAATAACCCTTTCTTCACCTTGTTTGCCTGTAATAATACACCAGAGATACTGTTGAAAGATGCGTCCGTGTCCAATATAAATGGAAAACAAAAATTGATATAAACCAGGATAGGAGGGTTACATAAATCACTTTTCGGTGTTTCAAATGCCCTCTGACATTCTGAACTCCAGACTCACCTTTGACTCTACTTGGTGATTTTATATAAGGGCTTTGCTTTCTCACCATAGTCCGAAAAACGTTTCTTTTAATATGATGTCAATTCCAACTATCCTCTTACCTGTCTTCAAGTTGTAGGAACAGGCCAATTCTTTTTTTAAGGATTGTTGATACACTTCCTTAGAAACTATGAAACCCAAATACTCTTACTGTCTCTGGAAGCAAGAACACTTACTAGGCTTCAATTTTAGACCCTCCTTCTTTTATGCAACACATAATGAATCTAATCTTTCAGCTTTTCTTCAAAATTCCACTCAAACGTAATAATATCGTCCAGATATACTAGACGTATAGAAAAATGTAAAAAGGAAAAACAGTATACATTCCATTAAACAGGAAAAGCTAGCTGGATCATCAGTCACGCTGGATGGAAGGGAGTTCATTTATATAGAGCACTTCCCATAGTGAGGGAGTCCTTTCTTTTGGGGCTGGGTGCAGAGACATATTAAAATACCCGAAAAGGAGATCCATTGAGCAGAACCAACTGTTAACTTGTAAGGAATCAATGGCTTCATAAATCCATGGAATAGCCAGGCGTCAATTTTTGTTATCTGGTAAAGTTTCCTGTAGTCGACACAAAATCTCCAAGTACCATCAGGTTTTTTTGTTTTTGTTTTTGTTTTTTAACCATTACAATGGGAATTGCCCAAAGACTCTGACTAGCTTGTATTATCCCATTAGACAACACATCTTTAACACACTTATCAACTTCT
Organism: Hermodice carunculata; assembly: GCA_964020975.1. Lineage (NCBI taxonomy): Eukaryota > Metazoa > Annelida > Polychaeta > Eunicida > Amphinomidae > Hermodice > Hermodice carunculata. Next base: position 55,544,271 of record OZ026616.1, on the reverse strand, counting down.
GGTCTCATATAAAGGAAAATTCTCCTGGACTTTTGCTTGATATGCCTAGCATCTCCAGTATCAATTTCAAAAGGCATTAGATCACAATGTTCAATATCGAAGTCATTCATAGCAAGAAAATCCTGATGTTCTAGCAGTAATTGCTGAAACACTCCTTTCTGTTGAGAATTTAATTCTCCACTTTGTTTCTCAAATATCTCTTACACAACTGGATGCAGTTCTTGTTCAAATGCATTAAAGGAGATGCAGTCACTAGTGACAGCAGCTACTTTATAGGCATAAGTAATAGGAGTGCCTTGTTTAGTATGCATAGGAAAAGTACTAAAATTAATCATTCGAAGTGGACAAATTGGCAGTTCAGTATTTACTAAAGTTCTGTCGTTTATTAATCCTTCATCAGTATTTTCCACATACAATGTTTGCCTCTGTCAAATATTCTCCCAAATCGGTTTTGAATTGTTTTCGAACACGAATGATTGTATCATGTTGTGAAGAGACTGTAATATTTTGAACACTATATACAGGTTCCTTCCAATAACATTCTTCATATATCTTTAAAAGATACTTACACATCAGCTAAGCCTATTTACGTGCACTGTAATCAAGAATAATTTTCTGTGATTCTAAAATATCAGTACCAACTATCCTTTAATGTGTGATTTCGGCTACAATGAAAGTATGAGTGATCTGTAACTTACCAAATTTACAAGTTAATTCGATTCATTGCTACACAGGAATGGACTTTCCATTAGCAGCTGTCAATTCCAGATCACATGGCACTACATCTACTTCACATTTTAACAATTTAAGTGAGGAAGGATAGATCGAGCTCACATTAGCACCTGTATCAATCTACTCCATATTTTTTTTGTACATAAATATGATGTACATTTCATAGATTCAGAAGGAAAACAAGTCTTGGCAGGATTAAATGGCTATTTAATATATTGCCCCTCCCCATTTCCTGACTGATCCTTAGCATATCTGACTTGTCTCTTCACCATATATTCCTGTTACTGTTCTGGGCTATCAAACTTAAATTTCTTACAATTGAAGATACCTTGCATGTAAACAGCACCAACAAACATTGCGATTATTTGAAGGTGGTCTTGTCTTTAAAGATTCTAATTCTGTTGTCAAAGGATTAATTTTCTCTTGCATTTGTTTCATAGCTGCAGACTCAGTGACATTCCGAGCATTTGGAATAGATGTATGAATTTCCATGGAAGGTTCAACTGCCCCCTTCCTGTCTAGTGGTTTCACATAATGCATTTTCCACTGCTTTTCCAATGTAGGTGGCATTGTTCTTTCAACTTGTATGCGCACATTATTATCTTGCATGGAAGGAAGGAAATAATGCACAGCCATACTCTCTCTATTTTCAAATGACCTTTAGAGGAATGCAGGACTTACTAACCTTCTAACACAGCTCCCTAAATCACGAAAATATTCTTATCTTTCTGTTGTTTACAAGATAACAAATCTTGCCGATGTCCCTTCACTAATGGGTAGCATTACCAGAGTGCCTTTGTAAATTACAGTGTCAATCGATTAGGATCTTTTATTAAATCCCCCTCCAGATGATACTCTTGGCAATCTTATATCATTTCTATATCTAAAGTCCACCCTCTGAGGTTCCGTACCCAGAGGCAACTGATGAGGAAATAAGTGATTTATAATGGGAGAAACAACACCTTCCTTATCCAGAATAACATAATCCGACAAGCTTCCCGGAGTGCTCCCAATTCCTGGTCAGTCAACTCACTCGGACCCTGGGTCTGCCTGCCCTTGCCGGTAATAAGAATAATTGACTGACCTGGAGTAGCCCACCGTCCAACAGCGCCTCCTGATAATGTATACTCATAACTCTTCCTCTATCTTATGAAAAGATAAACAAAAGAATAATATAAAAGCAATATGATGAATTCTATGAAAAAAGGGGTCTTAAATAAAATATCCTTAATTCACAATCCTGTTATCTGTACTACTTAAACTCTACAGTATTGTACAATAACTGCAACAACTCCCAAAATATTTTGTTAAGTTACATGAATATTCAAAATAATATTTCTAATTGCTATGGTTACATAATACCCGGGTCTCCACCATTGTAACAATCACAGCCCCAGTGGAAAAAATCTATAATAAAAGTTCCCATTGGTACATTCACTGACCAAGTCAAATTTCCCCTTTGGTTGGGAGGGGCGGACTGGAAATCCTGGATTTGTAAAAACAGGGATATAGGGATCTGCGTAACATCCTTGTGACAAAATAACTACTCAACTAAATAAAATATGTTTATATTCATATTTGTTTTATATACTTCAAACATGACAAGGACTGAGTAGAACAATAACAAAAATAACATCACTCTCACTTAAGCTGATAAACAGAAAATATTATAGGTGGTTGATAACGTCTGGAAA
>OZ026616.1:55510645-55541645 GCA_964020975.1 Hermodice carunculata | reverse complement strand
TAATTTAAAGTCCAATCACGAAATAAACACAAAGTTCCTTGACTTTAGGAGACAAAGTCCATCAGAGTAATCCAACCACTTGTAGCACTTGTCCAAGTCCATCCGTAAGCTGTAACTGAATATAAGTAAAACTCTTTAAGGCAGTATCCATATCAGCCACATACAACTCTTAATTGACAAGAAACTGTTCAACCACCTAACAGTTACACATTAACTTCAACATAGAAAACATTATGTCAGTCCTAATGAACCAACAACTACATAATCTAATAACCTGATTCATTATAAAGACAAAGGCCCGATCACAATCAGTTCACGTTAATATTGTTCGTTGGAATGAAGAGAAGAGAAATTCACTTAACTGTTTCAATTTTAAGAAAAACACAAACTGGTATTTCAATAAATTGAATAAGTTTGCGACCCAAAGATAATCTCATACAAATAGAATTTCTACAAATAGAACTGAGTGCCTTTCATCCAATGGGATGGTTCTGCAGGATGGAAGTGAAAATTGACAAATGAAAAAAACAGGTGTTTTCTTAAAAAATACAAAACAAAACAAAAAAATATTATTATATTCGGAATAATAGGGAATCACTAGGCTTTATTATTGCAGTCGGTATTTGTGCACTTTCTGCATTGCATCCAATGGTTCAGTCCAATGGGATGGTCTTGTAGGATGAAAATGAATATTGACTGATTAACAAAGTATGGGTGTTTTTTTTTTTAACACATATTTCAAATAGTTTGATTGTACATTTGTTATTGTTCACTATATGATTTGATCCTTATACTTAGTTGGGACTTGTGCAATTTCTGCACAGCATTCAATGGGATGGTCTAGTAGGACAATTCAATAGGACAGTCCTATGGAATGAGACTGAATATGTTCAAACAAAGAAGGATGGTGTTTTCTTTGAAAATAACAAAATCCATAAAAACATTTGGTAACATATGAAGGCAAACTGGTATTAAACTGAATTCATACTAGGTTTGAATATCAAAACAATAACTGCAATCAAATCTAATGTCTGAATTATGTTCATGTTAACCTTTACACACAATTGGCACCGCGGACAATAACCCATGACCTATGATGTATGAAGGGAATGTGAATGGCTTATCACAATTAATTGCATGCATAGATGTTAAATATAATCCAACGGGATGGACCAGAAGCTGGTGATCCAATTGGATCCCATGAGATCCCATGGAATACAATGCCATCCTGTGGGACATCCAATAGGATCCTGTGGGACATCCAATAGGATCCTGTGGGATCCAATTGGATGGTTTCTATGGTATCTGAAAAAGTATATTTTTATAAGATGGTAAGGACCAGAGATATTTACATGATAGATATTTGACAATACTTGTGAATAGTTCCTGAGTTAAGTTACTGGACAGATCCGAACTGAGTTCATAGTCTGGATTCGTCCTCCCACATGTAATTTGTAACATTGCACTTTAATCAATACGTAACTTAGCTGTATGAAACATATTTGAAATAAATATGGAATCTTGCAACAGAAACTCGATGTTGTTGGCTGCAATAACATTTTTGTGTTAAGTGTCCTGACACATAGTGAAAGCTTATGTGCTGGCAGCGGTGATATGTGGAAGATTTTATAAATGCATTCTTAATTGTTTCTTATTTTACTTTTGATCCAGGAAAGGGATACGCAAAATGAATTCTTCAATCGCATGGACAATGCCTAATCTGACCTCAACCCTCCCATTAGCACCAAATATTACTACTACACTTGGACGACGCTCGGATATAGACCCTAGGTTAAAATGGCGTTGGCTGTACGCTGTGTGTGCCAACATAAACGTGCATGTTAAGCCTTTCATTATCATACCTGGATTGTTTTTCAAAGTGCTTACAGTTGTCATCATAATGTCAAGTCCTTTGAGCAAGACTACACCGGGTCACTATTTCAGTGCCATGGCCATTGCAGACAACATATATTTGGTTGGAGAGGTTACTCATTGGCTCAATAATTTTCGCAAATTACGCGTAAAAGTTTATACTTTTAATGAATTGTGTAGCATTGTAGTTACCGCGAGATACTTTTGGCCAATTTTTCTCCTGCTACCTTACAGTCTGCATAACACTGGAACGTTTCCTCACCGTGACATTCCCTCTGAAAATTGCCAGCATATCTACACCATTGAAAGCAAAATTTGCAATTTTGGTAACGGGTATTATCTCTTTATCAATAACAGCATTTCCATATTGGACACTTGCTAAATCAAAAAACGGCTCTCTATGCTCACCCGTCAACATGGAAGAGTTTCGACTTTGGAGTTTAGTAGTTCTTGGGATAGGTGGTTTGGGCATACCGGCTGTAGTAGTGGGGATCTTTACGGTGCTGCTCGTCTTGAAACTGACACGTTTGCAAGCAGAACGAAAACGCCAGCTTGAGGGCCAGTCACAGAACAATCGAACCTCTTATGATGCCAAAGAAACTGCGCTCACCAAGTTACTCATTGTTGTAGCCACGATCTTTATCATATTCTGAACACCCTACAGCATATCCTTGCTTCTAACCTACTATGTAAATGTCACTGAGGTTGCCTATTCTGACTTAAGGGTAGTGCTCATGCAGTGTTTCCGATTGGTGACCGAATTATTTTACGTAGCCAATAATGCGATCAACTTTTTTCTGTAGAGCTTCGCTGGCAGTTCTTTCAGGTACCACATGCGTAAGTTGTTTCCGTGCAAACATGTGTTTCGCCATCCAAAGTCCTCCCAGCAAACAAAAACAAAAGTAATATCAATGACAGTTACATGTAATGATGCTGCAAGCGGAATGGGAAACAATTGAAGCAGAACCCAAAGGTTAATTCATCAAAAGTCGTATTGTGTAGAATAGTAAACCACAACTAACTTTGCAAAAAAAGTAAGCAACCAGATAAATGACTGAGAAATGATTAGGTTTATGTCGGGAGGATAAGCATGTAACAAATGGAAGTTTTAAGCTCAAATTTTTAGTCCCTTGCCTTGGGAAAACGGATTTTTCAAAGCAATAAAGCATATCATCTACACATCTTTGATGCATGTATCAAGGGAGCAGCAGGACGCACTGGTGGTCAATCTCCAGAGGTTGCATATGCTGCAAAAACATGCAAAACTGACCACAGAACTCCCTGCAATATACCAAAATCACGGTCCTATTATGATGATAACAACAACAACAGCAATAATAATAATAATGATAATAATAATAATAATAATAATAATAATAATCATCATCATAATAATGATAATAATGATAATATTAATAATAATTATAATAATAATAATAATAATAATAGTAATAATAATAATAATAATAATATAATAATAATAATGATAATGATAATGATTATAATAATAATAATAAAAATAATAATAATAATAATAATAATAATAATAATAATAATAATAATAATTATTATAATATTAATAATAATAATAATGATAATGATAGCAAGAATGACAATGATAGTAATGATGATGATGATGATGATGATGATGATGATGATGATGATGATGATGATGATGATGATGATGATGATGATGATGATGATGATAATAATAATAGTTTTATTAAAGCTATTGTTGCTGAAGGTGTGCTAGAAGTGAAAAAATGTCCGTACTCTTTGGGATCATTATTTTTCCCAACCATCCTGAGAAGACGAGTTTATTATGTCTATATCTGTATGTAAGTATATATATATATATATATATATATATATATATATATATATATATATATATATATATATATATATATATATATATATATAAGTATATATATATATGTAAATGAAACTTTTCCATAAAAGGTCCTGGTATGAATCTCAGACCTGCTTCAAAATTCAAATACATGTATTAATCTCCCTCCATATCATATAATACAGGACCTATGCAGCTTTACTGTCTCTACGTAATTGCATGTCTCCAGTCCTCATTCTCGGCTCAGAGATATTAGCAACTGTGTGCAAATGAACACTTTATGTTCCTAGTAGTTTCATACAAACATCCGTGCATTCTTCAGCAAACTTTTGGATATTGCGCTGCTGTAGATACTGCATGCTGACTCGGGCTGTGTGTGATCATGCGTTATCCTGTTGAAAAAGTAGCCCTGGATATTGATGGATATATTTGTCAACTGTGTGCAGGATCTCATCCGGGTAGTGATGGCCTGTCAATGGCCCGTTCACCCTGACGAGGGTTGTTTTTTCAATTGCTGTAACCATGGATATATCAATAGGTCCATGCTGTATATATAACCACTACCCCAACACATGGCATTCCCTCCTCTTTAGGGGTCCTGTTCAACCATGCATCTTTAAACGGACCTCTCGTAGTCGCAGGGCCTCTTTTTTTTCGACGCTAGTCTTCTGTAAACGGAACACTGTGATGCTCTTATGTTGCAGGCCTGGCGCTATTGCTGCTGATATATTTCAGTGAAAAACAAACCTGTGCCTTCTGTTTCATCTGACAGTCTTAGTCGCTCAAATCCAGCCTTCCTGTTGCATCCTCTGGTTTTCTGGAAAAGGTCCAGCCACCTTTTCATGGACGGCCTGCAGCTCACCATTGCCCTGGCAACTTCCCGCTAGGAAAGGCCAGCCACCCACATCCCAAGATTCTGCCTAAGTCAAATTGAGACAACTGTGAGCGACCTGCGCGCCGCAGCATTGTTGATTCACATTGATCCCAGTAGTGCCATGATTCCCTTATCAAGCCAAAAGGCACCCTCATACAAGTCACACTTTTCACACCTTTGTGGCTTTTGCCTTTGGACATTTTTGTGTGTACCTGACTGTTCAGGCATGCCCTAATCTATTCTGCTGATGTTACATAATATTCCACTGGACACCCATATTTCTGATATAAAGGCATATGTAGAGCGGCTCATGTCAAAGCAATGGGGATGGCATCTTTTTTGCCCCAGTGGTATATATTATAGAGCAACTTTAGCTCCTTTCACTTTTACCATTTTAGTTTGTGATGAAAGACGTAAATGCTGGTGTAATTAAGCAGCCCTGATAAAGGATATTATCATTTTTTGCCCATTAAATAATAATAATGATAATAATAATAATAATAATAATAATAATAATAATAATAATAATAATAATAATAATAATTTATTCAACGTCCGCAAATGGAGAAATTAAAATACACATGCCTCTTATATCGAAGTAATATCACATTACACAAGGGCTAACTATGTATACATAATGCGAAATAATAAGACACATATATAAACCAATATAATTATATTTGCACTAAATGAGAATACTTTAGGAATGAAAGTGTATACACAGATACAGATCAAGTGACCGACACCCCTACCAGCTAAAGGGCCTTCGTCAGTAACATGGCCTGGTGATGACTGTCACTGTATGGTTTATTACCGTCATTCATACTCAGAACTTATTTTATAGAGTCAACAACTCATGACACTGCCCAGTAGGGTGCAGTTTACTAAAATTGAAAGAGTGTTGCACGAAGCGGAAAAAGTCTAAAGGGGACAGTCCAATTCATTATGTAGATTAAATGAGCATTCGAAGAACGGATGACATGTCAGAAATAAATTGTTCGATGCTTTAACGGAACCAGTATTACTGTATAATCGTGAATGTTGGGCACATTTTATACATTTCCTGTCAAATACGTTGTCAACAACGATTATGAAATGTTTGACAGAGTACTCAAAGAAAAGTTTGCAAACGTGACACATTCTGCGGCATTATAAGTTCAGTCTGGTAAGTTTTTGTTTACTTTATTTTATCTTATATATTTATTTTTTCCTCTTTTCCTTTTTCTTCTTCTTCTTCTTCTTCTTCTTCTTCTTCTTCTTCTTCTTCTTCTTCTTCTTCTTCTTCTTTTTCTTCTGTTTTTGTACATATGAATCGAATCTAATTTATCGCACAACCTTCAGCTACAAAGAATATGACATAAACCCACAAATAATGATTGAAAACATGTATTCTAAATGGACCTTTTTATGTATTCAATCAATGAAACACAAAAATTGAGTCCATTGTGTTAAAATTAAGGAACAATGAAAACTCCCATGCATGGGAAAATGGCTGTAATAACCCCTTTCCTCCAAATAAGCCAAGAACTGAAAATGTAATAGCTCTCTGTTGTTGCGCCCACTCTTTAGGCAGTTAAACTTTTTCAGTCGCATTTGTTATTGTATTTCACTTTCTCAATGCGTCATACTAGACACAGTGTCTTACACAAGGAAAATACCGTGTTAAATCTGAACATTTATGCCGAGATACCTGCAAGTAATGATGCTAGAAATGATGTGTATGAGGACAACTGAATGATAGGAGGGTGGCCAAATTGTCAAGTGTTGAAGGTGTGTTTCTAATAAAGCTTTTATCAATCTAAAATTTTAAGATGAGAGCAACAAAGTGCAACGAAGGAAGACGGACGTTACAGCATGTTTGTTTCATATCACAAAGTTAAAAAAAAAAGGTGGGATGCTTAAATAAAGATATGTGGGAACGATGTACACACGGCTTCGATCGAGCCTGTATATATATATATATACATATAAATAGTTTACTACTGCCATCTATAATTTTCATTGGTGGCCTATAGTGTTATGAAGAGAGCAGGGGATTTTCCATTTACTTTACTTTTTTGTATCGATTGCCATGTCTGTACGTCTGATATTAATTTAAATATGATTGAAAATAAAAGGATTTACAATTCTGCTCGTCAAGCACGTCCACTCATAGGCAGCCTTGTTAGAGAATATATGATCTACTACCTAGGCTAAAGTTACCTACCGTACCTACATATTTTTCAGGACAGGTAAACGTGTTAAGTTGAACTAATATAAGGTACAAACTGTTACAATCTGGACGTATCTACCAAGCAAGAAAGTTCATAAATATCTACATTCCCATGATAGTATGGGAGTCATAAGCCACAAAAAATGGTTGCAGTTTAAAGTCGACAGCACTAACGGCATTTAATTCATTTTGGGCTTGCCGAGGCTGGTTTTTGTTTTTGTTTTTTTTTTTTTTTTTTTTTTGTTTTTTTGTTTTGTTTTGTTTTGTTTTTTTTGTTTTGTTTTGTTTTGTTTGTTTTTGTTTTTTAGTTTTTTGCTGAAAGTGCTCCTGTCATGTTCGGTGTGTTTGCTGTGTTTCCACTGGCCCTGGTGTACCTGCATTGTTTTCAGTGTTTTTTTCATCGAAGAAATCCGTGCAGTAGCTTGTGCAATTCTCTGGTCATGAGAACTTAAACTTGCACAACGGCGTAATTGTCAGAGTGCCAAACGCCATGGTATATGTGAAAACAGTAGTAACATTAAAGGTTTCCCTTAATTGCAGTATGTTTGTGTTGAAGGAATGGCTACTTGTGGTCCTATTGGAAGGTGTGTTTCTGTACGCAAGCCAACATAAAATGCTGAAAGGCCGCACACTATTTTATACTCAACGTTGCATTAATATATATATACACACAAGAAAATTCCTTACCCCATCTCCCTACCTTGCAAAAATTTAAACTAATACATATGTCACACAACTTGGTTAACCGACACATGTGAATCAATTCATTTTTCGAAGATCTGCAAACCTCTGATCTCGATGTTCTTTATTTGATTTGGTGAATGTCTCCTCTTCAATTGAACTGAAAACAATTACAATACCATGCCTGAGAGAAAGAAGAAATAGCCAACCCCAAGCCCTTTCAGAAAAACGCATAGTAGCCATAAAAGCTTCCACATATCACCGGACTATGAGATTACAAATACACTCAGATTGCAACTCAAAAGTCCTCCTAATAAAAAAAAAAAAAAGAAAATTCAGATCGCAAATCAAAAGTCCTCCTAATCTAAAAACAAAAACGAAAAAAACAAAAAAAAAAACAAAAAAAAAAAAAAAAAAAAAAAAAAAACACACACACACACAAAAGGAAAAAATATATAAATATATTCATGTGACACTCTTAGGAGTTTCCTAACAAAATGAAAGCACAGAGACATTGTGAACTCTAAGTGTCCAAGTTAGTTTTGCACTGTTAGAAATTGAGTCTCGTCCAGTTGTTCCACCAAGATGGAGAGAGGAGTACTATTTTCCCGACCAAACATCATTTTTTAAGAAAATGCTGTACTCTCTTGTACACTTGATCGTTTTGCCATCATAACAAAAAGCAGGTGTCTATTCCAATCTACTCGATTTTCATGCACATAAGAAGACAACATTTCTCCAATAGTTTTATTGATATGCTCAACCAAACCATCAGATTTCTGATTATATGGTAGATTGTGAATTTTCTTAATGTCGAAGACTTTAAAAAGATAATGAAATATCTTATTCCCATATTCTTCCCAACGCCGCTATGCAACTGTCTAGGGGTTTTGTATCTAGCCATCGACTCTGCACAAAAGATCTATGCTAACGTGCTGGCTTCATGATTTAGAATGGCATAAGCTTTCGTGAAATAAGGGAAAAAATCAGTAACAATGTTTCAGGGAGTTGACAATTTATATCTTTGACTATGCATTTCAAGGGATAACATACAAGTCTGGTGGTTAAAGGAGCCCTAAGAGTCTTCCAAGAATCCTTCCTGCATTGGCACTTTTGATATTGGCAAAGATAAGTGTGCACAGTATACTGGCGCCCAATCCACTAAAAAATTATGTTGAATTTTGTTTACAGTCTTAACTATCCCCAAATGACCTCCCGTCAAAGAGTCATGAGCAGTACAGACTACATGTAATTGTATCTGCTAAGAATGACTATCAATTTCCTATTTCCAGTTTCTTCAGTCCAAATTACATACAGGACACCATTTTCAAGAACAATCTGTTCCCATTGATAAATATATAGCTTAGTATCTCTCCCTGCAATGCTTAACAAATCAGGAGAAGTTTTTCTCGATTTTTTTTCTTTAAAACTCTATAAAAAAGCAATACCCGGATCATCCCTTTGAACTTTATAGAATTCCTCAATGGGAATAGGAAATCCAGTTACAGAAGTACTGAAAACAAAGGTCGGTGATTCGGTGTTGCCATGCAAATGGCACAAGCGGTGCTTTATCTCAAAATCAAACATACTTTAGGTCCATATCCACCTAGTAATTTGTCATTAGGGTTCTTAAAATTACACAGTGTCATTACCATATCCAAACCATAGTCGAAATGAAACAAATCCAAGTCAATACCCACCAAAGGTTATGTTCCTTGCTAGGTATGGCTCAATCACATAAATTTTATAGTTCGTCTGTACCTAAAAGAGCCCAAAACGTATGCGCATAGGTCCAAATGGTCAAAAAGTTATATACCCAATGAAGGCTAGCGTGGCTAACTTGAAGAATAAATCTCCTACCCAACAAATATGGCTTGTAATATTTAAGAAAATGTACCCCGCCAACAGTTCTTTTCGAGTTTCAGAATGATATCTTTCAACTGGTGATAATGTCTGACTGGCACCGGCAATAACCCTTTCTTCACCTTGTTTGCCTGTAATAATACACCAGAGATACTGTTGAAAGATGCGTCCGTGTCCAATATAAATGGAAAACAAAAATTGATATAAACCAGGATAGGTTACATAAATCACTTTTCGGTGTTTCAAATGCCCTCTGACATTCTGAACTCCAGACTCACCTTTGACTCTACTTGGTGATTTTATATAAGGGCTTTGCTTTCTCACCATAGTCCGAAATACGTTTCTTATAATATGATGTCAATTCCAACTATCCTCTTACCTGTCTTCAAGTTGTAGGAACAGGCCAATTCTTTTTTTAAGGATTGTTGATACACTTCCTTAGAAACTATGAAACCCAAATACTCTAACTGTCTCTGGAAGCAAGAACACTTACTAGGCTTCAATTTTAGACCCGCCTTCTTTTATGCAACACATAATGAATCTAATCTTTCAGCTTTTCTTCAAAATTCCACTCAAACGTAATAATATCGTCCAGATATACTAGACGTATAGAAAAATGTAAAAAGGAAAAACAGTATACATTCCATTAAACAGGAAAAGCTAGCTGGATCATCAGTCACGCAGGATGGAAGGGAGTTCATTTATATAGAGCACTTCCCATAGTGAGGGAGTCCTTTCTTTTGGGGCTGGGTGCAGAGACATATTAAAATACCCGAAAAGGAGATCCATTGAGCAGAACCAACTGTTAACTTGAAAGGAATCAATGGCTTCATAAATCCATGGAATAGCCAGGCGTCAATTTTTGTTATCTGGTAAAGTTTCCTGTAGTCGACACAAAATCTCCAAGTACCATCAGGTTTTTTTTGTTTTTGTTTTTGTTTTTTAACCATTACAATGGGAATTGCCCAAAGACTCTGACTAGCTTGTATTATCCCATTAGACAACACATCTTTAACACACTTATCAACTTCTGGTCTCATATAAAGGAAAATTCTCCTGGACTTTTGCTTGATATGCCTAGCATCTCCAGTATCAATTTCAAAAGGCATTAGATCACAATGTTCAATATCGAAGTCATTCATAGCAAGAAAATCCTGATGTTCTAGCAGTAATTGCTGAAACACTCCTTTCTGTTGAGAATTTAATTCTCCACTTTGTTTCTCAAATATCTCTTACACAACTGGATGCAGTTCTTGTTCAAATGCATTAAAGGAGATGCAGTCACTAGTGACAGCAGCTACTTTATAGGCATAAGTAATAGGAGTGCCTTGTTTAGTATGCATAGGAAAAGTACTAAAATTAATCATTCGAAGTGGACAAATTGGCAGTTCAGTATTTACTAAAGTTCTGTCGTTTATTAATCCTTCATCAGTGTTTTCCACATACAATGTTTGCCTCTGTCAAATATTCTCCCAAATCGGTTTTGAATTGTTTTCGAACACGAATGATTGTATCATGTTGTGAAGAGACTGTAATATTTTGAACACTATATACAGGTTCCTTCCAATAACATTCTTCATATATCTTTAAAAGATACTTACACATCAGCTAAGCCTATTTACGTGCACTGTAATAAAGAATAGTTTTCTGTGATTCTAAAATATCAGTACCAACTATCCTTTAATGTGTGATTTCGGCTACAATGAAAGTATGAGTGATCTGTAACTTACCAAATTTACAAGTTAATTCGATTCATTGCTACACAGGAATGGACTTTCCATTAGCAGCTGTCAATTCCAGATCACATGGCACTACATCTACTTCACATTTTAACAATTTAAGTGAGGAAGGATAGATCGAGCTCACATTAGCACCTGTATCAATCTACTCCATATTTTTTTTGTACATAAATATGATGTACATTTCATAGATTCAGAAGGAAAACAAGTCTTGGCAGGATTAAATGGCTATTTAATATATTGCCCCTCCCCATTTCCTGACTGATCCTTAGCATATCTGACTTGTCTCTTCACCATATATTCCTGTTACTGTTCTGGGCTATCAAACTTAAATTTCTTACAATTGAAGATACCTTGCATGTAAACAGCACCAACAAACATTGCGATTATTTGAAGGTGGTCTTGTCTTTAAAGATTCTAATTCTGTTGTCAAAGGATTAATTTTCTCTTGCATTTGTTTCATAGCTGCAGACTCAGTGACATTCCGAGCATTTGGAATAGATGTATGAATTTCCATGGAAGGTTCAACTGCCCCGTTCCTGTCTAGTGGTTTCACGTAATGCATTTTCCACTGCATTTCCAATGTAGGTGGCATTGTTCTTTCAACTTGTATGCGCACATTATTATCTTGCATGGAAGGAAGGAAATAATGCACAGCCATACTCTCTCTATTTTCAAATGACCTTTAGAGGAATGCAGGACTTACTAACCTTCTAACACAGCTCCCTAAATCACGAAAATATTCTTATCTTTCTGTTGTTTACAAGATAACAAATCTTGCCGATGTCCCTTCACTAATGAGTAGCATTACCAGAGTGCCTTTGTAAATTACAGTGTCAATCGATTAGGATCTTTTATTAAATCCCCCTCCAGATGATACTCTTGGCAATCTTATATCATTTCTATATCTAAAGTCCACCTTCTGAGGTTCCGTACCCAGAGGCAACTGATGAGGAAATAAGTGATTTATTATGGGAGAAACAACACCTTCCTTATCCAGAATAACATAATCCGACAAGCTTCCCGGAGTGCTCCCAATTCCTGGTCAGTCAACTCACTCGGACCCTGGGTCTGCCTGCCCTTGCCGGTAATAAGAATAATTGACTGACCTGGAGTAGCCCACCGTCCAACAGCGCCTCCTGATAATGTATACTCATAACTCTTCCTCTATCTTATGAAAAGATAAACAAAAGAATAATATAAAAGCAATATGATGAATTCTATGAAAAAAGGGGTCTTAAATAAAATATCCTTAATTCACAATCCTGTTATCTGTACTACTTAAACTCTACAGTATTGTACAATAACTGCAACAACTCCCAAAATATTTACTAAGTTACATGAATATTCAAAATAATATTTCTAATTGCTATGGTTACATAATACCCGGGTCTCCACCATTGTAACAATCACAGCCCCAGTGGAAAAAATCTATAATAAAAGTTCCCATTGGTACATTCACTGACCAAGTCAAATTTCCCCTTTGGTTGGGAGGGCGGACTGGAAATCCTGGATTTGTAAACACAGGGATATAGGGATCTGCGTAACATCCTTGTTACAAAATAACTACTCAACTAAATAAAATATGTTTATATTCATATTTGTTTTATATACTTCAAACATGACAAGGACTGAGTAGAACAATAACAAAAATAACATCACTCTCACTTAAGCTGATAAACAGAAAATAGGTGGTTGATAACGTCTGGAAATAATTTATAGTCCAATCACGAAATAAACACAAAGTTCCTTGACTTTAGGAGACAAAGTCCATCAGAGTAATCCAACCACTTGTAGCACTTGTCCAAGTCCATCCGTAAGCTGTAACTGAATATAAGTAAAACTCTTTAAGGCAGTATCCATATCAGCCACATACAACTCTTAATTGACAAGAAACTGTTCAACCACCTAACAGTTACACATTAACTTCAACATAGAAAACATTATATCAGTCCTAATGAACCAATAACTACATAATCTAATAACCTGATTCACTATAAAGACAAAGGCCCGATCACAATCAGTTCACGTTAATATTGTTCGTTGGAATGAAGAGAAGAGAAATTCACTTAACTGTTTCAATTTTAAGAAAAACACAAACTGGTATTTCAATAAATTGAATAAGTTTGCGACCCAAAGATAATCTCATACAAAGTTGAACCAATTACCAATAGCAATATATGAATTATTTTTCTTTTAACCTTATATCATTATGGTACAACACAGCAGACTCACTTTAAGTTGACCACACATTTGACCTGACCTTTGAAAGGTCATTCTGAAGTTGCTACTTTATGCAGATCAAAACACTCTCGATATTGACTGTACAACCGACATTTTTATTACAGTGCACTTGCAGCTAATAACTTTGCGGACTTGGTCCAAAAATTATATTACATCCATTTTAAATAGCAAATACGTGTGATAATTAACTTGCATAATATTCAAAAATAATAATTATAATATTTTGTACATAATGATATTGTACTTAGTCAGAGGATTGTAATATATAATATTATGTGTTTTAAGTCAATTCCAGCAGCAAATAGAACTGAGTGCCTTTCATCCAATGGGATGGTTCTGCAGGATGGAAGTGAAAATTGACAAATGAAAAAAACAGGTGTTTTCTTAAAAAATACAAAACAAAACAAAAAAATATTATTATATTCGGAATAATAGGGAATCACTAGGCTTTATTATTGCAGTCGGTATTTGTGCACTTTCTGCATTGCATCCAATGGTTCAGTCCAATGGGATGGTCTTGTAGGATGAAAATGAATATTGACTGATTAACAAAGTATGGGTGTTTTTTTTTTAACACATATTTCAAATAGTTTGATTGTACATTTGTTATTGTTCACTATATGATTTGATCCTTATACTTAGTTGGGACTTGTGCAATTTCTGCACAGCATTCAATGGGATGGTCTAGTAGGACAATTCAATAGGACAGTCCTATGGAATGAGACTGAATATGTTCAAACAAAGAAGGATGGTGTTTTCTTTGAAAATAACAAAATCCATAAAAACATTTGGTAACATATGAAGGCAAACTGGTATTAAACTGAATTCATACTAGGTTTGAATATCAAAACAATAACTGCAATCAAATCTAATGTCTGAATTATGTTCATGTTAACCTTTACACACAATTGGCACCGCGGACAATAACCCATGACCTATGATGTATGAAGGGAATGTGAATGGCTTATCACAATTAATTGCATGCATAGATGTTAAATATAATCCAACGGGATGGACCAGAAGCTGGTGATCCAATTGGATCCCATGAGATCCCATGGAATACAATGCCATCCTGTGGGACATCCAATAGGATCCTGTGGGACATCCAATAGGATCCTGTGGGATCCAATTGGATGGTTTCTATGGTATCTGAAAAAGTATATTTTTATAAGATGGTAAGGACCAGAGATATTTACATGATAGATATTTGACAATACTTGTGAATAGTTCCTGAGTTAAGTTACTGGACAGATCCGAACTGAGTTCATAGTCTGGATTCGTCCTCCCACATGTAATTTGTAACATTGCACTTTAATCAATACGTAACTTAGCTGTATGAAACATATTTGAAATAAATATGGAATCTTGCAACAGAAACTCGATGTTGTTGGCTGCAATAACATTTTTGTGTTAAGTGTCCTGACACATAGTGAAAGCTTATGTGCTGGCAGCGGTGATATGTGGAAGATTTTATGAATGCATTCTTAATTGTTTCTTATTTTACTTTTGATCCAGGAAAGCGATACGCAAAATGAATTCTTCAATCGCATGGACGATGCCTAATCTGACCTCAACCCTCCCATTAGCACCAAATATTACTACTACACTTGGACGACGCTCGGATATAGACCCTAGGTTAAAATGGCGTTGGCTGTACGCTGTGTGTGCCAACATAAACGTGCATGTTAAGCCTTTCATTATCATACCTGGATTGTTTTTCAAAGTGCTTACAGTTGTCATCATAATGTCAAGTCCTTTGAGCAAGACTACACCGGGTCACTATTTCAGTGCCATGGCCATTGCAGACAACATATATTTGGTTGGAGAGGTTACTCATTGGCTCAATAATTTTCGCAAATTACGCGTAGAAGTTTATACTTTTAATGAATTGTGTAGCATTGTAGTTACCGCGAGATACTTTTGGCCAATTTTTCTCCTGCTACCTTACAGTCTGCATAACACTGGAACGTTTCCTCACCGTGACATTCCCTCTGAAAATTGCCAGCATATCTACACCATTGAAAGCAAAATTTGCAATTTTGGTAACGGGTATTATCTCTTTATCAATAACAGCATTTCCATATTGGACACTTGCTAAATCAAAAAACGGCTCTCTATGCTCACCCGTCAACATGGAAGAGTTTCGACTTTGGAGTTTAGTAGTTCTTCGGATAGGTGGTTTGGGCATACCGGCTGTAGTAGTGGGGATCTTTACGGTGCTGCTCGTCTTGAAACTGACACGTTTGCAAGCAGAACGAAAACGCCAGCTTGAGGGCCAGTCACAGAACAATCGAACCTCTTATGATGCCAAAGAAACTGCGCTCACCAAGTTACTCATTGTTGTAGCCACGATCTTTATCATATTCTGAACACCCTACAGCATATCCTTGCTTCTAACCTACTATGTAAATGTCACTGAGGTTGCCTATTCTGACTTAAGGGTAGTGCTCATGCAGTGTTTCCGATTGGTGACCGAATAATTTTACGTAGCCAATAATGCGATCAACTTTTTTCTGTAGAGCTTCGCTGGCAGTTCTTTCAGGTACCACATGCGTAAGTTGTTTCCGTGCAAACATGTGTTTCGCCATCCAAAGTCCTCCCAGCAAACAAAAACAAAAGTAATATCAATGACAGTTACATGTAATGATGCTGCAAGCGGAATGGGAAACAATTGAAGTAGAACCCAAAGGTTAATTCATCAAAAGTCGTATTGTGTAGAATAGTAAACCACAACTAACTTTGCAAAAAAAGTAAGCAACCAGATAAATGACTGAGAAATGATTAGGTTTATGTCGGGAGGATAAGCATGTAACAAATGGAAGTTTTAAGCTCAAATTTTTAGTCCCTTGCCTTGGGAAAACGGATTTTTCAAAGCAATAAAGCAAATCATCTACACATCTTTGATGTATGTATCAAGGGAGCAGCAGGATGCACTGGTGGTCAATCTCCAGAGGTTGCATATGCTGCGAAAACATGAAAAACTGACCACAGAACTCCCTGCAATATACCAAAATCACGGTCCTATTATGATGATAACAACAACAACAGCAATAATAATAATAATAATAATAATAATAATAATAATAATAATAATCATAATAATAATAATAATGATAATATTAATAATAATAATAATAATAATAATAATAATAATAATAATAATAATAGTAATAATAATAATAGTAATAATAATAATAATAATAATATAATAATAATAATGATAATGATAATGATTATAATAATAATAATAATAATAATAATAATAATAATGATAATAATAATAATGATGATAATAATAATAATGATAATAATAATGATAATAATAATAATAATAATAATAATAATAATAATAATAATAATAATAATAATAATTATTATTATAATAATAATAATGATAATAATGATAATGATAGCAAGAATGACAATGATAGTAATGATAGTAATGATGATGATGATGATGATGATGATGATGATGATGATGATGATGATGATGATGATGATGATGATGATGATGATGATGATGATGATGATGATGATGATGATGATAATAATAGTTTTATTAAAGTTATTGTTGCTGAAGGTGTGCTAGAAGTAAAAAAATGTCCGTACTCTTTGGGATCATTATTTTTTTCCAACCATCCTGAGAAGACGAGTTTATTATGTCTATATCTGTATGTAAGTATGTATATATATATATATATATATATATATATATATATATATATATGTATATATATATATATATATGTAAATGAAACTTTTCCATAAAAGGTCCTGGTATGAATCTCAGACCTGCTTCAAAATTCAAATACATGAATTAATCTCCCTCCATATCATATAATACAGGACCTATGCAGCTTTACTGTCTCTACGTAATTGCATGTCTCCAGTCCTCATTCTCGGCTCAGAGATATTAGCAACTGTGTGCAAATGAACACTTTATGTTCCTAGTAGTTTCATACAAACATCCGTGCATTCTTCAGCAAACTTTTGGATATTGCGCTGCTGTAGATACTGCATGCTGACTCGGGCTGTGTGTGATCATGCGTTATCCTGTTGAAAAAGTAGCCCTGGATATTGTTGGATATATTTGTCAACTGTGTGCAGGATCTCATCCGGGTAGTGATGGCCTGTTAATGGCCCGTTCACCCTGACGAGGGTTGTTTTTTCAATTGCTGTAACCATGGATATATCAATAGGTCCATGCTGTATTTATAACCACTACCCCAACACATGGCATTCCCTCCTCTTTAGGGGTCCTGTTCAACCATGCATCTTTAAACGGACCTCTCGTAGTCGCAGGGCCTCTTTTTTTTCGACGCTAGTCTTCTGTAAACGGAACACTGTGATGCTCTGATGTTGCAGGCCTGGCGCTATTGCTGCTGATATATTTCAGTGAAAAACAAACCTGTGCCTTCTGTTTCATCTGACAGTCTTAGTCGCTCAAATCCAGCCTTCCTGTTGCATCCTCTGGTTTTCTGGAAAATGTCCAGCCAACTTTTCATGGACGGCCTGCAGCTCACCATTGCCCTGGCAACTTCCCGCTAGGAAAGGCCAGCCACCCACATCCCAAGATTCTGCCTAAGTCAAATTGAGACAACTGTGAGCGACCTGCGCGCCGCAGCATTGTTGATTCACATTGATCCCAGTAGTGCCATGGTTCCCTTATCAAGCCAAAAGGCACCCTCATACAAGTCACACTTTTCACACCTTTGTGGCTTTTGCCTTTGGACATTTTTGTGTGTACCTGACTGTTCAGGCATGCCCTAATCTATTCTGCTGATGTTACATAATATTCCACTGGACACCCATATTTCTGATATAAAGGCATATGTAGAGCGGCTCATGTCAAAGCAATGGGGATGGCATCTTTTTTGCCCCAGTGGTATATATTATAGAGCAACTTTAGCTCCTTTCACTTTTACCATTTTAGTTTGTGATGAAAGACGTAAATGCTGGTGTAATTAAGCAGCCCTGATAAAGGATATTATCATTTTTTGCCCATTAAATAATAATAATAATAATAATAATAATAATAATAATAATAATAATAATAATAATAATAATAATAATAATAATAATAATAATAATAATAACAATAATAATAATAATAATAATAATAATAATAATAATAATAATTTATTCAACGTCCGCAAATGGAGAAATTAAAATACACATGCCTCTTATATCGAAGTAATATCACATTACACAAGGGCTAACTATGTATACATAATGCTAAATAATAAGACACATATATAAACCAATATAATTATATTTGCACTAAATGAGAATACTTTAGGAATGAAAGTGTATACACAGATACAGATCAAGTGACCGACACCCCTACCAGCTAAAGGGCCTTCGTCAGTAACATGGCCTGGTGATGACTGTCACTGTATGGTTTATTACCGTCATTCATACTCAGAACTTATTTTATAGAGTCAACAACTCATGACACTGCCCAGTAGGGTGCAGTTTACTAAAATTGAAAGAGTGTTGCACGAAGCGGAAAAAGTCTAAAGGGGACAGTCCAATTCATTATGTAGATTAAATGAGCATTCGAAGAACGGATGACATGTCAGAAATAAATTGTTCGATGCTTTAACGGAACCAGTATTACTGTATAATCGTGAATGTTGGGCACATTTTATACATTTCCTGTCAAATACGTTGTCAACAACGATTAAGAAATGTTTGACAGAGTACTCAAAGAAAGGTTTGCAAACGTGACACATTCTGCGGCATTATAAGTTCAGTCTGGTAAGTTTCTGTTTACTTTATTTTATCTTATATATTTATTTTTTCCTCTTTTCCTTTTTCTTCTTCTTCTTCTTCTTCTTCTTCTTCTTCTTCTTCTTCTTCTTCTTCTTCTTCTTCTTCTTCTTCTTCTTCTTTTTCTTCTGTTTTTGTACATATGAATCGAATCTAATTTATCGCACGACCTTCAGCTACAAAGAATATGACATAAACCCACAAATAATGATTGAAAACATGTATTCTAAATGGACCTTTTTATGTATTCAATCAATGAAACACAAAAATTGTGTCCATTGTGTTAAAATTATGGAACAATGAAAACTCCCATGCATGGGAAAATGGCTGTAATAACCCCCTTCCTCCAAATAAGCCAAGAACTGAAAATGTAATAGCTCTTTGTTGTTGCGCCCACTCTTTAGGCAGTTGAACTTTTTCAGTCGCATTTGTTATTGTATTTCACTTTCTCAATGCGTCATACTAGACACAGTGTCTTACACAAGGAAAATACCGTGTTAAATCTGAACATTTATGCCGAGATACCTGCAAATAATGATGCTAGAAATGATATGTATGAGGACAACTTAATGATAGGAGGGTGGCCAAATTGTCAAGTGTTGAAGGTGTGTTTCTAATAAAGCTTTTATCAATCTAAAATTTTAAGATGAGAGCAACAAAGTGCAACAAAGGAAGAGGGACGTTACAGCATGTTTGTTTTATATCACAAAGTTAAAAAAAAAGGTGGGATGCTTAAATAAAGATATGTGGGAACGATGTACACACGGCTTCGATCGAGCCTGTATATATATATATATACATATAAATAGTTTACTACTGCCATCTATATTTTTCATTGCTGGCCTATAGTGTTATGAAGAGAGCAGGGGATTTTCCATTTACTTTACTTTTTTGTATCGATTGCCATGTCTGTACGTCTGATATTAATTTAAATATGATTGAAAATAAAAGGATTTACAATTCTGCTCGTCAAGCACGTCCACTCATAGGCAGCCTTGTTAGAGAATATATGATCTACTACCTAGGCTAAAGTTACCTACCGTACCTACATATTTTTCAGGACAGGTAAACGTGTTAAGTTGAACTAATATAAGGTACAAACTGTTACAATCTGGACGTATCTACCAAGCAAGAAAGTTCATAAATATCTACATTCCCATGATAGTATGGGAGTCATAAGCCACAAAAAATGGTTGCAGTTTAAAGTCGACAGCACTAACGGCATTTAATTCATTTTGGGCTTGCCGAGGCTGGTTTTTGTTTTTTTTTTTTTTTTTTTTTTTTTTTTTTTTTGTTTTTTTTTTTTTTTTTGTTTTTTTTTGTTTGTTTTTGTTTTTTAGTTTTTTGCTGAAAGTGCTCCTGTCATGTTCGGTGTGTTTGCTGTGTTTCCACTGGCCCTGGTGTACCTGCATTGTTTTCAGTGTTTTTTTCATCGAAGAAATCCGTGCAGTAGCTTGTGCAATTCTCTGGTCATGAGAACTTAAGCTTGCACAACGGCGTAATTGTCAGAGTGCCAAACGCCATGGTATATGTGAAGACAGTAGTAACATTAAAGGTTTCCCTTAATTGCAGTATGTTTGTGTTGAAGGAATGGCTACTTGTGGTCCTATTGGAAGGTGTGTTTCTGTACGCAAGCCAACATAAAATGCTGAAAGGCTGCACACTATTTTATACTCAACGTTGCATTAATATATATATACACACAAGAAAATTCCTTACCCCATCTCCCTACCTTGCAAAAATTTAAACTAATACATATGTCACACAACTTGGTTAACCGACACATGTGAATCAATTCATTTTTCGAAGATCTGCAAACCTCTGATCTCGATGTTCTTTATTTGATTTGGTGAATGTCTCCTCTTCAATTGAACTGAAAACAATTACAATACCATGCCTGAGAGAAAGAAGAAATAGCCAACCCCAAGCCCTTTCAGAAAAACGCATAGTAGCCATAAAAGCTTCCACATATCACCGGACTATGAGATTACAAATACACTCAGATTGCAACTCAAAAGTCCTCCTAATCAAAAAAAAAAAAAAAAGAAAATTCAGATCGCAAATCAAAAGTCCTCCTAATCTAAAAACAAAAACGAAAAAAAACAAAAACAAAAACAAAAAAAAAAAAAAAAAACACAAAAAAAAACACACACACACACAAAAGGAAAAAATATATAAATATATTCATGTGACACTCTTAGGAGTTTCCTAACAAAATGAAAGCACAGAGACATTGTGAACTCTAAGTGTCCAAGTTAGTTTTGCACTGTTAGAAATTGAGTCTCGTCCAGTTGTTCCACCAAGATGGAGAGAGGAGTACTATTTTCCCGACCAAACATCATTTTTTAAGAAAATGCTGTACTCTCTTGTACACTTGATCGTTTTGCCATCATAACAAAAAGCAGGTGTCTATTCCAATCTACTCGATTTTCATGCACATAAGAAGACAACATTTCTCCAATAGTTTTATTGATATGCTCAACCAAACCATCAGATTTCTGATTATATGGTAGATTGTGAATTTTCTTAATGTCGAAGACTTTAAAAAGATAATGAAATATCTTATTCCCATATTCTTCCCAACGCCGCTATGCAACTGTCTAGGGGTTTTGTATCTAGCCATCGACTCTGCACAAAAGATCTATGCTAACGTGCTGGCTTCATGATTTAGAATGGCATAAGCTTTCGTGAAATAAGGGAAAAAATCAGTAACAATGTTTCAGGGAGTTGACAATTTATATCTTTGACTATGCATTTCAAGGGATAACATACAAGTCTGGTGGTTAAAGGAGCCCTAAGAGTCTTCCAAGAATCCTTCCTGCATTGGCACTTTTGATATTGGCAAAGATAAGTGTGCACAGTATACTGGCGCCCAATCCACTAAAAAATTATGTTGAATTTTGTTTACAGTCTTACCTATCCCCAAATGACCTCCCGTCAAAGAGTCATGAGCAGTACAGACTACATGTAATTGTATCTGCTAAGAATGACTATCAATTTCCTATTTCCAGTTTCTTCAGTCCAAATTACATACAGGACACCATTTTCAAGAACAATCTGTTCCCATTGATAAATATATAGCTTAGTATCTCTCCCTGCAATGCTTAACAAATCAGGAGAAGTTTTTCTCGATTTTTTTTTCTTTAAAACTCTATAAAAAAGCAATACCCGGATCATCCCTTTGAACTTTATGGAATTCCTCAATGGGAATAGGAAATCCAGTTACAGAAGTACTGAAAACAAAGGTCGGTGATTCGGTGTTGCCATGCAAATGGCACAAGCGGTGCTTTATCTCAAAATCAAACATACTTTAGGTCCATATCCACCTAGTAATTTGTCATTAGGGTTCTTAAAATTACACAGTGTCATTACCATATCCAAAACCATAGTCGAAATGAAACAAATCCAAGTCAATACCCACCAAAGGTTATGTTCCTTGCTAGGTATGGCTCCATCACATAAATTTTATAGTTCGTATGTACCTAAAAGAGCCCAAAACGTATGCGCATAGGTCCAAATGGTCAAAAAGTTATATACCCAATGAAGGCTAGCATGGCTAACTTGAAGAGTAAATCTCCTACAAATATGGCTTGTAATATTTAAGAAAATGTACCCCGCCAACAGTTCTTTTCGAGTTTCAGAATGATATCTTTCAACTGGTGATAATGTCTGACTGGCACCGGCAATAACCCTTTCTTCACCTTGTTTGCCTGTAATAATACACCAGAGATACTGTTGAAAGATGCGTCCGTGTCCAATATAAATGGAAAAACAAAAATTGATATAAACCAGGATAGGAGGGTTACATAAATCACTTTTCGGTGTTTCAAATGCCCTCTGACATTCTGAACTCCAGACTCACCTTTGACTCTACTTGGTGATTTTATATAAGGGCTTTGCTTTCTCACCATAGTCCGAAATACGTTTCTTATAATATGATGTCAATTCCAACTATCCTCTTACCTGTCTTCAAGTTGTAGGAACAGGCCAATTCTTTTTTTAAGGATTGTTGATACACTTCCTTAGAAACTATGAAACCCAAATACTCTAACTGTCTCTGGAAGCAAGAACACTTACTAGGCTTCAATTTTAGACCCGCCTTCTTTTATGCAACACATAATGAATCTAATCTTTCAGCTTTTCTTCAAAATTCCACTCAAACGTAATAATATCGTCCAGATATACTAGACGTATAGAAAAATGTAAAAAGGAAAAACAGTATACATTCCATTAAACAGGAAAAGCTAGCTGGATCATCAGTCACGCTGGATGGAAGGGAGTTCATTTATATAGAGCACTTCCCATAGTGAGGGAGTCCTTTCTTTTGGGGCTGGGTGCAGAGACATATTAAAATACCCGAAAAGGAGATCCATTGAGCAGAACCAACTGTTAACTTGTAAGGAATCAATGGCTTCATAAATCTATGGAATAGCCAGGCGTCAATTTTTGTTATCTGGTAAAGTTTCCTGTAGTCGACACAAAATCTCCAAGTACCATCAGGTTTTTTTGTTTTTGTTTTTGTTTTTTAACCATTACAATGGGAATTGCCCAAGGACTCTGACTAGCTTGTATTATCCCATTAGACAACACATCTTTAACACACTTATCAACTTCTGGTCTCATATAAAGGAAAATTCTCCTGGACTTTTGCTTGATATGCCTAGCATCTCCAGTATCAATTTCAAAAGGCATTAGATCACAATGTTCAATATCGAAGTCATTCATAGCAAGAAAATCCTGATGTTCTAGCAGTAATTGCTGAAACACTCCTTTCTGTTGAGAATTTAATTCTCCACTTTGTTTCTCAAATATCTCTTACACAACTGGATGCAGTTCTTGTTCAAATGCATTAAAGGAGATGCAGTCACTAGTGACAGCAGCTACTTTATAGGCATAAGTAATAGGAGTGCCTTGTTTAGTATGCATAGGAAAAGTACTAAAATTAATCATTCGAAGTGGACAAATTGGCAGTTCAGTATTTACTAAAGTTCTGTCGTTTATTAATCCTTCATCAGTATTTTCCACATACAATGTTTGCCTCTGTCAAATATTCTCCCAAATCGGTTTTGAATTGTTTTCGAACACGAATGATTGTATCATGTTGTGAAGAGACTGTAATATTTTGAACACTATATACAGGTTCCTTCCAATAACATTCTTCATATATCTTTAAAAGATACTTACACATCAGCTAAGCCTATTTACGTGCACTGTAATCAAGAATAGTTTTCTGTGATTCTAAAATATCAGTACCAACTATCCTTTAATGTGTGATTTCGGCTACAATGAAAGTATGAGTGATCTGTAACTTACCAAATTTACAAGTTAATTCGATTCATTGCTACACAGGAATGGACTTTCCATTAGCAGCTGTCAATTCCAGATCACATGGCACTACATCTACTTCACATTTTAACAATTTAAGTGAGGAAAGATAGATCGAGCTCACATTAGCACCTGTATCAATCTACTCCATATTTTTTTTTGTACATAAATATGATGTACATTTCATAGATTCAGAAGGAAAACAAGTCTTGGCAGGATTAAATGGCTATTTAATATATTGCCCCTCCCCATTTCCTGACTGATCCTTAGCATATCTGACTTGTCTCTTCACCATATATTCCTGTTACTGTTCTGGGCTATCAAACTTAAATTTCTTACAATTGAAGATACCTTGCATGTAAACAGCACCAACAAACATTGCGATTATTTGAAGGTGGTCTTGTCTTTAAAGATTCTAATTCTGTTGTCAAAGGATTAATTTTCTCTTGCATTTGTTTCATAGCTGCAGACTCAGTGACATTCCGAGCATTTGGAATAGATGTATGAATTTCCATGGAAGGTTCAACTGCCCCCTTCCTGTCTAGTGGTTCCACGTAATGCATTTTCCACTGCATTTCCAATGTAGGTGGCATTGTTCTTTCAACTTGTATGCGCACATTATTATCTTGCATGGAAGGAAGGAAATAATGCACAGCCATACTCTCTCTATTTTCAAATGACCTTTAGAGGAATGCAGGACTTACTAACCTTCTAACACAGCTCCCTAAATCACGAAAATATTCTTATCTTTCTGTTGTTTACAAGATAACAAATCTTGCCGATGTCCCTTCACTAATGAGTAGCATTACCAGAGTGCCTTTGTAAATTACAGTGTCAATCGATTAGGATCTTTTATTAAATCCCCCTCCAGATGATACTCTTGGCAATCTTATATCATTTCTATATCTAAAGTCCACCCTCTGAGGTTCCGTACCCAGAGGCAACTGATGAGGAAATAAGTGATTTATAATGGGAGAAACAACACCTTCCTTATCCAGAATAACATAATCCGACAAGCTTCCCGGAGTGCTCCCAATTCCTGGTCAGTCAACTCACTCGGACCCTGGGTCTGCCTGCCCTTGCCGGTAATAAGAATAATTGACTGACCTGGAGTAGCCCACCGTCCAACAGCGCCTCCTGATAATGTATACTCATAACTCTTCCTCTATCTTATGAAAAGATAAACAAAAGAATAATATAAAAGCAATATGATGAATTCTATGAAAAAAGGGGTCTTAAATAAAATATCCTTAATTCACAATCCTGTTATCTGTACTACTTAAACTCTACAGTATTGTACAATAACTGCAACAACTCCCAAAATATTTACTAAGTTACATGAATATTCAAAATAATATTTCTAATTGCTATGGTTACATAATACCCGGGTCTCCACCATTGTAACAATCACAGCCCCAGTGGAAAAAATCTATAATAAAAGTTCCCATTGGTACATTCACTGACCAAGTCAAATTTCCCCTTTGGTTGGGAGGGGCGGACTGGAAATCCTGGATTTGTAAACACAGGGATGTGGGATCTGCGTAACATCCTTGTTACAAAATAACTACTCAACTAAATAAAATATGTTTATATTCATATTTGTTTTATTATCTTCAAACATGACAAGGACTGAGTAGAACAATAACAAAAATAACATCACTCTCACTTAAGCTGATAAACAGAAAATATTATATGTGGTTGATAACGTCTGGAAATAATTTATAGTCCAATCACGAAATAAACACAAAGTTCCTTGACTTTAGGAGACAAAGTCCATCAGAGTAATCCAACCACTTGCAGCACTTGTCCAGGTCCATCCGTAAGCTGTAACTGAATATAAGTAAAACTCTTTAAGGCAGTATCCATATCAGCCACATACAACTCTTAATTGACAAGAAACTGTTCAACCACCTAACAGTTACATATTAACTTCAACATAGAAAACATTATATCAGTCCTAATGAACCAATAACTACATAATCTAATAACCTGATTCACTATAAAGACAAAGGCCCGATCACAATCAGTTCACGTTAATATTGTTCGTTGGAATGAAGAGAAGAGAAATTCACTTAACTGTTTCAATTTTAAGAAAAACACAAACTGGTATTTCAATAAATTGAATAAGTTTGCGACCCAAAGATAATCTCCTACAAAGTTGAACCAATTACCAATAGCAATATATGAATTATTTTTCTTTTAACCTTATATCATTATGGTACAACACAGCAGACTCACTTTAAGTTGACCACACATGTGACCTGACCTTTGAAAGGTCATTCTGAAGTTGCTACTTTATGCAGATCAAAACACTCTCGATATTGACTGTACAACCGACATTTTTATTACAGTGCACTTGCAGCTAATAACTTTGCGGACTTGGTCCAAAAATTATATTATATCCATTTTAAATAGCAAATACGTGTGATAATTAACTTGCATAATATTCAAAAATAATAATTATAATATTTTGTACATAATGATATTGTACTTAGTCAGAGGATTGTAATATATAATATTATGTGTTTTAAGTCAATTCCAGCAGCAAATAGAACTGAGTGCCTTTCATCCAATGGGATGGTTCTGCAGGATGGAAGTGAAAATTGACAAATGAAAAAAACAGGTGTTTTCTTAAAAAATACAAAACAAAACAAAAAAATATTATTATATTCGGAATAATAGGGAATCACTAGGCTTTATTCTTGTAGTCGGTATTTGTGCACTTTCTGCATTGCATCCAATGGTTCAGTCCAATGGGATGGTCTTGTAGGATGAAAATGAATATTGACTGATTAACAAAGTATGGGTGTTTTTTTTTTTAACACATATTTCAAATAGTTTGATTGTACATTTGTTATTGTTCACTATATGATTTGATCCTTATACTTAGTTGGGACTTGTGCAATTTCTGCACAGCATTCAATGGGATGGTCTAGTAGGACAATTCAATAGGACAGTTCTATGGAATGAGACTGAATATGTTCAAACAAAGAAGGATGGTGTTTTCTTTGAAAATAACAAAATCCATAAAAACATTTGGTAACATATGAAGGCAAACTGGTATTAAACTGAATTCATACTAGGTTTGAATATCAAAACAATAACTGCAATCAAATCTAATGTCTGAATTATGTTCATGTTAACCTTTACACACAATTGGCACCGCGGACAATAACCCATGACCTATGATGTATGAAGGGAATGTGAATGGCTTATCACAATTAATTGCATGCATAGATGTTAAATATAATCCAACGGGATGGACCAGAAGCTGGTGATCCAATTGGATCCCATGAGATCCCATGGAATACAATGCCATCCTGTGGGACATCCAATAAGATCCTGTGGGACATCCAATAGGATCCTGTGGGATCCAATTGGATGGTTTCTATGGTATCTGAAAAAGTATATTTTTATAAGATGGTAAGGACCAGAGATATTTACATGATAGATATTTGACAATACTTGTGAATAGTTCCTGAGTTAAGTTACTGGACAGATCCGAACTGAGTTCATAGTCTGGATTCGTCCTCCCACATGTAATTTGTAACATTGCACTTTAATCAATACGTAACTTAGCTGTATGAAACATATTTGAAATGAATATGGAATCCTGCAACAGAAACTCGATGTTGTTGGCTGCAATAACATTTTTGTGTTAAGTGTCCTGACACATAGTGAAAGCTTATGTGCTGGCAGCGGTGATGTGTGGAAGATTTGATAAATGCATTCTTAACTGTTTCTTATTTTACTTTTGATCCAGGAAAGCGATACGCAACATGAATTCTTCAATCGCATGGACAAAATGCCTAATCTGACCTCAACCCTCCCATTAGCACCAAATATTACTACTACACTTGGACGACGCTCGGATATAGACCCTAGGTTCAAATGGCGTTGGCTGTACGCTGTGTGTGCCAACATAAACGTGCATGTTAAGCCTTTCATTATCATACCTGGATTGTTTTTCAAAGTGCTTACAGTTGTCATCATAATGTCAAGTCCTTTGAGCAAGACTACACCGGGTCACTATTTCAGTGCCATGGCCATTGCAGACAACATATATTTGGTTGGAGAGGTTACTCATTGGCTCAATAATTTTCGCAAATTACGCGTAGAAGTTTATACTTTTAATGAATTGTGTAGCATTGTAGTTACCGCGAGATACTTTTGGCCAATTTTTCTCCTGCTACCTTACAGTCTGCATAACACTGGAACGTTTCCTCACCGTGACATTCCCTCTGAAAATTGCCAGCATATCTACACCATTGAAAGCAAAATTTGCAATTTTGGTAACGGGTATTATCTCTTTATCAATAACAGCATTTCCATATTGGACACTTGCTAAATCAAAAAACGGCTCTCTATGCTCACCCGTCAACATGGAAGAGTTTCGACTTTGGAGTTTAGTAGTTCTTCGGATAGGTGGTTTGGGCATACCGGCTGTAGTAGTGGGGATCTTTACGGTGCTGCTCGTCTTGAAACTGACACGTTTGCAAGCAGAACGAAAACGCCAGCTTGAGGGCCAGTCACAGAACAATCGAACCTCTTATAATGCCAAAGAAACTGCGCTCACCAAGTTACTCATTGTTGTAGCCACGATCTTTATCATATTCCGAACACCCTACAGCATATCCTTGCTTCTAACCTACTATGTAAATGTCACTGAGGTTGCCTATTCTGACTTAAGGGTAGTGCTCATGCAGTGTTTCCGATTGGTGACCGAATTATTTTACGTAGCCAATAATGCGATCAACTTTTTTCTGTAGAGCTTCTCTGGCAGTTCTTTCAGGTACCACATGCGTAAGTTGTTTCCGTGCAAACATGTGTTTCGCCATCCAAAGTCCTCCCAGCAAACAAAAACAAAAGTAATATCAATGACAGTTACATGTAATGATGCTGCAAGCGGAATGGGAAACAATTGAAGCAGAACCCAAAGGTTAATTCATCAAAAGTCGTATTGTGTAGAATAGTAAACCACAACTAACTTTGCAAAAAAAGTAAGCAACCAGATAAATGACTGAGAAATGATTAGGTTTATGTCGGGAGGATAAGCATGTAACAAATGGAAGTTTTAAGCTCAAATTTTTAGTCCCTTGCCTTGGGAAAACGGATTTTTCAAAGCAATAAAGCAAATCATCTACACATCTTTGATGCATGTATCAAGGGAGCAGCAGGACGCACTGGTGGTCAATCTCCAGAGGTTGCATATGCTGCGAAAACATGAAAAACTGACCACAGAACTCCCTGCAATATACCAATTTCACGGTCCTATTATGATGATAACAACAACAACAGCAATAATAATAATAATAATAATAATAATAATAATAATAATAATAATAATAATAATAATAATAATAATAATAATAATAATAATAATAATATAATAATAATGATAATGATAATGATAATGATAATAATAATAATAATAATAATAATAATAATAATAATGATAATAATAATAATAATAATAATGATAATAATAATAATAATGATAATAATGATAATGATAATAATAATAATAATAATGATAATAATAATAATAATAATAATAATAATAATAATAATAATAATAATAATAATAATAATAATAATAATAATAATGATAATAATAATGATAATGATAGCAAGAATGACAATGATGATGATGATGATGATGATGATGATGATGATGATGATGATGATGATGATGATGATGATGATGATGATAATAATAGTTTTATTAAAGCTATTGTTGCTGAAGGTGTGCTAGAAGTAAAAAAATGTCCGTACTCTTTTTGATCATTATTTTTTTCCAACCATCCTGAGAAGACGAGTTCATTATGTCTATATCTGTATGTAAGTATGTATATATATATATATATATATATATATATATATATATATATATATATATATATATATATATATATATATATATATATATATATATATATATATATATATATATATATGTAAATGAAACTTTTCCATAAAAGGTCCTGGTATGAATCTCAGACCTGCTTCAAAATTCAAATACATGTATTAATCTCCCTCCATATCATATAATACAGGACCTATGCAGCTTTACTGTCTCTACGTAATTGCATGTCTCCAGTCCTCATTCTCGGCTCAGAGATATTAGCAACTGTGTGCAAATGGACACTTTATGTTCCTAGTAGTGTCATATAAACATCCGTGCATTCTTCAGCAAACTTTTGGATATTGCACTGCTGTAGATACTGCATGCTGATTCGGGCTGTGTGTGATCATGCGTTATCCTGTTGAAAAAGTAGCCCTGGATATTGTTGGATATATTTGTCAACTTTGTGCAGGATCTCATCCGGGTAGTGATGGCCTGTTAATGGCCCGTTCACCCTGACGAGGGTTGTTCTTTCAATTGCTGTAACCATGGATATATCAAAAGGTCCATGCTGTATTTATAACCATTACCCCAACACATGGCATTCCCTCCTCTTTAGGGGTCCTGTTCAACCATGCATTTTTAAACGGACCTCTCGTAGTCGCAGGGCCTCTTTTTCTTCGACGCTAGTCTTCTGTAAACGGAACACTGTGATGCTCTG
>OZ026616.1:55465691-55510445 GCA_964020975.1 Hermodice carunculata | reverse complement strand
ACATCACATAACGTTCATGCAAAGAAAATAAATTATAATAACTGAGTATATCTTTTAAACATCATGTACAATGAGCAACCGTTTTCATCAAATCATCTTCAACATAGTTTGAGGAAGCTTGTACATGATGCACATTTGATGATTGTGTGCCAATCTCTTGGTATCCATAAAAGTTTTAGTTTCATACTCCAATATTCATGATCTGGTCTCGGCAGAACAAATCCCAAGGTATACTCCACCACACTGTTAACAAACATGAGTGGGCCTTGGAGTCTTGTGAGCACGAAGCTTTCAAAGTGGAAGAGCAAACAGGGACAAAGAGTGGCTGGAACCCAGCCCAGTGCCTCATGTAGCTCTGCACATAGTTGCAATGGATCCTAGATTTCTGAAAAAAACTTGTCTTATTATGTCACTCCAGGTTAGTATTCATGCACCCATACCTCACCAACACAGACAGAGAGAGATAATTACTGTGAAGGTTATCCTCAGTTGTTCCATTAAGATTATGTCAACTAGCTTCGATATTTTGGATAATCAAATCAAGAAAGTAAAGAACCTCACATAATTTCTGTGGCTCAGAACCTTCTTTTTGTAGTAAATATATTCAACACCCAATATTATTAGGACAAGGATAGAATGTACAAATCCTTAGAGAAGCACATTGTGCTAATACTGAGAATGCATAGGAAATGATGTTCCAATGAGAGGTGGGATTGCTTTCATTGTTCATGTGAAGATGAACTCCATGAAAAATCTAGAGAACTGTTTTCCCCTTAGTCTATGAAATCATTTTTAATTGCATTGACCCTTTAATCATGATGAACACAGGAAAAAGATTATGGATACACACACACACACACACACACACACACACACAACACACGCCACACCACACACACGCACACACACATACATATAGTACACACACACATATATATATATATATATACATATATATATATATATATATACACACATATATATATATATATATATATATATTATATATATATACATGTGTGTGTGTGTTTGTATGTGTGTGTGTATTTGTGTGTTTGTGTTTTCTAGAATAACAGCAGAGCTGGAGTCCTTCAATAACCACATACTTATGTATGCTGCCATAAGATTTGCTTACAGGTAATTACTTAAAAACATCATGGTACATGTGTCTGATATAAAAAAGATCTGTGTATACAGATTGAGAGAAAGTACAATAAAATGTTCATTAGATATACTCATGTTGTAAAATTAATTTGGATGATAATGATGCTTCAACTACCAAAATTCATACACATACATTCAATGTTCACAAGTGAAACGAATAAGAAAAAAATATAACTGTATATGGCAATTTGAAAGGAAAAGTGAAATGGAGTTTGATGAATATCCTGAGGGGAATAACATTGCACAGGAACTTTGCAAAGGTGCAGACCCCTTTCTGGAATTCATAGCTCAAGAAAAGTACTATATCAATTGATCAGAGTGCTCTATGTTCCAAAAAATAATTTACTTTGAACTGTGATACAGGATAGATTGTGCTTATTGCAGGGCCTTTTCTGTCATATGTAGTGCTGCAATACCTACAATCTGGGTCCAACATAAGGCAAAATTGAATGAAAAATGACCGAGCTATGGCTGGGGAAAAATGGATTGATTACCTGCACCTATAATAGGTTCAAGAAATTCAAGATTTAAATTTTCAAATAACCATAATTTGTATAATTTCAAAATCATCATCCCTTTACATTGTGTTGGCGTACAGACATGGCTTATTAATCATTGCCTACGTTAGTCAGTGGGGTCTGCATCCAGTGTAGCGATTGTTTGGGTCGGGGAATGTGTCCCTAATTCGACAAACACAAGAACTTGGAATGGACCTCCAGTTCCCTTCACCAAGCTTTCTATACTGCCACAGAATATATTGCCTATAGGCAATATATTCTGCGGCAGTATGGAATATCTTGAAACTATTATAGGTGCAGGTAATCAATCTGACTGACTGCGATTCTTGTCATCATCTAAAGCTGCATGTAGGCCCAGTGAGTCATTCCGATATAACATATGCAAGTCCAACACCATTGGTAATGAGCTTGTTACCATTGATACTGTTTAAATGAAGAAAAATTTTTGTAGTTGTTGCTCGATTTATTTGTGTATATACAATATTTTCGTTAGTTTGAATAAGACTTCTTAGTGATAAAATCATATAAATCTTATAAAACTTTTGGTTTTTAATAATTCATATTTTTTGTCATGCAGATATGGACAAATATCATCTTGGTTGCATAGACAGGTTTTGCTAACAGAGCTATACAACAGCTCTACACAGAGACTCTAACATTGATAGATTATAAATACTTGTATGTATATAGGAGAAAGGGGGAGAGAGAGAGAGAGAGAGAGAGAGAGAGAGAGAGAGAGAGAGAGAGAGAGAGAGAGAGAGAGAGAGAGAGAGAGAGAGAGAGAGAGAGAGAGAGAGAGAGAGAGAGAGAGAGAGAGAGAGAGAGAGAGAGAGAGAGAGAGAGAGAGAGAATTACCTATGTTACATTTACAATTTTTTTCTACGTTTCAACAGC
Organism: Hermodice carunculata; assembly: GCA_964020975.1. Lineage (NCBI taxonomy): Eukaryota > Metazoa > Annelida > Polychaeta > Eunicida > Amphinomidae > Hermodice > Hermodice carunculata. The sequence continues at coordinate 55,507,869 of OZ026616.1, read as the reverse complement.
TTTTTAGATATAATATTTATATAAACTGGTGCTAAAGATCACCTGTAAGACACCACATTAGTTTTTAACACCACTTGCTCAAGACGTTTGCCTCTTAAATTTGTCTTTCAAAATTTTGGAAAAAAAACCCCAGTCAAATCCGTGTAAATTCCACAGCAGACTTTCAACAAGAACAACATGAAATTGACATTCGAGAAAGGTTTGAAAGTAAACATAATTATTTTTTTACACCATCAAATAACACGTATGTGTCAAACGCTTTTAGAAATGAAAATGAACAAATGGTGATGCTTGTTTTCGAACATGTGTGCTTAGCCCTATGCAATGCATCATTACAGCATTTCAACATTATAATGTACTGTGTTTGATTATCTTTTTCCCGTGCAAGAATAGAATACACTTGTATATAGACTGATTCATGTTTAATTGTGTGTATGTGCGTTAGTAAAAATGTATTTTAGAGTCACCTACCAGGAGTCAGAGTAGTATTAGAAATGTTAACAAAACCACAGGGGAGACTTTAATTTAAAAGAGAAAATGTAATGAAAACTTTAATCTCGTTTGGGTTGGGGTACTGTCAGATTTACAAAAATGTTGAAACTCAAAGAAAAAAACTTGCCAAATTAGTTATAGAGACGAAAAATTGCTAGTTTTTCAAGTTACCTTTTTTTTTTATTGAAACAAAATCGTGGTAGCAAAAGTAAAAATCTCTAACTAGCTAGCCACAAATTCCACCAGCATTTGGCTGGTGCTAATTACAAGCCCTGCAACATAAAGCAGTGTCAGTCGTAAAATTTAAATTAAACGAAAGCTTCCCATTCAAATGTTTGACAGTGATATTGCTGTTCCAATCCAATCTACTACTGACTTGAGAATAGCTGGATAATGAACACACACACACACACACACACACACACACACACATATATACACACACACACACACATATATATATATATATATATATATATATATATATATATATATCAATGACAGTGCACATGCATACATAATATATATATATATATATATATATATATATATATATATATATATATATATATATACACGAGATCAGCAACAAAAAGAAAAACAAAAGCATCGATAGTGAGCTGCATATTTTACAATACATGGTTTATAATCATTTTGTAATATAATTGTGAACTTTGGCAAAAATTTGAAAAATACGGACTGAAAATATCAAATGGCTTATAAATTTCAATCAGTCCTTTGTAAGAGAGATGTGCACTGTAACATGAAAATCTATTTCAAATGAGTAAAATAAAATAAATATGGCTGCCAGCACAGTTTCTGGCCTGTCCGAAAAAGTTGCCTGTGAAATATGTTCAAAGCAGCCAGCGTATGACTATATTCATAGATAAATCTACCGTGCATTGGCAGTTTATCCAGATTAGAATGTTTTGAATCCAGAATGAAGTACTTGCGTTACAAAGGCAGGCGTATGTCTCCAAACGCAAGATGGTTAGCTTATCAAGAAGGGACGTAAGCATTAGACTAGGTCTACTCAATCTGATGCTGATCACCGATGCTGAGGGTGCGGCCTAGATGCGGTGTTACAAAGTAGATCGAAGATATAGTTGCTTTTGCGTTCATATGTTTGACACATTTAACCAATTAGTTATGGTTGACTTTAGAGTTCATCAGCAGTAGTTTGATTCCCCCTGCTCCACCAGAATCCTCTAAGTTTTACCCTTACCGCTCCCGCAAACATTGATCTATCACTTATCATGTTTGCGGCGGCAAAGATGAAACAAGCACGTGTCAACCAGCATAGTTTCGCCACAGACTTCTGTTTAAACAGGACTGATTCAAACTTGATGAGTGAAAATCTTGAAAACACCAAGTTATGGTCAGTCTAATAGTGTATGAATCCTATCACTAAGTTATGACCGGGCCACATCAAATCTGTGAACGGACTTTCAATAAATCAAGGTGCCAAAACCAACCAGAAGTTTGGGAACAGTGGTAGTTTTTATTCAGTCAAAGTAAACGATGCCGAAATTGCCCAAAAAATTTTCGGTAGTCATTTTTTTTTGTTTGTAATACCAGTTCTATAAAGTACAAGATTGATGGGACTCGACTGAATAATAATAATAAAAAATTTTCATCAAAGATCTACACTGCATTCAGACAACGCATGTGTCCCCCCAGCATTCAGCCAACCGCATGTGTCGGCCAGCCCATGGTCGGGACCAGCCCATGGTCGGGACCAGCCCATGGTCGGGACCAGCCCATTTTATGCATCGTGACAGTGAAGCGTACAGGCAATCTAGCTGTGATATATTAAACTTTTAGATAGCTGGGACAGGTAACAAGTTAAGACAAAAAAATAAGGATACCAATTTGATTTATGAATTATATAACTGTACATAGTCATTGATAACCAAATCCAGTCTACTTACTGTGATCTCCTTGTTGCTTTGTTGACAGTGTTGGCTCAGTTTATGATAGGTGACACGACGTCATTTTATAGACTTGCAGGGTGGTCATGGATTTCCCTTCCAACGGTGATGCAGACTTGCTCATAAAACACGTCAACACAATGCGCATTTTCACCACTTTTTTCAGCGTTTTTATTCAATATACCACATGGAATATGCTAAAAATATCGATACTGACCGATCGTGAAAAAAATGACAGGTAAATTATATTTGATCAGATGACAATAGTAGCTTGGGAATACTCCTTTAAGCCTGGTAATCTTGTGGGCAGTGCCATGCAGGCTCAAGAGAGTATGTCAGGTCCAGAAGTGACTGGTTCATCATTGTTCATGTGCATCGACCCTTCTGGTATTGCGGACACACCCTTGTTATTGAGAGGTGCAAGGGATGCATATATGAAGGATTTGTTAGGGTTTATGGATACTGATCCTTTGGTCCAAAACATCCAATCATCAGAGGGAGGGCATTTGTTAAAGTTTACAGACACCAATTCACCCAATAACTACCATATAAGGGCCATGATCATTGGGGAGTGAAGTACTTTAACTCATGCTGAAGTGCCAGAGCATTTGAAGTCTCTGTGGGAATGTTCAAGTGACAATCTGACACCAATGGAATCTCAACAATTGGCTCAGTTACTAAGGGACTGTGCCAATGTCTTTTTAAAGCATGAACTGGACCTTGGGTGCTTTGCATCTGTGACACACAAATTGATACTCAAGATGCTCGGCCCATTAAACAGCATATGAGGTGAACTCCCTTTGGTTTGCAAATGAAGGAGCGAAACATCTTAAACAAATGTTGGATGCCAGAGTTGTTCGGCCATCATCATCTGAATAGGCAGCGGCACCTGTGCGAGTACGAAAGAGGGATGGTGTGGTGCGGTGGCGCCTGGATTAATGGGCACTGAACAATGTCACAGTGAAAAATCGGTACCCATTGCCTCTTATAGGGGAATGTCTGGACACGGGGGGGGGGGGGGGGGGGGGGGGGGGGTGCTTCTTTTCTTCCCTGGATATGGCCAGTTTGTACTGGCAAATTCTCATCCAGCCCAGCGATTCTTACAAAACAGCATTCATCACCAGGTGTGGACTCTTTGAATATATTCGCATGCCGTTTGGTTTGTGTGATGATCCTGCTATCTTTATGTGAGCAATGAACCTTGTCTAAAGGGGACTGACATGGTCCATGATACTAGCGTTTTTCAATGATGCCTTGGTGCTTGGGAAAGATGTTTTCAGGCATTTCCAAATCTTGGAGGGAATTCTTGGAAGACTCAGATAACACCAAATTAAAATAAAACCGCAGAAATGTGTGTTGTTTCAGACCAAAGTGAAGGTAGGGTGTTATCCCTGGAGGCCACAAAGGTTGACCCTAATAAGATTGCTGCAGTTAAAAAGTGGCCAGGACCCAAGAACACCCCGGATGTGGAAGCATATCTTGGGTTTGTCAATTATTATAGGGAGCACATCGCAGATTTTGTGGAAGTCGCATGCCCTTTTTATGTTCTCACGGGCCCCAAGAATAAGTTTCACTGAGATGCAGATCACCAAGTGACTTTTGAGAAACTGAAAACTGTTCTCACCAATGCATCAGTTTTGGGATTCTCGTGCAACAAGGGCACATTTGTGCTTGACTATGATGCTAGTAGAGCCATACGGACTGAATTGTCCCAGCTATAGGACGGGAAGTATTTGATTATCTCCTATGGCAGCCTCTCCTTAACATCTGAACAGTGGAAGCACTAAAATGGAAGGAAAGAACTACTAGTGATAGTAAGGTTCACATGGCAATATTGCTATTATCCTTTTTGTCGCAGATTTGTGGTAAGGACCAACCATAGCAGCCTCACCTGGCTGATAAGGTTCAAATACATCGAGGGGCAATTAGCCAGGTGGCGCAAGAAACTCAGCCAATAGGACATGGTCATTATGCACAGGTCAGGGGATAAAAACCAAAATGCTGACAGTCTGTCTCGCATACCAGATGACGAAGAGTTCTGTAACTGCTACAGAGCTGGAGTTAAATTGCAACAGCTTGCATGTGGTGGCCGCAACTATTGCCCCCAAGCTCACACCCAGTGGAGGCGGTTTGAGACTGAGGTTGATGGTAGAGACATTGGTCACAAGGCAGGTCAACTTAGATGTCTCAAGTCCTGCAGACCAAAGGGGCAGTTGTAGCTGATTTGAGGGCTATTATGCTAAGACACTGCACGAACATCAGATGAAGGATGCCGGCATTGCTCCCATAGTGTCATGGTTGGTGACACACATGGATCCTGTCAATGATGAGCTCCAGATGAAGAGTCCAGCCACCAAGTACTATTGGATGTGTAGATCACAACTTTCCATTGAGGGGGAGTTCTTTCCATAGATGGGAAGACATGATCCGTAGGACATTTCTAGTAGTGCCAAAATATCAAAGGGATGATGTTTTCAGGCAATGCCATGATGTTTGGTTCCCTAGACATCTTAGACAGACCAAAACCCTTGAGATTCTCAAGAGAAGTTGCTTTTGGCATCAAATGGGCCTCAACTGTAAGCTGTGTGTGGAGTTATGTGTTACCTCCAGTATGAGCAAGAAGCCAAAGGCATGGCCAAGAGCCCAAATGGGCAGATATCATACAGGGGCTCCAATGGAGAGGCTCCACATCGGCATCTTGGGTCCCTTAAGCCCCAGTGCCTCAGGGAATGTATACGTCCTAATCATGGTCGATTAGTTCACCAAATGGATGAAGTGGTATGTGCTGTCAAATCAAACAGCAGAGTCTATTGTCGACAAACTTGTGAATGAATTGGTTGCCTGATTAGGGTGACCTCTCTATCTCCATAGTGATAAGGGGAAAAATATAGACGGAAATTTAGTACGGGCCATATGCAATCTATTAGAGATCACTAAAAGATGCACCACACCCTGTCGTGCCTGTGGCAATGGGCGAGTAGAGAGTTATAACCATCTGCTGTTACAGATGATCAGGTGTTGTATTGAGGGGTCCCAGATTTATTGGGACAAGCATTTGCCCCAGCTAGCTGCTGCAATTTGTGCAATGCTGAACAGGAACACCGGTTTTTCGGCCAATTTTATGATGCTTGGGAGGGAAGTTTTAAGCCCCAGGAATCTTTTGTTTGAATTAACTGGGGATCAGCTAGAGCAGGATTTGCCAGTGTATGAGCTTAAGCATATCCTAGATAAAACACAGCAGGTAGCTCGGGATCATGTGAATATGTCACAAAGACGGGAACAGAAAACATATGACCTCAAATTGTGCAGTCCCTCATACGAGGTGGGTGATCTTGTGTGCAGGCTGGAGTCTGCCTGCAACCCAGGGCAATCACAAAAACTGAAGAAGGTGTGGAGTGGTCCGTACATGGTAGTGAAGGTGTTGACCCCAGTTTTGTTCAACATCAAGGGTCGTAGGAAGGAGTGGGAAGCTCACCACGATCGTCTAAAGCCCTGGAAGGATCGCTTTATCTTCATGTGGATGAGGAGGACGAGGCATGAGTAGTTGGATTTGCATGACAGATTACCCTATGATCAGGAGGACCATGATGGTTCTTTTGAGAATATGCTCAGTGATCCTTTCGACCATGATGGGCCAGAAGATCCCACTTTCACCACTCATGGGGATTGTGATGCTACAGGGCCAGGTGACAGTGCTCAAGATGGCTTGAGTAGGACCCCAGTGCCCACGACCCCACCGTTGCCCCCTCTCATGAGAGCTGAGGATGGACAGGAACCACCACTTTCATTAGTCAGAGTGACCTCACCATCACCCCTCACCCCTTGCTGTGACTGGAGGGACAGTTGTCCCCCCCCCCCCCCCCCCCCCCCCGCTGGGAGTTTGTGCAATTTTTCATTTTTGTATATGTGACATTTTTGAATATGAAAAGAACATGTGTATATTTATTGTTGTTCTTTTTGAACAAAGCTCCGCACTTTAGGGATGGGTAATAAGGGCCATAAGAATAGTCAGGGCAAGCTTATTATTATGCCTTAAGTGGTAAAAGCATCCCTTTAATTTTAGGTAGATGTCAAGTCTATCATCAGAGGATGATAATTGGACAGTGTCAGATGAACTGCCAGAAGACAAAGATAAAGATGAGGAAACTTATCGTCCACCATCTGAATCTCATGTAATGGTACCATCTACAGGATCCAGAGGTGCAGGGGCTGGTAGACCCTCACTCTGCTCCATTTCAACCACCTGAAAGCTCGGACACAGAGGAAAGTGTAGGCCATGGGGCTTAATCTGCAAATTGTGGTGGGCACAAGGTCCAAGAAGGGAAGTCGTGATCACTCGTGCCCATTGTGTTTGTCTTGGTTTACACATGTTAAGAGACATGTTTTAGGTTCAACTCTCCCCTGGTACCTATATCCCTGCAGTACATGTTGGATCTGTGGATTCCAAGGGACCACAGTGTCGAGGATGGGCCAGCATTTGCAGAGACACGAGGAAGGCGTATCAGCATTTGGGGATGAATACCTGGACAACTGGGCTATGCTGGTCGCTGGGTCCTTGAGAGCTTTGACCAAGGAGGTGGGGCTGTCTGGGATGAGGCAACTCCTTCCACATGTACGGTCAAGGAAATTGTATGGGGTGAATTCCAGCACCACTGAGGTGGAGATCTCTGTTCCCTACGCTGTTAAGTGTTTTTCAGCCCAACAGCATTGCTGCCTTGCTACACTGGAGAGTCCCGTCTGCCATCCTTGGGACCCTACCAGAAGACCAGAGAGAGGTTCTGCAGAAGAGGGAGGAAATATCTCCCTGCGTGGCAATGGGTAAATCTTCTGAAATGACCCTTTCTGTCTGCAAGGGTAAGAAAACGTATGCTGCGGCAGATGCCATTGCCATCTGGGTGAATTGCTGGACTGCTCCAACAGTTTGGACCTTTTGCCTGTCCTTGTGGCGCAGCCCAGTAGCTGAAAAACCTACTAGTTGGAGTTTACAATCTCCAATCAGTGTTCAATAATAGATGGCTGACTGTGAGAGGATCGGAAAAGTTGGCCAGGGATGACCGTGTGTGTTTCTTGATGGGTATGCATCCCCTGTTTGTGACAGGTCCTCCCAGCCAGAAACAATTGAGAGAACTGGAGGGTTTGCTATGAGGGTCTCAAGTTGTTGGATTGAGTGAGATAGGCCTGGACTTCAGTAGTACTGACATCCGGGATCAACAGAAGGAGTATCAGTAACACACTCTTGGGTGGTTAGGCCTATACATTTTGGAAAAGAATTAGTGTCTGCAGTTAATGATGAATATTTCTAAGGTTGAGAAGACCGGTTTAACACCACAAGTTGCCTTTTATGGATGACTGCCTGTCTCAAGTCAGGAGTGAAATTTGTTTCCTTGCATTGGTATTGGAAGAGAAATGTTGATACTTTGGCAAGTCTGGAAACTCTTTGCTGTCATTGTTGGGTTTGGAATTAATGAATATGGATCATGTGTTTCTGTACTATTTGAAAATTACTTCATTGGCTATGTTGTGCTGTGGGCTTTGTTCTCCGACTCATAGTTATAGTGGAGGTAGAGTGTGTTTATAATGTTCCAGATTCATAAATGTCACGAAAACGATGTAGGCCTACTTTACTCTTTTACTTTAAACTTAGCCAACTGACAAGTCAGGAGAACTAAAACGTGATAGGCCTAACAGGTCTCTTTTTATTTTTGGCCGAAGAAATGAAATTTGTGTTTTGGGTGGTTAGGCCTATACATTTTGGAAAAGAATTAGTGTCTGCAGTTAATGATGAATATTTCTAAGGTTGAGAGGACCGGTTTAAGACCACCAGTTGCCTTTTATGGGTGACTGCCTGTCTCAAGTCAGGAGTGAAATTTGTTTCTTTGCATTGATATTGGAAGAGAAATGTTGATACTTTGGCAAGTCTGGAAACTCTTTGCTGTCATTGTTGGGTTTGGAATTAATGAATATTGATCATGTGTTTCTGTACTATTTGAGTAACTCCTGCCCCTGGCTGTAAGACACAGGTTGCCAGTGGTGTTGCACTTAAGAGGAGGTATCAATAGGGAGTGTACAACTATCGGCATGGAGCTCCTCCAAAGGACACTACCTCCAGAGCATCTATTACATATACATTGTTTTTTTTTGGAACAGCCACAGATGTTGGTGCCTGGATGGAAGCTTTCCCTGCCTGTGTGTTTGGCAGTACAGCCGCCCATGGATGTGGGGATGACAGAGCAATGGTATTAGGGCAGATACCTCTTCTGAAACTGGTGGTGGGGACAGATTCGCCATACTTGGTCTTGCCAAGCATGAAGTCCAGGGAAAGACGTCTAACCCAGGCATGATTCTGGAGGCAGCCAGTGTAATTGCCAAGGCAAAAATGATGCCCTTGGCCACAGTGTGTGAGGTCACCCGCTCAGTAGCCAAATGTTTCTACAACATGTAGGAGGATGTCACTACAAGCTCTGAGGGGGGAAATTCTTGTGTATATATATATATATATATATATATATATATATATATATATATATATATATATATATATACACAAGATATATATATATATATATATATATATATATATATATATATATATATATATATATATATATATATATACACAAGATATATATATATATATTGGTTGCCTTTCGGGAGTACTTTTATGAGCAGGCCAACTGGTCAGGTAGTTATCTGTCTGGTTGGTTAAGTGGTGACAAAAAGTGGGCGAGGTAATATAATGTGGACATTCTGAATATATCTAATGTATTGATGTGCCACACACACACACACACACATACACACGCACACACACACAGACACACACACCTGACCACTCAATGCATATGAATTGCATGTATGGATCTGCATGGGATTGACCATTAATATTTTTCCATAGATGTGTGCTTGATACTTTCTATATTTCTGCAAATGTGTAAACTTTTATTGAATGGTTATATTGTTACCTTGTGATTTATAATGACCACATGTAACTTGGGTAGATCTCGCAAACTAATGATATATGCTTCTCCCCTCTCAGGAACTGCAGCACAGCATGGGGAAATGGAGCATGGGAAAATGGTGGCTGTAAAAGCATGTGGGTGACTCTGCAAGTCAGAGACCTATGGTGGTGGTTTGTTGGTTGTACTCTATTGAAATTTAGATTTTGATATTTTCGGAATTTTTACAAAATGGCATAAAGGGTGTGCCTTTCATGATGGAGAGGAGTGTTGTATGGGCCAAGCAGACAACTGGAAGTGACGCTTGGGAGCTGAGTGTCCTCCTAGGGAACTGGCAGGAGGTCTCCCTGCAAGCCGAATATATCAAGCTGATAAGATGTGTTAACTGTGGTTCTCTTTCACACCCTGGTGATCGGCTCCTTAGCTGCTACTCCACTGAAGGTAAATAGACGTTCTTCTGCCAACACACATACATGCAACATATTGACGAGTTTGTGGTTTCTTATAAGTGACCCTCTTTTTTATCCTAAAATTTACCTATTTGTTCTCGCGTTACCGTACTTTTCTACCATCAATGCTGTCTGCCACCTAAAAAAAAATATGTTTCCAATCAGACCATGCTTTGTTAACACAGCTGTATGCGACATCATTGTTATCAAAATTACAGCAATAATTTGCCAAACAGAGTGAAATGTCATTTTTCAATGCACCCCAGTCCTTTATGTTTTCCATCTTCCATTTGACTGATAAAAGTGTGGTCCACTGGGTGTGCTATTATTGTTACAAGTATCAATTTTAGAACTTGCAAGAATTGTGTTATGATCACTGCCCAAGTCGTACAGACCTACCTCATTGATCGTAACATTCTCAATGCATGTGTATTCTGCATTTGTTGTCAAAGCATAGTCAATAGTTCATTTAAGTCCACCTTTATTCCATGTGTAAATACCGCAAATTCAGAACTTTTTTTTACTATGTTGTTTCTACGAGTGATTCAAGTAGATCACCATCAGAAGTCTGTTTATTTGCTACCCTTAATTGTTGCAGTATCCCATAAAAATATCCAAACCGAATACATTCTATTCATTCATTCTTAAAACTGCTAATATTATCTGTTAATTCATTCATTTGATTAATGCAGTCATCCTTAAAAGAGTTGTCACTTGGAAAATATACTAAACCTCACACAGATTTTTGCCTGTGAGCCCATTTTGGCTGTTATCCACATTCTTTTAAAGTCATCATGTAACGATTTTAAAATAGCTTTATATAGAACAATTTTGTTTGCCTTGAGCAGATAACCCATGCCTCTGCCTGCTCTTTTTGAGTGACTGTGAACTCTATTTTTGCCAATCCATCTGTAGTCATGATGTATATTCGAGTACGTATCGTTCTTGTCGGTATTGTAGCATGTTGCGACCATGCAATTTATAGAAAATTGTTCTTTGTTTAATAAGTGGGTAAGTTCAACTCCTTTGGCTGGCCCAACATTTTAAACATTGCAGTACTACACTGAACATTTTGTCTTGGCTATTTTTTTACCATGTTGCTTACTGTTCCTGTGATGGCGTGGTCTGTTTCTTTAGGTTAGCATCAGACTTACCGGCTGTAGCATCTTGGCCATACCTTTAATATTGCTTGGCGTTGTTATCACTGTCTTCAGCATACCAGCAATGTTTGCGTTCATGTCCTAGTCTCAGGCACTCATGGCACAGCTCCTTACATTCATGTCTGCAGTTTTTAGACACATGGTTTTCCACTGACCACAGACTACATTTAACCCTCCTTGACTGGCTTTGCCAACCATGACAGTCATTCTGGGCTGTTTCTTTATTGAGATCCATGCGCCTATGTGACCATTGTGGTCTCCTATTGTCACGATTCCCGCGAGTTGCATCCTCATTACTTCTGTTGTAGTTGTGTTCCTGTCGGCTCCTGTTGTGATTACTGTTAGTGCGCTGGTAGCTGTTGCAATTGCGTTCACACTGGTCTACCAACACGTGTGGCAGTCCAAAATTTTCTATTAACATTTTAGAGCCAAAACTGTGACAGGTGTAGGCCATCAGTGTGTGGCGCACCTTTGTTAATTCTGCCATCCACCAAACGACACTTGGCATCTTTATTAATGAACTTTTGCCCATTCTCCCTACACAGAATTTCAAGCTCGGTATTCACAACCTCAGCACATTCGTCCGCTTACATGGTGTCAGTCCGTGGACATAAACGTGACACATGTATATCCTTAGCAATATTCTGTGCTCCTTTTTGCAAACAGGGGATACTCATCTACGATATCTCTGGCATTCATTGACTGAGCACAATTAATAGTTACTGCATGCAATATGACAGTGTCATACTGCCGTTTTTCTTTTGCGATGGCTGAATGTATCCTATCGAGGGTTGCTCCAGGAAAGCACTTAAAAGTTGTTCTGTCGTCTTTGCTGGATGTGTCCCTAAGAATTGAGCTCCCTATCAGTTGCACATAATCATCTCTCTGACATCTTTCACTTGCCCTGTTCATGCTATATATCATGGTTCTAAGTTCATCATTTTCTTGTTGTAGTTGTGCACATTGTGCCGATTTAGCAGACAATTGCTATACAAGATCCATGTTGGTCTACTGAAATGAAGATACTTTGTCTTGAAGTGATTTTACCTCCCTCAGTATCAACTCAATATTCCTGAGAGAACTGCAACACACAAAACAATTCCATGCAGTGACTTCACCTTCTTTCTTTCCAACACAGGGATAGTGATACCACTTTGGGCAAGTGTTACAGCGTAACATAGCAGCAACATATTGTCTACTGTAATGATAATTTTCAATGCATAGGGGCTGTGCATTAGCAGTGGTCTTGTTTGCACAGAGCTTTCTGTCACCTGCGTTAATTCCATTCGTGTTCTTTATATATCTGTCAGCATGACCTGTCTTACTTGTGTTTTTGGTATTTTATTTTTTCGCACAGGCTACAGTTGCTCGGGAATTCTTTGGTTTTCGGGAATTCTCTTTAGGCCGTGTACCACCGTCTTTCTGTTTAAATCCCTGATTGGGCCTACTGGACTCCTACACTACAAGTAACAATGTCCAGTTCATACAACATATGCCAAGAAATGTCATTTTTTTGTGTGTTTCCCACCTAGTCCAGCAGGTGGCCCCACTTTAAACAATGTCCTGCCAGTCTTATTCAGGAAATTTTGAGTCTTGAGGATTAAAAGGCCCTTGTAATAATACTCTGAAGAAGATTTGTTGACTACCATTTTGTATACTCTGTAGCTTCATGGCTAACAGTAAATTGGGAGAGCTGTACAGACACAATGAATACAAATGTGACTAGACACACAGTGCAGACATGGTAAGTAAGTATTGACACTGTATGAAGACCGCGATGCTAACATTTCTCATACACTAGAATTCTGATCGAAATTTTTGCACCCTCTTCTCGGCATGATTGAAACCCTTGCAATCGATATTTTGAATACAACCCAAAACATCTACTTCTGTCATTGTGTCTGTATATATGGCATGTAGCAGAGCTACAGTAACACCTGCTGGGGAGTTCCATTTTAAATGCACCGAAGAGACTATATCTACTATGACAACCGCTCGGATGCCTGGTGCCATGGATACTTGGACTCCAACAGTTGGGACCAAGGAGACCGACACATGCTTAACTATTGACACTATTGCAAGCGAGACCGGGGAAGGCAGCACTGCTATCTGTGAGCAATTTAACTGTCAGGGATTTAAACAGTGTTCTGATTTCATTTTAGATAGGCTTGAATCATGTATAGTTATGTCTTGAAATGAAATATGGCATAGGCAACACGAACTACATTTCATTAAAAACAACTATCGACACAAGGACATCTCAACCTAATGGTCCCATACGTAAGAAGAAATTTTGTTTGTTCCCAAAATCTGCAATGGAAAATACCGGGCCAGATTAAACTGGCAGGCCATTTGGTGAGGTAGCGATCAAACGCCAGGTGAAAGGCAGAGTGTCTTTTCATGAGCTGGAGTCTTCCAGCAACCGTGGTGTGAGGGTAGCTATGAGCGATGAATCTAGTAACATTTTTCGGGTAATTGGTTCGGTGCATATGCCTGTTTCTAAGCACAGCAGTTCTAGTATTTATGTTGAGACACTGGACGTTTTACAAACTGATTTAGATCAGCGCACCGCTTCGACGCCTGTTAAAATATTCGGGGACTTTAATCGCCAACTTCCCAGAAGTAGTAAACTGCACAAGAAGTGGCATAAATCGAGTGGCTATACGCCCCATAGTAAACTGCTATATGATTTCATAGTCACTAATAAACTTGTCCCTTTAGATTTTCTGGCTAAACGAGCTGTCGAATACACACATTTCTGTGTCAGGGGTAAAATATACAGGTGGATAGATCATGTATTGTCTACTTCTCATGACTCAGCCTCTGTTGATTTGTGTCAGATGATCCCCCTTGATAATGCATATAAATTGATTTTGACAGAAAAATTAGGATCTTTGCCTAATATTGACACAATGTCGTCTGATGCTGTGAACCGCAAAGTTGCTCAGCGTATTATAAATGAGCGATGCAACTTTGTTAATAACGCGATTCATGAATTCTGTCTAAAGCTGAATGTACTCCTAAAAATGCATACACCTAAAAAGTATTGGTGCCCTACTTTAAGCATGTTACGTGATAATACGAGATTTTGGTGATCTTTCTGGGTTTCAAAGGGACGCCCGCATACGGGGGCCATCTTTGAGGTCTGAAAGTACACAAAATGTGTTCCGTCGCACAAGCCAACAATGTATGAATAGTGTTTTGACACATGGAGTATGGAAAACCTGAGTAACTTATTTTATAGTAAGAGGTTGTGCAGTGTTTGGAACGAGTTAAAGCACCATAACCAGTCTAAACCTAACTCAGTATAACAGGTTGACGCGTTTGTGGATTATTTAAAAAAAAGTAATGGGAGATGACAATAACATGTCAGATTCCAGTTTGAAGGTGCTACAGAAGATTCAACACAAGTTGGATACGCACAAAGACCAGGTTTATGATATGTATGTCACCTTTGATGAAAGAGATGCACTGATTAAATCTCTTAAAGAAAATACTGCCACTAGTGTGGATGGCATTCTTAATACTTGAAATTTGGGAACTCGCCAAAACTTTGTTTGCAACTGTCTTCCTTATATTCAACATGGTTAAGTTGGAGTATTGTACCCGACATTCTTTTAACAGGCTTAATTATACCTGTACTTAACAAACTTACAATAAATCCGATTACTGTTGCCTCAACTCATGCTAAACTCATGGAAAATGTCTTAACTCCTGAAGATAGTGTTGCGGACACATAATTTGGTTTTTGCCAAAATAGAGGGACTGATATGGCTTTGCTTTCTTTCAAAATGTTATAACTACTGTTCCTGCCGGGAGCTCGTGGGTCTTTGCCTGTTCACTTGACACCGAGAAGTGCCTTAATACTATATGGTATACCGGCCTTTTTTTTTTTATTTAATAGAAATTTTACCTGAATCACATCGGATATTTTTATTTTGGTGGAACAGCAATCTGAGGGTGACCGTCAAATGGAATGGGCATGTAAGCCCGGCGTTCTCTGTCACGGGAGGCGCCAGTCAAAGTAGCGCCCTGTTGCCTTCCATGTTTAATATCTTTGTTAATGATCTACTCCCTAAATTAAAATCATTGCAAACCAGTGTAAAATAGGTAAGGTCCTGTAGAATTCCCTGGCATATGCCAGTGATATACCTCAGTTTTTTTCAACTGTACCTGGTCTGCAAAAGCTGATTGATGCGTGCTATGATTATTCTGAACAATGGCGTTTCCGTTTTGGATTGAAAAGTCACTGTGCATGGTCATAGGCACCAGTAGCTCTCCTAAACAGCCCACGTGGGCCCTGGGTCAAATTCCTATGTCATATGAGAAATCGCAAGATAAACTTGGTGTAAATATTAATAGTAGGAATATTTATGCTTGTCATGCAGACAACATAATCTCATCATGTAGAAGAGCCATGCACGGTCTCATGAGTGCAGGATTCACTTATCGAAGTCTTGACGCTTCAGTCAAAGTTCATCTATGGAAAACCATTGGAATACCATGTCTTAGGTACGGGCTACATTGCATTCATTTATCTTATAACTTAGAGCAGAAATTGAATTAAGCCACTATTTTTAAGCAGGTGTGGGACTTTGGAAAGCGAATCCACAGTAGCTGTTTTGTAAGATCTCGTGACATTAGTCATGCTACCGACATATCATCCCACGATACTGTATCACTACTAAACCGAGTTACTCGGGTGGTCTCTCTATATAGAACGTTGTGCTGTTTTCTCATGTCTAAATATATGTTCTGAATGATCGACCTGAAAGACACACAATCATCGATAGAGTAGCATGTGCCGGTGTGTCCCCAATCTAGACATATTTTAACGTCCATGACTGTGTTCGTAAACTGGCCAGCAACTATGATACATATGCGCCAGATGGAGTTGTCGACTCATTAAGATTTATTTTTCACAATGAGAATTTTGTTAAACCCTGGCGTAGGAAACACTTACTGGCACCCCTTTTTGTCAGAGCTTTTAAATATTTTAAAGCAATCTTAGATCACAGAAGTACTTTTATTTATTTTCTTTCCTATATGAACATGAATACCTTCCCCGTTAACCTGTTTGCACGAGCCACGTCTTATATAAAGGAAAACGGCACTCTGTGTGAGAGTACCGGCCTGTTTATCTGCCCGTGTCACATTGTATATTTGCTGTTAATCACATTTTATAATTATCTCGACGCATGAATACCTTTCCCCGACTACGGGGGTTGAAGTAAAATAATAATAATAATAATAATAATAATAATAATAATAATAATAATAATAATAATAATAATAATAATAATAATGATAACGATAACGATAACGATAATGACAATGATAATGATAATGATAATGATTATTATTATTATCATTATTATTATTATCATCATCATCATCATCATCATCATCATCATCATTATTATTATTATTATTATATTCGTGTATGTACATTCATAAAGCTATATAGTTTGTGTTATGTACAAATTTATAGTTTTCTTGTTCGTGAATAGCAAGGTTGTTAGTTATTATGGTTAAACATAAGCGGCACTTTTGTGAATGGGTCTCACTTACACTTTGCGACACGATTTCTCGAAACACATAATAGACGCAAGTTTGAAAAAGTCCTGAATTGTACCTTAAATCTTAACTTAAGAAGTCGTTTGCTTCTTTTATTTTTTTCTTGGAGACTTGTCGACTTGGACAACTACACCAGTTTCGGAGCTTCAATGGTTACATTAAGCAATGGAATATCTAAAAACTGATAAGTTCGGATTCACCCCAGGAGCCAGTATACCACAAACAGTTTTCAATAAGGATGGCCTGGAAGTTGAAAAAAGAGGACATTCTAGAAAAAAGTGAGATACGCTTTCATCAGGATGTAATCATTTACATGTAGAAGACAGGAGAAAATATTAACGTCGTGGAGATGGAAATTTAATTGGGACAAACCCAGCCGTATCCGACTATGCATGATGTTAGGACAGCTATCGCCATGCGAGTAGCGAGGCAGAACAGAATCTACGGACAAACATGTACTTTTCAGTTTTGATGTAAGCTGGGAAACGGTATTGATGAACTAATGCCATCAAGAAGGTCATTCCGAAGTTGAATGGTAGACGGAATGAAAGAGCCTCCAAAACGTTAAGAAGTGTGCTTAGATTGTGCTAGACTACGACGATTTCTTAAATGGACAGTAACATGACCAGGATAATTTGGTACCAGATCCGAAAGATAAACCAGGGTAAGTCCATTGACCATTTTAGAGAACAGAATTAACTTGAAGTATTTGCGCAAATTGGGCTTTTCTAGCCTAACTCACTTAGTAAAGCATGACGCGGTGTGCCCTTTATAGCACCCAAACAAACACGAGCTGCATCACGCAGTACAGACTCAAGAGACTCAGCCAGTGTTTGTGTACAACTATCAAAAATGACACATCCATATTCCCAAACGGGCCGTGTCTCACTTCGATACAACCTGCTTAAAGTATTCCGGGATAATCTGTATTTATGCCGATAAAGTAAAGGCAAACGTTTTATTGCTTTTTCAGTAATAATGGTAATATGGGGATCCCATCTAAGTTGTTAGAAAGGGTCACGACAAGGTGTCTATGATTGATGCATTCATCTATGGTGAAATCATCAAGTTTTAGAGGGGGTGGTCAGGTTTATTGCACTTACAAAAAAGAAAAAAAAAAAAACCAAAAGAGCTAATGATTTCATTGCATTGAATGTTACTTTCCATTGTTTACCCAAAACACACAATCTGCCAAGATCGGTACTTTTCGTCCTGCAGAAATTACACGGTCGTAAATATGCTCAGAATGCTGGTGTTGTCAGCAACAAGCTTAATATCACACATAATGCCATCAGTTACATCACTAATAAAGACCAAGAACAATAGCGGCCCCAGAATAGAGCCCTGGGGCACACCTGACTCCATAGAAAGCAAAGAGTGAATCCTAACTTAGTAGTCCACTTAGCAAGTGATACTTTAATCAATTACTTCATTCATGGAAGTGAAAACCTCTCTGCTAGTCTCAATGTTGAAATATTTAATGCTGTTCACAAATTTATCTCTGAGTCTCGTCGATTTCTGACTTAGTAAACTTTTCACTAAGGATCCATTTCCAGTTACCAAATTCAGTGCAATAGAGAGGGAGTGTAACTGTACATATTGGTATCTATGCTTGAAGTTTTCTTGCATAGTATTACGAGAAAAATAGATTGTGGTTGTTTTTTAAATGTGCTGTCGGGATCAACCTATGTGTAATCATTATCTTTGTTCATGCTTTCATGTATATAATTCGCTTTCCTTGGGTAACGTACAACGTAAAAATCGGTACATATGATTTTTATGTTGTCCTATGTGTATTGTAAACATCACTGTGTGTTTTTCGCCGTGTTTGGAGAGCCATTATTTTAGTACTCTGTACTGTTTGGTGATCCAAGTTAAATGAATATGTTTAAATTTATGCATTATGGGAACCCATGCCTCTATACATATACCTTGGCTAGTGTACAGGTGAATCAGCATATTCAAATAAACACTGACAGCTGACTTGACTTTTGACAGATGCTTACATTGATGGATAATTTTAGGGTTAATTTTCTCACAAAAATAAAAAGGCAACGACAAAGCCACATAATATGATGGAAGAACTCCAACATCCTTTACCGAAATGACAAAAACTCAAGTTTGATGGAAAGAGATTTTCAGAGCATATTGAACTGAAGCTCTGACACCTTAAGCTTGCATCTAGAAGTGACGGAAAGTTTATTCTTTCCAGCTATCATGCATTCTGATTTTTTTTATTTCTAAGTTTAATGTCCACGTTATTGCGTAGTTCACGCATATGTTAGTCTGGGTTTGCCCACCAACCGTTGTAGGACAGATCAGCTTCGGCCAAAGCCACAGGGGTTTGTAACCAGAGGGCGCTGAAAAACACCTGAACAGGATATATTAGATTCTGAGGATGATGGATTGGGACCCTTGAACTGATCTGTACTCTAAAACTGTGGCCAGAAAACTTGATTCCCCCAAATTTCAGGAAAATCCATCCTAATATGTCTTCTCGCATTGTATTTAGCTTCCTTTGTGGTGGAGAGAAATGAAACTTCACTCAATGCATATGTGTTATATTTACTTTTTCATCGATACAAACACGCCATTGATCCAACTGTCTGTTTTTTCTGCCGGTGTTTTGCAATGCCTTGCGACTTAATTGTCTGCCCTTCTTTGTGGCCCTTATGGTGTCGTACACTGCTACGGGGGGGGGGGGGGGGGTGCATATTTTGTCAGTGCATGTGTGTATTGCCGACGGAAGGTCGCACACTTGATTTAAGGACATGAATCAATTTTGCTGGCAAAGAATTGGATCGATGATCATTGCAGCATGTACTTATTGGAAAGCAATCTTTCTTGATTTTTTGCTGCAAGACAGCATTGTCTGTATGCATTGGTGATCACTGAAATCCTGATTTGTTCCGACACATAGTAGTGGCTGTGACTTCAGTCACAGTGTTGGCCAAAAAAAAAAAAATATATATATATATAAGAGAGAGACCGAAAATGTTTCAGTTCATCATCCAGTAACTTACAACTGGACCCCAGGCCATAAAATCCCGTATAACTTTTGTGCATCCAGCGCACGTATATACGGTGACAAGCCATGGGCGTTTGGAGCCATGTGCGTAATTCTGAACCAATTTTTAAACACAGATGGCAGTGCCCCAAGCAACCAGGGAATTTATCCAATATTGCAAGCATTTCTATGCTCACAGAGAATATATATTTCAGTATTTTATGAAGAGTTTCCCAAGCTGTGTTCTAAAGTAGCAAGAAATATTATTTTTTGCTAGGGTTCTAGATGCGATCAGTGAATAAGTTCCCTATCTCAGACGTATGCAGAATCACTGCCCCCAAATAACCTTTTTTTCCAGATATACATTACATATATATATATATATATATATATATCTTGAAATGAAGGTACTCGCAGTAATCGCCTATATTTTTGTGTGGAGATTAACTAGTCCTCATCACTATCATTCCCTTGAAAACTGTGTTATTCCTAAATCATTTATTCCCTTATTCATTTTTAGTGTATAAATCCTATTGTGGTATTGCCAATACTTTTTCATACAACATAGACTCTTTGGTGAATTTCAAAACCAGACTAACCACACGCACACAGTTACATACGAATGGGCGGCCATTTTGAATATTTAACTTCAGCATGTTGACTTAATTTTTTATTTGGAATATAATTTTACACGTTAAATTTACATTCTTAACCCCCAAAACAGAAAATGTTGCGATCATTTGCATTATGTACTAATGTCCAAACCCATCATTAGATAATTTTTTAATTGATGCAAAACGCTCAATAGTTAGCGTCTAGCACTCATCAAATTCTGATTTAGCAGAAAAAAATCACCTTAGAAACAACTCAGAAAAAAAACATATATTAAAAACCAAGATTGGATAAAAAATCAGAGTTTCTAGCCTGGAGTAACATGCTTCCAAAGCAGGATGATGAGGTGTGTAAAAGGGATGCCTCTACAGCCAGAATTTATTTTACTCAACTACCCTTCAAATGCAAGGGACGTGCTACACCCATTACATGTTATCAGCTTACTTTTTTCAGTATAACTGCAGTAATTATGTAACGTTACCTCTCAGCCACCATTGCGCAGACCTCTGTGTCTGGGCATGACGCCCAAGAAATCTTGGAAGTCACACTTGATCCTGTAACCTGACGGTCCCTTGGCGCCATATCTGGGCCATGTGGAACTGATGTTGATGCCATGTGCACATACACCTTATAACATCCTTCCTCTTTTGGGCACCATTACTGACTTGCCTTGCGAGTTGATGCTCTGGGAACAATCATTCACATTCACTGTTTTTTTTTTTTTTTTGTGCTTACGTATGCTCTATTCTGCACAGAATCTTTTCCCAGCATTCCGGGCATCTACAGATACCTTGATAGCTGATTTCTGTGATCAAATACCACTGAAACAGTAAGTGCAAAGTTGGTCGATTGCCTTATACTTTGATTTTTCAAGATGGCGTCCCAGTAAAAACAACGCAGAGAGAAGGAAAGCCATGCACACCAGGTTATTGCTTCCTTTTGGAGGCAGTCCATTGGTGATGGGCCAAAAACTACCTGTGCGTCCTAAAAAAAGATTTTTGAAACCACTAGCCAACTCAGGCAGCCTGAGATGACTGTGCACACTGCTATGATTTTTGTCTGCAGCTGGCCCAAGTTTGCTCTCCTGAGTGATTTGCAAACACTGCAAGGACTGAGGGAAGACAAGCTGTGGTCCCGGCAGCAAAGGAGAGGTTGGGTGCTGTGCCAGGGCTTGTTTCTGGAGGAAACATATCAAAGTATGCCCATACTTTTTTTTGCTCTTTGTAGTTGAGTTTTATAACCAGCTCATAGCCAAGACTTGTGGCTAACAGGTTCTCCTTGAGTCATCAACATCTGGTGGATTGAGGCAGGAGCGACTCCTCCTCAGGCCAGATGTCCATGGGAAGTGTCACTCTCCGCCAGGGAAGAGGTCAATCCTAGGCAGCTGAGAACCGTTATGGCATATGCGGAGACCTTCAGATGTTTGGAGGAGGATGCCTGGGTCCTTGTGGCTTCCTACTCAAACGTGTCATTGGCCGCTTTGGGGTCTCCCCTGGACGACCTGAAGGGCTCTGTGCAGATCACGGAGGCTGTGTGAGACTGGTTAGACCAGGCAACACTCCTCTGGATTGTGTTGTCATGAGCTGTTGGTCACCAGGTGCAAGCCTTTGAATGCTGGAGGCGAACCTTCGTTTGTTACCCAGGGACTCCTACCTCTAGGGTCAAACGCTGCCTGACTTGATCTTTCAGAGAGCCCACATGGGGCCACTTTTCTCTGGAACCTTGAACAGTGGAGACATGACAGAAGTGGTTTGCCTTGTGTAGGACCTTCTGGCACACTCAGCTGTCTCAGCCCCAAAGTGCGGTACCTCTTAGAACGCGTCTACCCGCATCTCAACTTGTGCTTCCTCGAGGGCACAATGACCCAGGAAGGACAAACAGCCATCTGGGAAGGGCAAGTCTTCTAGTAGAGGGAAAAAAGTCAACCATCCACCTCGGAATCCAATGCATTGGCATTCCTGTGGGCACTCACTTCGAAGCAGGCGAGCCAAAGTGCCAGTAGAGGACCAAGGTTCTCCTGGCTTCTACAACCTACTCTTCCTGGTTCCCAAACAGGATGGAGGATGGCGCCCATTCATAGACCTGTCAGTGCTGATTACCTATCTTGAAGTTCCATCCTTTCAGATGGAAAGACTCCAGTCTATGGCAGCAGCCTTCTGGAGTAGATGACGTCCTTGGATGTCAATATACCAGTTAAGGGCACCTCTGTTTGGTCTTGTCATGGCACTGCTGGTGTTTACCAGGTTAGTGCAGATAGTTGCTGCTGAGACCCAGCTCACCATTAACATGGACTCTTTGGAGAGTGGGACAGCATTGGGACCTTGTGTGGCATCCTTCGCAGCTCACCACACAAACTGGTTGTTACTAGAGGGATATGCTTGGTACTCCTCTACTTACGAGACCTGGTGGAGCACAAACATGCCCTCACTGTGGGCCCCAACAGGACTGCAGAAGCCTACCTCAGCAGGCAAGGTGGGATGCGGTCCTGGAAGCTGACGGAGTTGGCCGCATGCACCATTAGATTGTTTAATAACCACTGCGTCTGCACACAAGTGATGCACATCCAGGGACATGTGTATATCCTGGCCTATCAGCTCAAGGAGATGGCAGTTGGTAGGGACGTAGTGGTCACTCCTCCCCAGGGTCATTCAGGCCATGTGGGCATGTTGGGGGCTCAACACGTGGATCTGCTAGTGACTAACAAGAACACAAAACTGCCAGTTTATGTCTCACTTATCGCAGAGCCCCAAGCCCTAGCAGTGGATGCTCTAGCCATGGGCTGGAGCAACCTTTTGGCGCACACCTATCTGCCTTGGCAGATCCTTCTGAAGGTACTGTGCAAGGTTGGGTCCCACAATTGCAATCTCATCCTGGTCGCCCCTTGGTGGCTCTGGAGCGATTGCTCGGTAGACCTTTTGGAATTGAGCATCGTGCCTCTGCTATGATTACCGGCATTGGCCAAAGCTTCCAGTGCAGAGTGGATGAGTGTGTTCCATTGGAACCTTCCAAGTACTCACCTCCATGCTTGGCAGTTTTCTCATAGCACATCTGCAACAGGGGCTTCTCAGAGTCGGTCTGAAGTAAAATTGCTAGAGGGGAGCTTTGATCTTCTGTAGTTGTTCACTCACCTCCGGAAGGTGTTTTCCGACTGGTGTGCCTGTAAGCAAAGTCACCCTTGGGTTCCGCAACATCGCAGTCAATCTTCTATTATGGGGTAATCTTTGATCTCATCCAGTGACCTTGACCTTAGTCTTGCCTTTTGCAGTCTAGTATCATGTGAAACGAGTGTAACCAGAAGCTGTTCAAGTGCGATGGCATATGAAGACTCCAACGGCAGGAGAATCAGAGTCACATTTATACTTATGTTTCTATAATTGCCTATATTTTTTGGAACAATGCATCATACACAAAATATCTCTGGCTCTGAAAGCAGACATATTATACCAGATATTCAGCACATGCTAAACCTCATATTACTTTAACAATAAAAGACAAGTCAGTTTGAAAACCAATGTTTTCTTGTTTTCCAAGAGGTGACCCTGATCATTCTGCCGTTGGAGTCTTCATATGTGTTGACAAAACCTAAGTACCAGTGGAAGTTAATACAAAATGTTTCTATATACACTCAATTTTATATTATGGTTTAGGATGACCTTTGATCTTGCCCAGTGACCTAGATAGCGGACAAAGATGTTATATTGAACTAAGGTTAATCAAGAGATTCTAACATTTCATCAAAAACAAGTTCTGTAGCCAGAATGGAAGTGATATCATGAATATATACACTGACATTTACAGGCATGAATTTAATGTTGGTTCCTTCTTTTGCGGCTGACTTCAGCTTCAAAATGTTCACATTGACCTTCGCCAGGTCAATATTAATTGATGGCCTTGACACTCTTAAATACGTTTTTTATAAAAGGATATACTAAGCTAGTCACCAAGAAAAAAAAACATCTTTGTAGGAGGAGAGGTGGGTGCGTCAAATCTTAAATTATCACACCTCAGGTCAAGGACTATAGTATTTCTGTAAGGATAAGCACGGTTTGATATATATCTTCCACCGAAACTGGAATGATATACATATCAGTTCATATGTACCAGCATAAAATATACATTTCTCTAAGGTAAACTTCCCAGGAAATCAAATGATACAATTGTTTATCACGTCCTTTGTTACAGCACTTCCTTAAAGACAAAACTCACGGGTTTTTTTTCAACAATGTCCATTCAACGTTTCAGCTTTGGTACTCTCCAATCTTTTCTTTTAACAAATGATCTCCAAACATCTATCTTAAAAAGTGCCTTTTTTTTGCCTTGTCTTGCGCCGTTTGTGAGCTACTGAGGTTGAATTATGATAATGTCACTCCATCAATGGCTCAATTGATTTCAACTTCCCACAAGTATTGTGAAAAAACCAGGCTTCATAAAAAAATCTGAAACATTTTATGATCCACCGATGAAGAAGACATCAGCAAACACTAAATGAAAATAAATACAAAGTAGTTTTGCATGTTCTGACGATTCTGTTTATGTGAAAAACAAATCTAATGATCAAACCGCCTTTGATAAGATTAAAACCACTGACTCATAGTTTTTTTCAAGTTTGACCACGGCATAATCCCAAAGCATTGTCTATTTGTTGACACCTGTGACATAATTCATCTACCAAATACATAAGTGCAAGTAACCTTGAGATTAACAAGCCACAATGGACAACCAGTAATTCCCAGTGGACAAACAATTAAATTATTTGGCACTTCTAAGACATTCAATAATACATTTTATCCTGAAAACAACTGTAAATATCTTGCAACCTCAAAAAACACAAAGGAAATTTCAGTACGTAAAAAAGAAAGTAATTTTAGTACCAAAACTCAACAAAGAACAGAAAATATCGCGATGGGCCACAATATGGGTTGTAAAATACGGATGTTTTTAAAAGCTTAACAAGAGCTTCAGATTTTCGCTTTACTTATACAGCTCTCCAGTTTTTATGTTCATATAACATATGTTTTACTAAATCCATCCTTATGTATCATCCCGAAGCTCCAACAATGTGGATTTATCTTGTCACATTCACAGCTTAAAGCAAAACGTATTCCCAGTAATTCCTGAATCTGACACTAGATGGCATACTAGTCTGTAAGTCTTGACAAGCACCACATGCAATCATGATATCTTAAAAAGACATTAATAAGTAAAGTACAATAGCAAAGAAACAAATACCCCTTTTTTAAAAGAAATTTTGTACATTGGCCAAAAGGGTTCCAAGAAAGGTAGGCAACCGACCGACCTAACTGTGTTACACTGTTCCGAAGCTAGCTACGTCAAAGAAAGGTATTGCCAAGATCACATACAAGATCAAGGACGTTGCCAAGTAAGATGTCAAAGAACTGAAAGAGTTTGATTGAGGTGTCCACTACAATCAAGAAAACAGCGTGCTCTCCCACCAGCAACCCACAACAGTCCTCCTTACCCCCGATAAAATGGAGCATGCCAACGCTATTCGTAAGAATCCTTAAATTTTAGTGTTATATAAATTTCGCTGTCTTTTCATGGGATTATAAGTTTGTTTGTTTTGTTTTTTTTGACGGGTTGTATGTGTCTGTTTCTTCTGACCTGCTTTGCCTGAAATGCAATGATAGGACACTCTTGATTTGCTGTGTGCTTTATAAATCAGATACACTACAACGTCAAGGTTTGCTTGCTACTCTGTTTCATCATATTTTTGTATGGTTATCCAGTGACTGAATTGTACGTGTGTGTGTATGTGTGTCTGTGGGTTTTGTATGCCTCCACCTAAAGGGGGGGGGGTATAAATATGTCTCTGTCCGTCCGTCCTACCGTCGGTCCATCCAACCTTAAGATGCATTAAAATTGTCGGATTATAGTCGAGGGTATCAAAAAAAATGCAGGTGCTGCCATGAAAATTTGGGAAAAATGTTTAATATATGGAGGTGTGCACCTGGGGTTTGTTTGCTCTTGGTTTAAATATCCTGTGTTAATCCGCTATTACTTAACGTAGAGAAAAGGTTAATTTGACGTTAGCCTTTCAGGTTTGTGTTGCATGTATCTGAAAATGTATTCGAGGTACACCTATGGAACTTGGTGGGGACATTAACCACTACATGAAAATGTGCACCTGTTTTTATTTTTTTTTATTTTTATTATAATTTTTTATTTGTCTCTTGAATTGATCATCCTCTTATAATTAATCACTAATTAGTCAAAATCATCTATGGAATTGTCCCATTTGTGTCTCGCAGAACTCAAGAATATATATATATATATATAAATATATAAATGGTTATGAAAATGAAGAGAAGAATTTATCAATATATGAAGATGTGCACCTGGGGATTTGTTTGTCCAGTCGGTTAATCAACTTCTGTTTATTTTTCATTAATTAACTTAGTGTGAAAATGTATATTCAGCGACAATGGTACTCCGTATCAAACTTGTGTCGTGTGTATTTCATAACCCATTTGAGCTACAGGGTAAAGCTATGAAACATAATATCAACAATAATAAATTTGAAACTTGCCATCAAATTTGAAAGGATGTCAATCAATGTAAGGAAAGTTATGTATACGCTCTATTGCACCGGAAGATTTACCCCGATGCATGATGTAACAATTCATTGTTTGCAGAATATTATCGCGACGAAAATTACACTCTCACCTCTTCCTCACGCATTTTCTATACTGATTTCTTTTGGCATCTTGAAATTGCTATGACTGTTGTGTATTGACCAGGGGGTCTACTACAATAATTTGACCGGGCAGGGACAACAGGGGTGGAATACCGTGGCTTTCAGATGCACATTCGTTGGTCGCAATTTGCAAATCACTTTAAATCAGACTCCTTGAAGTGGTGCTGTGCGGAATAACAGATCAGAACATAAAGACACATCATAACAAACAGCTACAGACAATACAAATTCAAAATTCAACTTTTTGAATTTTCAATTCTGATGAATTTTATTTCTTGAAGCTTTATAACAAACTTCAGCTGATATGTGAAAATGAAAAATGCTAAGTATGTTTGCATATTTACCAATGCTTATCCTTAGTGCAGAGGCTTTCTTAACGGTGCCTTGAAAATACTGTGGCAGAACATTTCAATGGAGAGTTGCAGGTCAAAATGTTTCACATCTTGGCAGCTTTAAATATCTGCCAATGCCCTACCATGACTTGTCACGTGTCCAGACAACTCCTAAACTGCACACCTGCAAGTAGCATCTGCCCACACATTTGCAGATATTTTGAATCTGTGCGAGTAGCTGCTCCTTCAGTTGTCAAGATATAAGCTATTAATAAGTATTAAGTTCAGCCACTGATATACCGTGAGCCAGCTGGATGGCAGTTTTGCCCGCTATGGTCAGAAAGCCGTAAAAAGGGTGGCTGTGCTCCCTCCACCATTTTACCTGTGTTTTTTTTTTCCTCAAATAATACAGAAAAACATGATCCATATTCTTTAATTACAAACCCAACAATGACAGCAAAGAGATTTCAGACCTGCCAAAGCATCAACATTTCTCTTCCAATACAAATGTCAAGAAACAAATTTCACTCCTGACTTGAGACAGGCAGTCACCCAAAACAGGCAACTGGTGGTTTTAAACCGGTCCTCTCAACCTTAGAAATACTCATCATTAACTGCAGACACAAGAACGACGTTCATGCTTTTATTTCCGTACAGTAATTACTTCTGCTTAGTAACAATAGTATTTATTTTGTGTGCCAAACATAAATCCTTTTTTTTCTTTACAATTCGTGGCCATCATAGCATTCTGTATAGGACAATATAGAGTGACTAGTTTGTCGACCCAGTCGCCAATAGTGTGGATCCTCATTAAAAGGGCAGGTCTCCAAAAGGAAACCCAGATCTATTTTGCCTAATTTGACTCCTCTCGGTGCGCTAACATGAAAATTATTACGATTTTCGGCTCTGTATTCAAAGTTATCGCGGTTTTAAACTGCTCCTTGCATCCTTGTGAACAAAAAGCGGAGATCGTGCTTTTCCGGGGAGTGTAATGAATATTCATTGAAAATAGATCATGTGACTAAGACCTGTCCAATGCAAAATGGCGGCACGCCTGAAGCGGGCCAGTCAACAGTGCTGCGTGAAATTTTGCAGGAAGGCAAACTTGGACCGCGTTTCCCTTTTCAGTTTCCCAAAGGATGATACTTTGTGCAACCAATCGGTCAAGTTTGTCAAATTATGGAGGTATTACCTCCATGGTCAAATGCGGACGAAGTGATGCCTGGGTGCCTGGGTCTGGGAATATATGCTCTGACCATTTTACCATTCACGATTTCGACCCTGTCAGGTAAAGTAGGCCTACTAATCTAAGTTGTCAAGAGAAGACACACCAGCCCAGGGCCAGGGGACCAAGCCCCAGGTCAAAGTCAAAGTCCGAGTTTTCAACCTGATAATTGCGCATGCATAATGCAGCTAATTCAAAACGACATAATGAGGCCTACTCTACCCGGTTCTCTTTGCAGACAGGACTCGATGTGTACAGTAATGACTGACAGCACATGATGACTTGAGCACCTTGGTACCCCAGTCCCCCAATCTGTTTGCCTGCCTGCCTGCCTGATCACCAAAACGTCAAGATTATTTTAAAGAATCAATTGAAGTTATTTGTATCAAAGTAACTCAACAAATCATGCAGAAATATTTGCCTGAAAATGCATCCAAAAAAAAAAAAAAATAATAATAATAATAAATAAGAAAAGCAATCCGGTTGATGATAAAATAGTCTAGTAGTAAGCAGTAATAAATACATGTATAATTTTTCAGCACACATTTTGTTCTTCCATTGTCAATATCAAGGCTGTGGATATTTGAAGTGAATGTGATATTTAATACAAAGAGAAACTTAACAAACCTAATTTTGTAAGCCCATGTACCCTTTGAACACTATCAATACGGCATATAAATACTACAATAGTACATCTATACAAGAAAAAAAAACACACACCTGATTGAATATTTCTATTGATTCTAGCTTTGGCTGATTATTACTTATTTATTTATTTATTTATTTATTTATTTGTTTATTTATTTATTTATTTATTTATTTATTTATTTATTTACTTGTTCGTTCGTTCGTTCGTTCGTTCGTTCGTTCATTCATTCATTCATTTATTTATTTATTTATTTATTTATTTATTTATTTATTTATTTATTTATTTATTTATTTATTTATTTATTTATTTATTTATTTATTTATTTATTTATTTATTTATTTATTTATTTATTTATTTATTTATTTATTTATTTATTTATTTATTTATTTATTTATTTATTTATTTATTTATTTATTTATTTATTTATTTATTTATTTATTTATTTATTTATTTATTTATTTATTTATTTATTTATTTATTTATTTATTTATCTATCTTTTTTTTGGGGGGGGTGGCTTATCAATTTGACCAAGGCTTCATACGTTGTCAGTTTTATGCAGCATACTTAATGGTATTGAAGATCTCATTTAGAAAAAAATTATCTCGTAAAAAACTTCTAACAAGGCATTTCAAAAAAGGTAAATTGTGTTTTGCACAAACCTGGTAATGGATTTGATGGAATGTAACCACCATGATGTGTTCGTAAAAAACCCAAAACCCATTGGGAACTGTACTAAAATCAAGGTCAAGAAGGCGCACAGCCGGACAGATGTACAACGCGAAAACAAAAGGGGTCCCCCCCCCCTTGGGGAGGACCCTTAAAAAAAATAAGACAAAACCAAACCTCAAGAACAGGTTTACTGAAGTCCAGAAATCATAGTATTGGCAACAAGCACAGTGGTCCTCAACTTGTAAGGCCCCTGTCAATAATGTGTTCACCCCTCTTAAAATGTCATTCTTGTGAAAAAAAATGTGGCATTACAATTACATTGTCTCTATGTGGGAAGTGCATCCTTCTTGTAAGGTGAAGAGCATTTATAGCTGCAGTGGCAGTGGCCTTAGAAGGGTAAACCAATGTAAATTGTATAAAACTCTTCTCAAGAATTTATTTCTTATAAATATAGACAAGTTTTAGAATTGATCACGGCTTTTGCCCCCCCCCCCCCAAGTCAAATATTCCAGAGCACCACTACTCAGGAAAAATTTGGTAATATTTATCCATTGGAAATTTGTTTTATTATAGGGAAAATTATAACCAGTTCATTAAAACTGGACGTTTAAAACCCATTTTTGGTTTCACACAGGGGGACCACGCCAGAGCAAGAAAGGGGATTTATTGTCGGAGAGAGCTGTCTCATTGGACTTTTCCATGCATGCTCCATTTGCGCTGCTCCTTGTTCAGTTGGCATTAAATTTGTCAAAGGGACACAGGTGGCTATTGACCAAGAATGTTGTTCCTGTGGTTATTCAAGGACCTGGAAATGCTTGCCAATGGTTGGAAAAATAGCACTTAGCAATCTTTTGATCTCTGTCAGCATTTTGCTTTCAGGTAATGGATGAACCACGACAATGAATCTTTGGTAAAAAATTGTCTGTAACTGTTTATAATATTTGATCTATCCAATACTGACATACATAAATGCAAATACAGTAAAACCTGTCTATTGCAGACACCTGTGGTTCTGGCTAAAGTGTTCGCAATAGATATATATTCACAACACGCAGGGGCTGAACTTTTGGGATCTCAGAGTACATTTGTATCAAAGGAGATAAACTTGTATAGACTGTCGTAAAATATGCACATGTGTACCCATCTTATTCCATGTAATCACTATAATGAAAAAAACAAGAAAACTCAAAGTTAGATAACTTTATTAAAATGCTACAAACTGGCACAAAAATTAAATGTGACTCTGGAGATTGAGTGTTAACTCTGTAAAGCATTTTTGCACAAGTTATCATACGACATTTGCTCTCAGTTTTTGTACGTTATGCCCGACACTTTACTCAAACTCATCTTAACTGGCGATTTTACAGTTATTATGGTTTAAGGGATAATTGTGTATGTATGGGCTTACCAGGCTATAGAAAGTTTGCGTAATTTATTTTACTAACAGAAACAAAACAAACAACATACCACAGGGATATTCTATTCTTTGAGTACAGTATAACTGCATGTGCCATTGTTGCAAATTGTGAATAACTTCACATGAATCTCAGTGGATCATTTGTTTTAGGCTTAATGGTGATCTATGGAGCTCAATTGTTTGATAGGCAGAGAAAGTGTGACCAACCTCACTCAAAAGGAGCACCAGTCCTCAGAGATACCTGGCAGGTTTGTTGAGGCATTGCAGCCTAACTGCTTGGCTGAGTGAGCTTATTATGTGTCACAGGCCACTGAACAATGGATTAATTGGTCTTTGATTCCAGCTTAACATGCACGGCATTGTTCAGGCATTACAGCTTGGAACATAGCAAGTTGCAAAAAATACATTGATATATTGTGTCCGCAATAGACAGGTTGTTTTAGCATCTGGTACCTACAAAGTGGCTGCAATAGACAATAGACAGGTGTCCACTGTAGACAGGCATCACCAATATGAAAATGACTCAAAAATTATCTGGTTGTGGCCAAAACTGTCTGCATTAAGTAGGTGTCCACAGTAGACAGGTGCCCATAAAGACAGGTTTTCCTGTATGTAAAAGGCAAATCTATTCCATTGTTACAAGGTAATCAACATACATATACAAGGGTTTCATATCACTGTTTATATGAAAAAAAATCAAACTTAAGTGATATCCCTGGAATAACTACAGGTCCACAGAATGATTCTGTATGCATAACCTGTGTGAGTAAGACACAAGCATGTGCAGAGATACCTTGTTATAACGACACTCATTTTTCCGATAAATTCAATATAACGGCACAAATTTCCATGAGAAAAGGTTCTGTTATTTGATTCATTTACGGGACATAATCAGTAATCTGGCACATTTCTTTAGGAACAAATAGTGTTTTTATAACAAGTTTTCACTGTGCAAGTATTTGAGTGGTCAAGGTTCTGGTGCTTTCGATGTAGCCTTATAAAACATGTAAAGAACATGCTTTAGGTACAAGCCAAAGGGCAAGTTGAGAAGAACGTGTGTACAGGTAACACCTCCACTGCCTAATACCCGAGGCTAATGAACACCTCTCATTACTTAACACTTTTTGGGGTGTCCAAACATTTTATATTTGATAGGTGCATGGGTGTTCAGAACTTCTCACTTCTGAGCACAGCACATTTTATTTGGGTACCATGCCACAAATGAGCCTCCCACTATTGAACATAAATGTGCTTTCTCTTTGAACCATAATAAGGCCCAGGAGTAGTTAACTGCCGATTGTTTGAAAGATGAAAGCTGACACATTACATACATGTATATCGCCCTGTTGGGTCCACAAGGCTGAAAAGACATACCCTTGTTATATTCTGCTGCTAACGTTGTCTGTATGGTTAACAAATCACACCTTGGTTAGCACAGTTATGAAGATTATTGTCTAATCCTCACCAAAAGAATGCCTCAGCTTATTAATTTTGGTTGGTATCGGCTCCTGTCCTTGCCTGGGAAGCACTCAAATTTTATTGATTCTGAATTTTTGACAAAATTTGTATTTAGATAATACATCTAGTGCATGTAGTATCACTGGTATGAATGTATAATTAATTTGTATGAAGAATGAATGGAAAATTTATATATATATATGTATATATATATATATATATATATATATATATATATATATATATATATATTGTTATCGTGACATAACAAGAATTAATGAATATTTGGATCTTACTGATTCGGAACACACATTTCCGCAATTTTTTTGTGAAATTGTGTATGCTTACTCAACAACTATTCGGAAACCAGATTCTAATAAGAAAAAAATTAGATCAAATGTTTTGCAGCATTCCTTTCAAACACAAAATCATTGACTCACTAAACATTTAGTCCCTTTTCAAATTGAAATTTGTTCATAACATGATTCCCAAGGAATGCAAAATAACAGATCCCCCCATCATTTCCTATAAATATGGCAACAATATTGGACAAAGTATCAGGAATTACAAAAAAATCTGGCTTCAATTACTCTTGAGGATATCGCAGCAAATCATAATTGTGACTGTATGTCTAATAGTAAATATTCTAATTTTGTTGATGCACACCACAAACATGTATTTACAGGTAACTTGGATATAATACAAAATTCAGGTTTAAAAGAAATAATGAAAAAAGGTACAAAATTTCGGATATGTCCCAAGTTGAATATTGACAGTATTTTTCAGGATACATGTGATGCACTCGACTCCTACTGTATGAAATGGGCAAAGAAAGAAAAAAATGGGATTTCAGAAATTTGAAGGATGGTTATCAAACTTGAAAAGAGTCTTAAGAAATATAATTTATCAATACAAATCCCACATTAAGAATTTCAATACGGTTAATCTAAAACAGCCTAAAGTTTCTAAAGCAGTCAAAGAACTACAAGATAGATTTGTAGTCACTAACATAGATAAGGCAGGTAACAATTTTGGGATCATCTGCAAATAATATTATCTGGATGTTTTGAAAAAGGAACTTGTTATTAACAATATTTCAGACATAAGAGGATATGACGTTTATAAATTACACAAAAAATCCATTGATAATTTGATTGATGCACATAAAGAAGAGATGAAAAGGAATTTTAATATCGAAATTTCTGAAGATGACTCCTCCATTCCACTTTTAATCTGGATACCCAAATTACATAAAAACCCTTTTAAATCTAGATTCATAGCTGTTGCTTCAAAATGTACTACAAAGCAATAATCAAAAGAAGTAAAATTGTGTTTGACTGCAATTATGAATCATTTTCGTAAATACTGTACTGCAATTTCTAGAAACTGTGAAATAAATTGTTTTTGGAGTATTAACAATTCTTCCGAGTTTGTATCTAAAATCAAAGATGCAAAGGCAAAAAATATCAAATGTTTTGATTTTTCTACACTTTACACAAATCTACCCATAGATGAAGTCAAAAGTTCACTTTCAGAATTAATTAGCAAAATGTTTAAACATAGTGGTGAACCATACATAAATATTAATTCATATACAAAGAAAGCATACTGGTCACACAATACATATTCAAAAAGTAATGTTAAATCTTACACTGTTGAAACTTTGATAGATGCTATAAAATTTCTCTTGGATAATACTTTTGTTCAATGCGGACCACTGGTTTTTCAACAAATAAAAGGCATTCTAATGGGTAGCAACTGCTCCCCTTTACTGGCAGATTTATATTTAACCTGGCTTGAATTTAAGTATATGAATAAATTGATGAAAAAGGACTTTCAAATGGCTACAAAAATTATTAAACAACGCAAGATATATTGATGACATTGCTTGTGTAAATGTACAAAACTTCGGTAAAATTGCTAAAGAAATTTACCCAAAAGATATCCCTTTGGAGGGTAACAATTCAGATGGTTTCAGAGATGTGTTTTTGGACTTGGATATTCAGGTCACTAATGAAAGGTTTTGTATTAAAGTCTATCACAAAATAGATGAGTTTAACTTTGAAGTAGTTAATTATCTTTTCCCGGACAATAATATTTCCGATACTATCGGATATTATACATTTTTGTCACAAATTTTGAGATTTGGTCGTATTTGTTCTAAATTTCAGGACTTTGCATCAAGAACCAAATTTATTTACAATAAACTTGAATCAAGAGGATTCCAAGGTGTACTTTTGATCAAATATTTCTACAAATTTTGCTGTAAATATCCCGAGATGGTTAAAAAAGTTTGGCTTCAATAATTTTAGAGATTTTAGACTTGCCTGTTTTGCTACTTAATTTCATCCTTTGACACCATTATGTTTAAACGTTCACCTTTCGGACATTTTAGGCTAGCTTGTTTTCTGTTAGGTAGACCCCCAGGGGCTACAGGTAGCAAGAAACGGCCTACGACAGTTACAAGCTTGCCTAATTGTACTTGATATCTGGTTAATATTTTCATTGCATTATTTTGACATAAATACAAAAGACTTCCATTCTTTTCTGATTTGCCCTATAATTCCACTGTTAACATCCAAAGAGTATTAGAAAGTTTGGCCGCAATAATCTACAGTTTTTAGACTTGTCTGTTTTGCTACTTAACTTTATCTTTTGGCATCTTTCTGTTTTAATATTCTCTATCAGACATTTTAGGCTTACATGTTTTCTGTTAGGTAAACCCCCAGGGGCTACAGGTAGCAAGAAGCGGCCTACAACAGTTGCATGTTTGCCTAATTGTACTTAAAATCCTGTTAAGAAAAATTGTTTTGATAACATGTTTTTGGCATAAATGCTAATGACTTCCATTCTTTTCTGACATACCTAAATGCACATTTACTCACTATTAAAAAATTACTCAAAATTGACAGTATTTTCTCAAGTGTCACAAACCTGACACATTAAGTTGACACATTGACTCAGGGTTGGCAGTTAAATAGAGCTTAATTGTTTGAGGAGTAGGTGTCATCATGGAGTTTGTTTTACATCTCTGGTACAGGATGTACATTGTTGCAGCCCTTGTTAGGATTTATCTTGGTTTGTACAGGTGGTCTAGCTGCAACTGTTTATTTTACAATCACTGGGACTGAATATAATACCCCAGCTTGTTTCCACTTCAGTTAAACATTGGCGGATGGTTTAACTAGGAAAAGCTGTCCAGCTAGAAAGGGTACATTGTGGTTCAGGGGTAAGTCAAATTGTTCTTGTCTGAACCTGTACTATGAAAATTTGGTAATTATGGTTTGTTTGACAGGTATTCTTCTTTGATATGAAGCTCTGCATTTACAAGCAAACTTTCACATATTTAGGTAATTCATCAATTGCACGTTCATATTTATTCATTATTATGTGGGTTGTCTTTGCTGAATATTTAGCTTAGGCAAGGAGCCACTACTCAGAGCGACATGTATGGGTAAAAAGGCTCCGAAATATGTTGAGTAGTTACCCGCTGAAGACCCTTTAATTTATTTGGGCTGATACAGCCTATGTCAAAATTTTACAGAGGAGCGGGTGCAAT
The DNA here is from genome assembly GCA_964020975.1 of Hermodice carunculata. NCBI lineage: Eukaryota > Metazoa > Annelida > Polychaeta > Eunicida > Amphinomidae > Hermodice > Hermodice carunculata. Next base: position 55,471,660 of record OZ026616.1, on the reverse strand, counting down.
ATAGACAATAGTAATTCCATATATATACAGGTTAGACAGGGAAAGGTTAGCTTATGGAGAGTAAAGAGTTCGAACTGCGGAATAAGATATTGACTACTAGGAAGTGGTTCTGGGCAAAAAGACACAAATACAATATATGTATATATATATATATATATATATATATATATATATATATATATATATATATATACATGTCAAGTTTGATAATCCAGCAGCCGAACACCTGTCACTACCAAACACTTTCACGCTGTTCCCAAGGTGTTTGGCATGGGCAGTTTTCACTGTACACGGAGATTGGTGTGTTTATCAGGCAACTGTACATAGTGAAACATCAAGGTCTTCATAGAGACCAGTCGTCTATCACATATCTTTTCAAAAATTGCCTTAATTACTTACTATTATTTTCCATAAAAGCAAGGTCAGGGACAGGGTCATCTACATGGAATTTGATTTTATGAACAACGAATGTTTTTGAAGTTTATACAATTTACATTCGCATGTATATGTCCAACGGAGCGCATGTTGCAAAAATTCTGAGACTGTTCAAGTTGATGAAGGCTGCTTGTATTTCAAAGAGCACCTTCTTCAGGCATGCAAGTTTGTATATCCATCATGTTGTCATCCATGAATGGCGAAACAAACAAGAGGTACTACTGCACAGGCTCCAACAAATGGATGGGTTGGTACTTGTTCGGGATGGCAGGTGCGGCACACCTGGCCATTCAGCTAAGTTTGGCTCTTATTCTGTGATTGAGCAGAGGTTCAGGAGGGTTTTGAATATCCAGCTGGTGCAGGTCAGTGTACATAATGTACACTTGCAATCAATTTAAACCAACAAAAAGATACACCTACTATACATACATACTCTACCTGGATATCATGGATCTTAGATGTGTGTCACCGACCAGTGATACGTTAATAACAAGCCCCACCCGCACCCCCAAAAGTGGGCTATTTTCTGCTTTGTGGGAGCTCTTTCTAAAGGTGTGATGTCGTGTGATACTTACCATCCTTTCATATATCTACAAAACTTATGCCAAGCAGAATACTATTGGTTGTATTCACATCAGAAAATAATACTGGAACCACTGAAGTTGTTACTTTTCTGAAAGATGTACTAACACATTTGTCATTTACACACAGATCAGTCATCTTGCATCACCTGGGACAAATTGACATTGTGGTTTCAGGCATAACCGCCCACTTGCACACGTGAAGCCATCATGGGGGTTCAGTGAGTTGTCTGTGGTGTCAACTGTATCTTTATATATATATATATATATATATATATATATATATATATATATATATATATATATATATATATATATATGTATATGTGTGTGTGTGTGTGTGTGTGTGTAATGACCTTGAGAAAGTGGGCCAAGGTCATATATATTATAAGAAGACTTGGGTCTTGACCTAATGAACATTTGACATGTGTTGGTGCTGTAAATATAGACTTTTATGAAGATTATGAACATATTTTCTCCTTTTCAATAAATTATCCATAATATGCCGTAGGTGGTGCCACTAGTATTTCACATCCTTATCACCTTTCATCTTGATAATAAACCTGTAATGTTGCAGTGATATATATGTTCTATTTAACATACAACGAACCACATGTGCACATATATACTAATAAATAATTGTGTAAAGTTTCGTGACTGTGGGTCCAATAATTTTGTATGTACGCACAATATAAGTTTCATGTTAAAAGCGAGACATACAAATCGATAAGACCAAATCTATATCACCCCTTGCCGGGGGCATTAAAAAAGGGAACTGCACATTATATGTACATATATTGTTTATGCAAGAGTATAATATGTCTCAACCCTAACCCTACCATGTTTATTCTAAAGAGCAATGGGGTTAAGAATAGCAATATGAGGTCCATGGGCCTCATGCTTTGCTGTCACCAAGGCTAAATATTGCAGTTACATCTTGATTTCTAATTTCCTGAAATGCATGCCCTCCATAACCTTGCGAAAGTGGGTCAGTATCATCTGTGTCATGCAAAAGGAGACCTCAAACTGCTTCTAGACATTTTGAATTTAATGTGTTTGTAACATATTTTGGTCTATATCTTCAATTATACTGTAGGTGGCACCACCAAATTTCAACAGCTGCCACCTACTTGGCCTTGATTTTGATACCCTTTTTAAGTCCTGAAAGTTATATGGAGTTAACTTGAAAACTGTAAACTGTATGGAGATGCACTGACAAACACGAGTAGTCATATACGCTCAGCGACCTTTGGTTAGCAGAGTTAAAGAAGGGAAAATTATTCGTTGTTTTCTGTGCTGTGCAGGTGTATCAAAAAGGTTGTCAATATTAGCAAGCAATCGGAGTGTGGTGATGTTGGTCTCTGGAAAAAGGCCAGTTCACTACACCTATAATGGTGTGTAGCATCAACAGATGCTTATATACAAGGCCAAGCAGAAGTAATTCATGCAAAAGGGAGGCCACACTACACCACATACAGAATAGCAAAGGACCCCAAAATTTAAAAAAAAAAACCCGGCAGAATAGATCTAAGCTTGCCAAATTCATAGAGAATGAAGAGCATCTCGGAGTACAAAATCTTGTTGAGGATAGAAGAAAAATAACATTAAGTGTGCTTCCACTCATGGACCAAATTTTTTTTTTTTTTTTTTTTTTGGTGGGGGGGGGGGGGGCAGGTAGGCAGATACTTTTGGGGGGTCAGCATGATTTCTTGTTAAATGTGCCACAATTTTGGGTAGGTAGATGTTTTTAATTTTTTGGTTTCGGTCAGATGCAAGTTAACAGGGTCGGAACGGGGATTTAGACAAAGGTCGCTCAGGTTAAAGGAAACAAACCACTTTTCTTTTGCCTTACAGTGACTGATTTTGACCTGTACTTACTCTCACTCATACTGATCGTCCAATGAGCACGACTTGGATTTAATCAATTTTGAAACGTGGTAAGGATGTCTCTGTCCAAAGTTATATTGACAAAGAAATAATAATGACAAAGAAATAATAATATGCACTCTGTCCAAAGTTAGATTGACAGAGAAATTCTGATATGTTGCACAATTTTTTGTTTTAATCAAAATATATCTTATATTAGTATCTAAAGGAGCTGTGCTACTGGAAGAAGCTTTGCTAAAATCCAAACTGTTGAAGGACACTGGCAAGATTTCACCAGTGTACCAGACTTCCATCCTTGAAGGGGGGGGGGGGTACATGTATGTGAGGTGAGATCACAAGAGGCATTTTTCAATGATATGAATACAAAAATGCACCATTTGTATGGGTTGAAATCACAGGTCGGTCTCTGATAAGGCCTAGAATTGGTAGACAGGAGAAACTCATTATTACCAAAAAGTTACTTTTGTTGACTGTCAGAGACATTTAATAGCACCATCGACAAGCTGTTCTTGCTGTCATGGCACTTGTGAATTGCTGTTTTTCTACATCACAGTCTTCGGTACAACTTACTGCAAGTAAATTAAAAAGAGATTGCTCTAAAGTAACCTCCCTGTCCATGACAGGACTGAAACCCTTTGCTCCTCTGAATTTTATATTGTTCATATCTGCCAGGCATTTCAACTAGAATGCAGACAGAATGCAAGCAACCACTAAAGATAGGAGACCATGCTACACCCTAAGCTTCCCAAAAGCGAAGGAACGGGGAGCTGCACTGCACATGGAAAAACAAAGCCAACGTATGGTTAGCCATATGTGTGCATGGGGCTTTCCCATTTACAAACTTTCATAATGCTTTGTATTGTCAAAACAAATGGCTATGTAGTTAACCAAGTCAAGATGCCTCGGATTACATGTATTGATCACAGGTACATCTAGTACCTTAATTTATCTGCACATGTTGGAAAAAAATACTTCACACTAGCTTATTAAAACTAAGGTCAGATACTTGTAGAATTTGCTCATCTCAGTGAACTTTTAGTATGTACACAAAATGTCGCCATACTTGTATAGTTACCCCCCCCCCCCGCCCCATTAAGATTAAAAAAAAAAATGCACACAAATTAAATGTTTTTCATTGTCAATGCAAATCGTCGCAAATGTACCCCCCCCCCCCCCATTGCATAAGGGCAAAGGTTGCTGCATGTTGATGTATATTTAACTTTTCACGAGTTGCTTCCACAGTATAACTTTCATGATCATAGCTTAATTTTTTTTCTTTTTCAAAAGCTACTGCATCCAAGTAGAATGGATAAAGGAACACATGCAGGAGCTGACACACAAACATGACCACAATCATCAACTATACCCTGTTGGCCTGTTCAGCCCAAAAGGGGGAAAATTATGAAAGCAGGCCACATCTTTACTTCAGGCCAGTTTTGGCCACTTTAAGGGGGGACGGTTAATCATGATCTACAAATTTAGCTAGATTTTTTTTTTTTTTTAATTTTTAGAATACGCACTGCAGTTAATTGGGAATCTGTTCCAAGGTTATGCTGAGTGCCTGTCCATCCTAAAGGCATGTACATGGAGAGGCTCAGACAACAGACCCGCCGACACTACCTCGCTTGCAAATTATGAACCCCCATAGTCAGGCTCCTAGGAAGAATCCTTCTAAACACCAGTTTTATCTAAAACATTTTATCATGATGATTGTGTGCCTGTATACTGGGGAAAATACAGTGGTAAGGCAAGAAGGATGCAGCAGACAAATTTGCATGTCTATTTGCCGGGGGAAATCAAAATCAGCTCAGGGCCAGAATTTCATGTAATGAATAGTTATAAACATTATGCACTGTACCCATTAAATTTGCTTTCATTAGTGCAGTGAACATACCATATGACCGGAGGGCACATCATTTACAAAAAGGGCAAATGTAGGGAGAAAATATTGGGGTGCCATCAAGGAAGAGACGTACTAATCACCCAAAGTTACAACTGTCAGACTTGTATCTGCAATAGGCCTACAGCAGTTGCAAACTCGTGATTATAACCAACCCTCCTGCCTAGAAAGGGTCACATCTGGCAGCTGATCATATATATATATGCACATACATGCATTTACAAATATTGAAAAACCCATAAGTTTTATATTAACATGTCTCAAAGAGATAAATATCTTGACCACTAGGCCTATAATTCTTTTACACACACACACACACACACACACACACACACAAACACACACACACACAAACAAGGATTGTGTTGTGCTACGTTTTGTAACCCAAGCCAGCACTGAGTTAATCTGAAAACTGTAATAATGAAAAAGAGCTCAAGTCAGAAGCATGATCCCAAAAATCAGAGAGTGTACTAGTGCATGTATATGTTTTCAGTAACTCTGCCTTGGGTACCGATGAATGGCATCTGTATTTCCTTCAGCCTCAAGATGCCACCAACAGTGTATATTTCTGGTAACTGGCATTTTAGTACCCCCATGGACATCATGGTTGATAACCCATGTTGCTTGTGGTTTTTCTTTATTTTACATACAACCTGTTGCCTATTAAAAGCGGAAGATGTTGCTTGCACATTTCCCATGTGCCCATTCACTAAGCTCTGCGATACATAAATCCTGATGAAAGCTTTACTATTTGAGCCCATCATTAGATTCAACCTTTCGCAAAAATAAAATGTTTCTTTGTAAGTTTCATTAGTCCACAGGGCTGGCAGATCATATAAACAGTCCTGCCATTCCGGGCTGGAGGCCTGGCATAATCATTATTTTTGCTCCTGTTGTATTATATAGATATGTATACATGTGAAAAAAGTGTGTGAAGTACCAGTTAATTACTGGAAATTGCCTGTTATTATGATACAACATCACGTATCTTGTGTAAATACTCAGGATGGGCCTGAATTAATATTTTTCTTTTTTCTTTTATTTTTCAGAATAGCTTTATCAAAAATGGAAGGGTTGTTATACAAAACAATGGCATTGACTCTTTTGTAAATATTTTTTATTTAAGATATACAAAAAAGTAAATGACAGCATTACTATCTGACAAG
>OZ026616.1:55355491-55465491 GCA_964020975.1 Hermodice carunculata | reverse complement strand
TACTCTTCATACCTTCGATATGTGCAACCCCTGGCACCTGGACGATTTCTAATTGTCCAATACGGGAATACTGTTACTGATACACAGATTAGACCTGTTACCAAAATTATAAGTTTTGTTTTAAAAGGTGTTGATATCCGGCTAATTTTCAAAGGGAATGCTACGGTAACGTAGCGTTCCAACGTTACAAAAAGTGTAAGGTAACACGAGAAAAGTTGACCAAAAAGTGACATGCTAATTAAAAGTCCACACAACTCAGACTCAACATATATTTGCATATCGAAATGCAGGAACTTTTGTAGCCAATCGGGGAACAGTGCTATCAAATACGTGTTGTCTGCAATGGCCATGGCAATGAAGTAGTGACCCGTCGTAGTCTTTCTCATAGGAGAGGACATTATGATGACAACAGCAAATGCGTTGAAAATCGATCCAGCTATACAGAGGAAAGGCTTGACAATGTTGTTTATACGCAAACCAATTACGATCAGCCTAAACCATGGATCAGAAGAAATTGATCGTGGGATCCAAGTGGTAACATTTGGTGAAAAAGCCATGTTTGAAGTCACATTTAAGATTGTCCGTGCAATTGAAGAGTTCATTTTGCGTATAGTTTACCTGAAGGAGAAGTAAAATAAGAAATCACCATGAATACATTTATTATTGCTTCCTGTATGGTTTTCAACAATAATCGCTTTTTCTCTCCAAAGGAAGCAAATTCTAGTGTAACGACACTCACCAATAGCCATCGCTAGCAGCAAACGGGTTTGTACTATCTATCGAGAAACTTCGCACACAAATTTATTTTCGCTGTAAAACACCAGGTTTCCGATGGAAAAGTCTTGTAAAAAATCTCGTTAATTTTCTGAATGTGTAGCTAATACCGAATCCCAAATACAAGTTGAATAAAGCAAGCCTTTACGTGTTAATGCTAAGTGAAACCCTGGACACAAGCTGATGAATAAACTTACACAATGCCTTGACTAAGCATAAAACCATATCTGGCGATGTTTTGCAAATAATTCCAGTGGGAAATGGCCACCTTTATTATTTGCCCATTGTCAACAGCAGGGGGCGAAGGCTGGTGGCGCAGAGATTTTATGCCGCCAGAAGTTACTTGAAATTCAGGGGGCATCAAAAAAGAATACTGATGGTCAAAGGCATAACATAAGCACTCCCCACCACCGACTTTTGCACATTACTGGCATCTCTGTCAGATAACATGCAAAACTACAAATTAATCTTGGCAGAAAAGAGCATAATACGCACACTCTTTTTTACTTTGCAAGTAAGCTAAATTTTAGTTTCTCAATAAATAATCGATAGCTGCCAGATTCATTAATATACAATGCATTACTCTAAATCTCGCTTACCCACGCATGAGCTTTTTTAGATACTCAAGTAATAGAAAAGTATATGATGCAGACAAAGCAGATATTTTGCCTTGTTCTAATTATGTATACATTCAGTAAACCCTGTTTGACAGGGTTATAACTTACACAAAGGATAATCTATCTATCTATCTATCTATCTATCTATCTATCTATCTATCTATCTATCTATCTATCTATCTATCTATCTGTCTGTCTGTCTGTCTGTCTGTCTGTCTGTCTGTCTGTCTGTCTATCTATCTATCTATCTATCTATCTATCTATCTATCTATCTATCTGTCTGTCTATCTGTCTGTCTGTCTGTCTGTATATCTATCTATCTATATGTCTATCTGACTGTCTGTCTGTCCGTCCGTCCATCCGTCTATCTATCTATCTATCTATCTATCTATCTATCTATCTATCTATCTATCTATCTATCTTTCTATCTATCTATCTATCTATATATCTATCTATCTATCTACATCTATCGATCTATGTATCTGTCTGTCTGTTTATCTATCTATCTATCTATCTGTCCTTCCCTCCGTCTGTCTATCTATCTATCTATCCATCTATCCATCCATCCATCTATCTATCTATATGTCTTTCTATTTACATCTATCTATCTATGTATATGTCTGTCTGTCTATCTATTGTCTATCTATCTATATATCTATCTGTCTGTCTGCCTGCCTGTCCGTCCATCCGTCCCTTCATCCATCCATCTGTCTATCTATCTATCTATCTATCTATCTATCTATCTATCGATCGATCTATCGATTTATCTATCTATCTATCTATCTATCTATCTATCGTTGTATCTATCTATTTATCTATTTTTCTCTGGTGCATCCATTTACGATTGAAGCAAACTTGCAGTAACTTAATTTATGCTCATTTGCGGCCATTTCTGATTTTAAATCTTGAATTTTCACATGTTCATTACAGATACATAACATTGTGATTTTAGAACTTGAGAAAGTCCGCGTGAACAGCTAATATTCAGCTTACCTTGACACATTCAAAATAAGCGGAGCATGAAATCAGATGTATAAAGCTTCAGCAGCCAGCACCGGGCTAAGATGATCACAGGTATGGCTAGCGTATCTTTGAACTGGTGATATATGAATATATGTTATTCAGATGCTAAACACAGAAATCTCCGTCTGCAAAGAAAATTATATTAGGTACAAGCATTGTGATACACTCCAGGTAAAAGCAATTGGTCATTTGATATCTTAAAATATTGGACATAGGTTTTGAGATGTAGCTCACGCAAGTGTAATCTTGCATATGGAATCTTTTCAAAGTTATTGTGGATAAGGAATATTCCATTTCAACTGGTACCTTGTTCTGCTCTTTACCCGAATACTCTGATGTGTCTCTAGGCAATTCCTATGTTCTAGTTATCCAATCATGCTCTTCAATTTCATGTCTAAGGTCATCAACTTCTTTGACAGCCTTAGTAAAAAATATATTGATATTTAACTTTATGTTGTACAATACTCAATCGGCAACATGAACATCACTCTCAGCAGTTTTTATATTTTATTGAAACTGTATATTTGATTTGGTTGAATCTGCTGAGATTTACAAACGCGTTAAGCAAGACCAATATTTTGCAATAAAGCTGCCAATTTTTTTTTTTGAAAAACATATACAGTAGCGACTGAACGTAATGTAGCCTCTGCCCGATATCAGCTTGCGAGAATTTGCGAACGCTACCAGCAATTGCCTCCGAGCAACACATGCGTTGACCACAGACCGAGTTCGAGTGTTGATACGGGAGGCCGCGAGTACGAGTGCGAACATGGATTGCTCCCGACCACCAACGCGTGTCAGTGTGGCCCGTGTTCTCAGCAACACCAAGGGGAAGCTCCCAACATCTATATTCCTGCATAAAATTTTACAGTTTGTATGTACATGTACAGTAATATGTTCCTGCGATTTGGGAGATATAATGAACATCATAACTCGCTTATTCATTTCATTCAAGCCAATATTAGCTTCTCTCAGACTCTGAAACACAGGACAGTATGAAAGAGACACTGTGAAGGAGGGAGAGAGAGAGCGTGACTTTGAGAAGCTAAGGGAGAAGCCATTGTTTCCTTCAGGATAATAATAAATTGTCTTCTCAGAACATTTTTTTTTTGTTTTAGTTTTTGTTGTTCTTGTTTGTTTGTTTCTCTGTTTGTTTGTTTGTTTGTTTGTTTTTTGTTCTTTGTTTTGTTTTGTTGTCTTTCTTTCTTTTTTTTTTGTTTTCTTTTCCCCCACTGAATTTTGTTTCTATATGAGTTGAGAATATCATGTATATGACGACACATATAAACAGATTTCAACGAAGTACGGTTTACCCGCAAGCCCTTGGTTGATGGGGCTTAGCATGTTTATTCTCGCTCTCCACTGTTTGCATACGATTAAACACCAAGCTTATAGCAGTCATCTGGATACTGCCTATTTATTTCATGTCCTTTATTATGTACATAACATTGGAGGCATCACTGGGGGATACACTGACTAGTGATGCACCCAAAAAGTCCATTAAGAAGGCAAACCTTTGTTTTACGATAATGCTAATCTTGGTATTTTGAAGGCATATTCTGGGTGATTTAATTTTCCTTTGCCTACTTATTCAAACCATGCGCATGTGTAAACCGATTCACTGAGGGCAACTGTCATGATTCGATTCAAACATGATGATTTCAGTGAATTAAATTCTACTCCTGGCGTTTGCCAAGTCTTATGTACCTGCGAGAAATATCGTGACCCCCCTTAAAAGAAAAAAAAAATATATATATATATATATATATATATATATATATATATATATATATATATATATATATATATATATACATAAATATATATATATGTGTGTGTGTGTGTGTGTGTGTGAGTGTGTGTGTGTGTGTGTGTGTATGTATGTATGTATGTATGTATGTATGTATGTATGTATGTATGTAGCGTGAATGCTATCCTATATGTAATGAAATATTCCTTGACTCGAGACAGCATTGTCTCTCCCAAGACAGCAAAGCCCCTTGCCAACAGATTAACTCTTGATCAGTGTAAAATATGTTTATTTGCAATAATGGCAACTATATATCACCAGTGGGCCAGGTAAAATTTTGTGCCCGAGCAGGAGTCTCGGCCATTATAGTCAGGCAATATGCATTTAGCTATACATACCAAGTGACATTGCCTTTGGTCGGAATTGACTTGGATTTGTTTCTTTGGGACTACGGTTTGGATATGGTAAAGACACTGTCTAATTTGACCTGACGGATTTGGTTTGTCTGTCACTTTATTTGGTAGCCAAATACACCACATAAACTAACCTTACGGGTAAATTGAATTTGACCTTGAGTATTTTTCAGAATCCAAGATGGCGGCTAATATGGCTAGAAGATGCACGTTTTCATATAAATTGACTATTTTTTTTTTCTAATGGACCCTCACCCGATTTTGATGAACTGTATGTCTTAGTGGTTTGTGACGATGACGGACTCAACTGGCATATTTGTGACACTCTCAGAAGTCAAGGTCATGGACATTTTGTAAGGGTATGGGGTGTAGTGTCAAAAAATATATATATAATAATGCCACACATTGCAAGGAAAATATTACATTATGATCATTTGTATATTATTTTGTATGTGCCGAGGTCAATTATGCATTAAGTTGGACAGTTATGTGGTATTGTTAGAAATGGATATAAAAGGCACAGATCAAAACGTCAGTAGGAAAAAAATACAGTAGAGGATAATGTTACAGTACACTCGGTACATGTTTGGAAGAGTTACGTGTTTGAGCTCCCATCGTGGTCACGTCATATTCGTTCTTGCACTTAAAAGTGTTAATTTGAGTTCTTCCAATTATTAAGTCTTGAGCCTTTGGCCCATGCGGTGAGCATCGAATCACATAAACGGGCTGGAGCTGGAGGCGATACACTTAGCGCCCCTCCCCTGCCAGGACCTAGTGGAAAAAACATTCTCGTCATATTCAACAACAGGATCATTATCACTAACCTCAACCAGTTGGGCAGCTTGTGCTTCCAAACGTTGATGGAATTAGCCGGATACATCACTTGATGATGTTCCAAACAAAATGATCTGGCTACTTAACTCTCCAAAACAGTTCAGCCAACAGGGATAAAATGAACGTCCCAACCAGGTGTCATTTATGCTGCGTGGGCCAGGTGGGTGTACCCCGCATTTGGATCTGTTTGCCACAAGCGCAAATGCAAAATTTCCAGTTTGTGTGTCACCTGTCCTTGATCCCCAGGCCCTAGCCATGGTTGTGTAGCCATGGACGGGCGCAACCTTTGGGTTTAGACCTTTCCACCTCTGCAGATCCTCCCAAGTGTCCTGTGGAAGGTTTGGTCCTATGGCAGTAACTCCATCTTGGTTGCCCACTAGCATCTGAGGACAGATTGGTCACTCGACCCTCTGGAATTTGGCCACTGCTACTTTTACTGGCATGGCAGAAAGTTCTGGTGCCACCATGGGCAAGTGTGTTCCATAGAAATCCCCAAGTAGCGAACCTGCATACTTGGCACTTGTGGCCTTCCAAAACTAGGACAGAGGGGTCTTGGAATCTGTCGCAGATAGAATTCCTGAGGGGGCGGGGGGGCCTTTTCGACTTTTCTCTATTGGTTTATTTGGTTTGATGGAAGTTTTTATTAGATTGGTGCATTGGTCGGTAAATAGACCCATGGTTTCCCCATATCACGGATCTTCCTACTGTACTAGTGGGAGGTCCTCGATAAGAGTTCAAGAACTTCCATGTCCTCAACCCTGGCAAACTTCTTCGATATTTGCATTGGGAGGGATCCTTATTTGTCTGTTACCACCTTCACGTCCAAGTACCGCTGATGTTTTCCCAACAGACGTTGCTTCTTCACTCTAAAAAATGGTATCCCCAGGCTGTCAAACTCGGTGGTTTTTGGTCAGTGTGCGTTTAGCATTTCTCCCTCCTCGAATGCGTTTGTACATCCGCCATGGTGGTCGAGAGGGAACGTCACCTAACTAATATATATGATTTTAATAATAGAAAGCGTGGTTGACTCCTGACTACCAGAGAAGGCCACGCAAGCACCCCTCTTTTTTCACTCAGGTGATTTCCATTGACCAATCATTGAGGAGGGAAGAAGAATAAGCTGGGGAGAATGTACTGGCAATCCCCCCCCCCCCCACACACACACACTCTCAAAATAATACAGAGGAACCCAGGGTGACCTTCACTTCTGAGAGGCTCACAAGTATGCCAGTTGACTCCGTTATCATTGCAAACCCCCAAAACGACCTAAAGATCATCAAAATCGGGTAAAGGTTCACTGGAAAAAGAATCAGCTTTGGATCCCTGGCTATTGTTTCAGCATGGCTACTACAAACCTGACCTGCCTCGGAACATCAGGCAACTGCCAAATTCGAGCCCTGTTAGATGTGTAAATTCCCTCACTTTCTTTGACCTTAAGTGAATTGTGTTCTGCCTATGTCATATAAGCTCGGTGTATTTAAAATTTCTTTTTCCTCTTTTGTGAAAATTTAATAAAACAATTATATAACTATATAGTTACACTTTCTTGATTATAATGCGTCAATTGCCCTTTGTTTAGCAGTTATTATCAGTTGAGCACTGCAGTAAACAAAGTAGCAGGGCCCAGACTTATAATCGTTGCTGGCTGTACATTTTAAATGGATTATGCCATGGATGAGAGCACAATCAGTATGCATTTTTAGATTGCCAAAACAGCCGGAAAGTGAAAACGAGCACTTTGAAACATGATCTATACACCAGGTAGTGCTTGAACATCTTGTTTGCCTTCAATTTAAAGTTCATCCAAATGCAACAAAAATAAAATAGAATGAAGAAATATAACAAGATGTAACGTAAAATGCGTCATCATACTCAAAGTATTGACAATGAATAACGGACAATATTTTTAAAGAGAACAAAGTGAATGTTGTTCTTACTTGAGACCAGGACAACCGAGACTTGTCTTGTCTTGGTCTCAGTTCCAACTGAGCCTTCATGCAAACAAGAGTCAGCAAAAATTTGCACATGAGTCTGGCGTCCCTGTCAGGAACTTGGCGAAACTGAGTCGGTATACGCAGGCAACTATTGAGCGAACAACCAAAAGTTTGATCGGACAATTGTGATAAAAACACACAAAATTGCAGTTCCCACTAACCATAGACAATTTGAAGGTACAGATATGCATCTAAGTAAAAGATTGCGAATGATTATTTGTAAAAACTCGAACTTCGCCTCCTTAAAGCTGAGTGTTGGCATTGTGGTCAACCTGTGAATGCAAACTAACAAGACAGGGATGGGTTTGTGCGCTGTCTGATGGTCAATACAGCTTTCTGAGCAACACTTGGTCTACTTACTGGGGAATTATCAAGGCTGATCCTGTTGTTGGTCATATATAGAATGTTAGGTTAACTGATGCAAATGTTTTTTTTTTATTTTTATTTTATTTTTTTTTTTATTTTTCTTCTTTTTTTCAGATAAGAAGACACCACTGGCAGCAGTGAGTATTTGTCGCAGAAGGAACAAGAAACCACCATTTGTGAGGCCCGGGCCAGAGATGCCATCATTCAAAATGCCATTTCAGAGACACTATGTGAGAATATCAGTGACACAACATATCAAACAAAAAATATATGAGAAAATACTCAGTTTCAATGTGTGACACACTCCGTAAATTAGCCAAAACTCCAGCTAATTTTTGGAGCTATTCCTGGTGATGAGGCACAGTTGGCATCTCTGCCAGAGTGAATGGTTATGTCTGACACAGGAACCAATGACTGCAAGTGATGTCTGCTATTTCAGTCATGCTGTCTGTACGCGATTCTACAAAAGTAGCATTCGTTCGCAGTTTGTGCTTCATGTTGCTCAATATATTGAAACTGCATTAAATCATAATTTTTCGCCTACGATGTACTCGTTGCGTGATAACTCCCCCTTACATGCTCAAACAGACCGGCCAATAATAATAATAATAATAAAAAAAAAAAAACGGGTCATAAACCTTCAACGGACATAGGGACGCAAATGCCAGGTGCCTCAATTCACCTCGCTGATGTACCCAAAGGCGCAAAAGCTTAAAATCCTGTCAAATACGTTCACTTTAGTTCCGTGAAAAAAGTAAAACCATCTCAATTATCTAAGTCTGGCTGCTCCAAATGCAATAAAATGGTTTTACCGAATTCATGCAAAAATATACTAATATTCCACCACTATGACCTACAATACAAGCACGGCTTAAGTTGCGAAAAACCGATGTTTTATGGTGTTTCGAATGCATAGCTGAGAGCTTGTGTACCTTTTTTTTTTTTTTTTTTTAATGAAAGACAGCATTTAAGATACACAATGCGGGCACACGGCATCAAACGACCACACGTTTTATTTATTTTCAAGGGGTGGCAGTTGGTTTACAAGCGTCACGAGCATCAACAAACGGTGGGGAGTATGTATGTACTGCCCCCCCCCCACACACACATACACACTCACAAACAAAAATACTATGTCACTGTGACACAGATAGTAGACATGGTGACCTATTTTGCTACTTATAACATTATTACATCCATATGCACCTGTGTGTCAAGTTTCATTAATCTAAATCGACGAACAAGCAAATTATAGCCCGGATATAAAAAAGCGAATGGAAAGACGCACGGACAGATGGACGGAAGGAGGAAAGTAACCACTACATGGCCCTCCTCCGGCAGAAGAGGGTATAATAATGAAATTCGTTATGTTAAAATGGAAAGTAAACGGATTTCTTCATGACGTTAAATGCCACATATATTACAGACCGTGGAATTTATGGCTCAATGCAATGTAGCGGTCACGGAGTGGCACTTTGGGTAACTTTGTACCCATGAATAGCCATGCTATAGATTCACATGATCACAAGAGGAAAATTAAACATGGGGCAAAGTCAGTTCAAAAACATAAGAACCAGCATGGACCATTGGTCCGTCTTTCTCCACATTCGTATTTTGTATAGTAAAGGGCAATTGCTGTATTTACCGTAGCATTTACGCTAGTCCGGGAGTTGTGATACATGTCTCTTAATAAATATCAAATTAAAACCAATCATTATCATTATTATACATCCAGTACCTACCTGCATTTTTCTGCATTTGATTCAGGTTGTGCCTTGTGGCCATAGAGAATGGTATTCTATGTTCAAGCCTTATGGGTTAATTTGTGTTTTAATTCTTTAGAATGATAATATGACGCTTCTATAAATAAATGCGTAAATGCTGCTTGTTTTTCTGATAAATGATATTGGCACATCGATTATACCTACTTGAGAAACACGGCTGTATCCTGGTTCATATGTTCAATTGAATCAACAACGCCCTTTTAGTATAATATGTAATATCAAATATGCAGTGTACTCTGGCCATTATTTAAAAAAAAAATTCATCTTCCAGCGCACTAAATATATGATGAATGGACAGTCTACCTAAAGACGTCACCATTTTCATTTTAAAATACCTTCCACCCCGCACGCTGCTACAGTGCGTTAGACGGGTGTGCAAGAACCTGCACGAAATAACTGACCAAAACCCCACTTTATGGAGGATTTTCAAATTTGACGATTGTTTTCCATGGACTTGAACCATGCTCAGTTGTCATATGTTATAGATCATTGCTCATTCCTTCTTCGATGCTTTGCAATTCCATACGTAATGATCCACAAACCTTCCTTGCACGAAGCCAGAATATTGTGGCTCTGGACTTGACACAAAGTGACATATGCACGCTTTAGTTTCTTAAAGGACCCGGCCAGCTAGAAATACCGTTACTTGTAGTGGAAAGAGTTCCTACCACTCTGATTGTGCATGGTGGTTTTATCCGAATCCTGCGGTTTTCTCCACCAAACAAGTATGTAGGAAAGTATACGTCCCCACCTGCGTCATGGGGAGTGAATATAGGCTCAGTCTGTTTTGTGTTTCATGTACAATATATGGGTCTATACTACTCTATCATTAAGCCAGCACTTGGGTCAACAAATTACCGTTGGTTTGTTACTTCCTCTCTGTAACATCTGCCAATCTCAATTGAAACGAATAATTCTCTCTTGTTCATTTTGTGAATAAGCTGTATCAAATCAGCATGTTAATTAAACTTCCCCTGTTAAATTTTTATTTATGCATGTCTCGTTTTGAGATCTAAGCACAGAGTGGGTGCAGATATGTGTTTTGGTAATAAACATAGTAATTGAAAGTGAAAACAAAGAAGGGGAAGTGTTATTCAGGAAATGAGTTGTGGGTTCCAATGTACACACGTTGGCTATTTAATAATTTAAAAGGGGGCGGGGGGGGGGGATATATGGTCATCTGCAGCGGAAGCCATCACCTCACGTTATCTTTCTGACAATGTCTCCCCAAATGCTTGCACGCACACTCTGCTATGCATTTTGTAAATAAAACAGTATCCACAACTTTAGTATGTTCTTGTTTTTTCTTTTTTTACTTTCAATTTCTGGTGTTTTATTGTTCTTTATCCAGTTTGCTTTCCCGTAGCTAGTTATTCCGTCCCATATAGTTTTTAATTATTTTCACCAGTGTTTGAGATGCAAAAATTTGTGCCTACAGGGAATAAATTATTGGTACTTCTTGTTCTGCATTTTTTTGATACACCAGATTAGATTTCTCCTTACAATTATGTCTACGAGTTAAATCTAAGTTTTGGATGTTCAGATGTTCCATGATGTTCATAATTAACGATGTTTATTTAAAAAAAAAAAAGAAAAAAAAAAAAAAAAAAAACAGCAAAAAAAAAAAAAACCAAAAAAAAACAAAACAAAACTATTTGTGTCATTCCAACTCGATTTACACAAATGTCTTAAATGTTGCGTAAATGTCGAGCTGTTATTCCCTTATAACAAAGGCGTATTGTCTCGTACAGGAGAGGTCAAATACGATAGTGCATTCACTCTTCAACACGACAGCTACTGTCGACCATTTGCTAGAGATAATACCTATGTGTTCAAATGGAGTTGCATTCCGCAATAGCAAAAACAGTTAACCGTTTCTGAATACATATGATAGTACAGTATAAGAAAAAATGTCCTATATACGTTCCGCAGCATATGTTACATATGTGCCCTCCCCCCAAACAAACACAATGAAAAAAGGGGGGAATTTATGTTTATTTTCTGAACCAAAATAAAACGCAAGGCAAACACACACACACATGCACACACACACACACACACACACACACACACACACACACACACACACACACACACACACACACAAGCCCGAAACCACACACAAAAAGCACACACATGCATGTTTTGAGAGTTAAGTCTACATATCAAGTGGATGTCGACATATTTGAAGTTGTGGGTATAGACAACTGTGTTCAACAATTTCTTTATTGTGCTTGAGGGGATTCTTTGGAATACGGTCCGGGTGTTCTGCAAGCGGAAAAAAACCACATATGTGCACCATTAACACTTGAGTGTACAACTGAATGCAGGGTTTCATTGCTGCAAATCTGGACAGTATTCAAGAGGGCGAGCTTGGATAGTGACACGCTTACAATTCTTACGGCGTGCATTATTGTATAATTTCTGCTTCATACGTGCAGGAAAGAGAAATTTCGTAGCCTACAGGAACAACAATGTATTGTATGCTTCTGTATAACGGTTGGGCTCACTGCTGGAAGGTTAACATGCCAGACTATGCGTTTATTTATTTCATCGAGGACCTAATGGGTTACCTGCATTGGCGTCAGTTTAATGTGCTCAAGTGACATTGGCTTCACGCTTTAAAAAGATTAGTTATGTAGGCTTCACAAGGATTTACCATTGGGTCAGATAGGCAAAATAGTCATACATATTTTCGTCACTTGGCTTTGTTAGGCTAAAAATGATGTAACGTTTGATTTTTACCAAGCATTGCACCTTCTTTCTTTCAAAGAATCTTCTGTGGCATACTCATTTTTACTCTCCAGCTGATTTGGCATTCTTAAAGTGCTTGTAGTACATCTCAGGATTTATTTAAAATGTACGAATTTGAGCTCTGGTGGAATGCATTACAAACATATAGCGGAATTAAGTATTTCAAAATGCAAGTCATCCTATATTGGGCATGGAAAGTGTTGCTTCATGTTGACATTGACCTCTTTTCAACTTTGTTTGTGGAGCCTAGCCTCAGTTCCCCTGGAACAAACCTCTCTGTTTTCTTTTTTTCTACCGTGGGCGTCCAACTGCTATCAGGAAGAACCAGACTCAGTAATTTGGAGAAGTGCTGGTAGTTATTTGTCCGAGCCGAGTCTATCTATCTATCTATCTATCTATCTATCTATCTATCTATCTATCTATCTATCTATCTATCTATCTATCTATCTATCTATCTATCTATCTATCTATCTATCTATCTATCTATCTATCTATCTATCTATCTATCTATCTATCTATCTATCTATCTATCTATCTATCTATCTATCTATCTATCTATCTATCTATCTATCTATCTATCTATCTATCTATCTATCTATCTATCTATCTATCTATCTATCTATCTATCTATCTATCTATCTATCTATCTATCTATCTATCTATCTATCTATCTACCTGTCTGTCTGTCTGTCTGCCTGTCTGTCTGTCTGTCCGTCCGTCCGTCCATCAATCCATCCATCCACCCACCTATCTATCTGTATGTCTGTCTATCTGTCTGTTTGTCTGTCTAATCGGATAAATGATTAAGTGGACTTATACAGCTGGAATATGAATAGTCAAACTTGTGAATGTGACATTACTTTCAAGAAGGATAGGGATAAAGACCACAAACATGTTATTGCTGGTGATTCAAGTATCATTAAAAACAAGAAATTGAGACATTTGTTTCAAGGAGGACCAAACCATAGAGAAAGACATAACATCAACTTCACAAAGGCACGAAAGGAGATGAAAACAGGGCAGTTTCGTAAAGAAACACAGTAATAAGAAAGGAATCTGTAACAAGGCATTTGATCGATGGAAAGTTAAAGTAATGGTGCAAGTGGATGGAATAAATAAATACCTGAGAAAAGGACCTCTTCAAAAATGGAGACAGATTAAACAAGTGCTGCAGGATTCACTTCGTAGTCAGGAATTACAAGAATTACATGACAAGTTTGTCACCACACCTCTTGAAAAAGCTAGCAATAACATTGCACAAACTTGTAAACCATACTACATTAATACAATACTGAGTGAATTAAAAATGAAAGTTATCAACAAAAAGGAACCTTTGATACTGCTATGAAGGACCAAGTGGAAAATACCAAGGAATTGAAATGCATTGTCTCAAATGAGGACTTGAAATTACCAATCATATGTGCTATGGTCGAAATGCATAAAAACCTGTTCAATTCAGATTCATCATTGCAGCAAAGAAATGCGTTTCGAAACAAGTTGCCAAACGACTCTCTAAGGTCCTCAAACTTGTCAAAGATTCCCATACTAACGACTGCAAAAAAGTAAAAATGTGCACGGGAGTGAATAGAATGTGGGTTACAGATAGCACAAGTGATATACTGCTAGACATTGACAAAATCAACAATAAAGATGGTGCCAAATCAATTCATACTTTTGCTTTGTCAACATCGTATACAAAGAGCAACCTGACAGACTTAAACGACATGTTAATATTAATGTTGGATAAGGTGTTCAAAAGTGGCACATGTCAGTATATTAAAATATCTGGTGCTGAGGCTAAATTTGATAAAGGTAAGAAGCAAGGAATATCTTACACGAAGCAAGAGTGTGCTCAAGGGATAGAATACATTATCAATAATCGATACTTTTGCTTTGGAACCAGAGTATATCAACAAATAGAAGGCATGCCAACGGGAACAAATCCAGCCCCATATATTGCTAACCTTCATTGGAATTGGCAAAAACAAACTTTACAGCAGCAAGAAGATCATATTCTCACACAAGAAGATTTATAAAATGAACCCTGTGTTTTAAACAATGGAGATGCAATAAAGGGGAATTGGAACAAAATGCAAAAATATATATCCCAAAGAACTAATATTAAATCTGGAAAATGAAAGTGATACAAAAGCTACTTTCCTTGATTTGGATATAGAAACAAGATATGTTTGTAAATCATAGATGCACCCGCCCTCATTTCCCTTGCGCTTGCTACCCAATTCATAGTGGTAGATGGAGCACTCGTAACCTTACAAAATTAGTGAAGGTTGATCATACATCAATGTCACATATCTTTAAACTTCAACCTAGCCCTTAAAAAACGACTAAAAACCTTGACAGTATTATAGTTATAGCTCAAAAATTAGTCATCATTTGGAAACCATATTCAGCAAAGTGGCTTTATGGCCTTGGAAATTAGGGCAAGGTCACTCATTTTCACTTGACCTAGGCCCAAGTATGCAAGATATCTTTGCAAAACATAGATGTCCCCCTGCTCTCATTGACAACAACAACTACACAAAACTCTGTTGAAATGATTCCAGAGATATGACAAAATACCTAATAAATACAACAACAACTCAAGAACCGTAGGCTAGATACAGTTGTTAGTAAATCTATCATTAAAAGGGGTACCTGTCCTGTATGCAAATTTATTAACGAGCTCCATCCGCTGGGGTCGGTTTACTTGCATGATTTTGCACAATTGACCAGCAAATTGGCTATATGTACGTAAGCTTTATTTTGGTACATTATATTTCCTTTAAGTATAACATTTATATGTCATCGGTAAAGTTGGACGCATATGCTGCCGTGATTTACAGCGCACCGTTTTGTCCACAATATTAAATTTATACCCCTAGAACTATATATTGTTTGCTCTGTCGATATATATATATATGTATATATATATATATATACATATATATATATATATATATATATATATATATATATATATATATATATATATATATACATATATATATATATATATTTTTTTTTTTTTTATTTGTGTCTTTTTGTCCAAAGCCACTTCCTAGTAGTCATTACCCTATTCCATACTCCGAACTCTTTACTCTCCATAAGCTAACCTGTCCCTGTCTTACTTATATACATAGAAGTTCTATTGTCCATATTGCACACGTTCCTCTGTAAAATTTTGACATAGGCTGTATTAGCCTAAATGAATTAAAGGGTCTTCAGCGGGTAACTACTGAACATGTTTCAGAGCCTTTTACCTGTACTTTGTTCCTCCACATTCTGATAAAAAAAAATCAATTTTTGATTGATGAACATCACAAATGTATTTTTTTTTCACACATGTTTGGTTTTGTCAGTTTCCTGTTACAGGTTAATATTCTCAGACCAACTGTAACACTGTCAGATAAGAAAAATGACACTTTATTATAATGGTAAGCACCCATCCATAGGAACACATGCACTACATGGTGTGCCAAATGACTAATATGATACAGCCCAATTCTTTTGTCTTTCGTTCTTTTCCTACTTACTTTGCTCTTTATTTGTTTATCGATATGTTCTTATACTTACTTTTTCAGATATTCAACATGAATATGATTACGCCTTCATACACATATTGGGTTGTCTGAGTGGTACATGGGATACAAAGTCTATTGCTTTACATTATTTCTTATTGGGTGGCTTCTAATACTTTAGAACGGGGTGTTCTTACAAATTTTGGTGGTATTTCTGTTAACTGTTTGAATAACTTGTTGGAAAATGTAAAAGATTTGGAAAACTCCATATCTATTGTAACTGAATCTCCATATATCGAAACCAAAAAAATTGTTGATTACCTCAAGCCTTTGAAAGATACATTTTCAGTTCTACATTTTAATTTTCAATCAATAAATGCTAAGTATGATATTTTTAAAATATTTATTGATGATTTGGCTCAAAATGGTTTTGAATTCAGTGCTATTTGTTTGCAGGAAACCTGGTTGAATGAAAATATGGACAATTCCTTTTTTAATCTTGACAACTACATGTTAATACCACAGCCTGCAACATGTAGCACTCATGGTGGTCTTATTATCTACTTACATAAACAGTTCCAGTATACTGTAAGAGACATTTACAGTCCAAACCATAATTGGGAAGGTCAATTCATTGAGATTTTTGGTAAGAGTATTACACAAAAAATTGATTTGTGTAGCATGTATAGACCCCCAAGAGATCAAAACAATGATATTGATATTTTCTTGAAGGATATTACCCCTATAATTGAGTCTCTTACACGTGAAAAATATGATTTAATTATTGCAGGAGACTTCAACATCAACTTGCTTAAGTTAAACACAGGGAACAAATATGCAGAATACTTAAATGTTATGTTGTGCAATGGTCTGTTTCCAAAAATAACCCTACCAACAAGGTTAGCAGATAAATCTGCCACATTGATTGATAATATTTTCTGTCGTGTGACAAACAGTAGTAAATCATGTACATCTGGTATAATTTTCTCAGATATTTCTGATCATTTTCCATGCTTTACATGCATTGACACTCAGAGAAGTACACAAAGTACACCTAGGTATGTAAAAACTTACACAAATGATACTGTATCTATGCAGAACTTTTATGCTGAGTTAAATGGTTTAAATATTTTGGAACAGTTAAATCTTGATCCCAATTGTAACCCAAATGAAAACTATGGAAAATTAGAAAATATAATAACACAAGTCAAAGAAAAGTACCTTCCGACTAAAATGGTTAAATCTAATAAATATAAGCATAAAAAATGTCCATGGGTAACTAATGGCATTCTGAATTCTATTAAACATCGAGACAGTCTGTACAAAAAATCAAGAGGTACCCGTCAGGTTGACCCTCAATATTACATGTTAAAGCAAAACCTTAAAGTGTATAACAATATTTTAAGACAAAATATTAATCAATGTAAAAAAGACTATTACCATTCTCAGTTTGAGATATTTAAGAATCACGTGAAACAGACCTGGGATACAATTCGATCAGTCTTAGGTATAAATAAAAATAAATCAAACTTTCCCTCATTTTTTTATGATAGATGGCACTGAAACAACTAACAAGGAAATTATCGCCAACAGATTTAATACTTTTTTCAAAAATATTGGTCCGAAATTAGCTGCTAACATAAACGTGTCAAATAAACCAAACTTTTCCTTTTACCTGAAAGAAAAAACACACAACAGATTCTCTTTTTCACACATCGGCCCTGAGGACATTACAAATATCGTTAAAAATCTCAAACCCAAGTCCAGCACAGGTCATGACAATTTATCCATGAAGCTCCTCAAAGGCATTACCTCAATTCATGAACCACTAGCACTTATTATAAATCAATCATTAACAACAGGTATTTTCCCACAAAAACTTAAAATTGCTAAAGTCGTACCCGTTTACAAAAAAGATGATAATACATTGCCAGACAATTACATACCCATCTCTATATTACCTGCCATGTCAAAAATATTTGAAAAAAGTTGTATACACACAACTATATGACTACTTCATTAGCAAAACTCTGTTCTATACTAGTCAGCATGGGTTTAAAAACTACACTCTACAGAAACTGCCGCATTAGAATTTGTTGACCGTATTATTAAATTCCTTGACACTGGGAAACTAGCAATAACCATATTTATTGATTTATCAAAAGCCTTCGACACTTTAAACCATCAGATTCTCATCGAAAAATTAGCGTACTATGGCATAACTGGCATTACTTTAAATTGGTTTCGTAGTTACCTTACAAATGGAACTCAGTACGTGCAGGTTGATGATGTCTGTTCTCAGCATCTTCATATAACCACAGGTGTCCCACAAGGATCAATACTCGGCCCTCTCCTGTTCATAATTTACACTAACGACATGCATTTTGCCTCATCAAAATTTGATTCAATCCTCTATGCAGATGACACCACATTACTCAACTCGTTATTTTCCTTCACTTTCCCTTCTGGAAACAATATACATGCACAAAATGCATCAGACAATATCAATGTTGAACTAAATAAAGTGTATGACTGGCTAGCTGCAAACAAATTATCTTTAAATATAAGGAAAACAAAGTTCATGATCTTTCATTTTCCCCAACGAAAGCTGGATTTTGATTTAACCTTAAAGATTGACAACACTCCAATTTCTAAGACAGAAGAATTTGACTTTTTGGGTTTACGAATTCAAGAAAACCTAAAGTGGGATGCTCATGTAAGTAAAATAGGAAACAAACTTGCTAAAGCAAATGGGATCTTGAAGAAAAATCAACAAATTTGTACCAAAAAGGGGCCTTTTGCATATTTATAATTGACTGTTTTTATCACATTTAAACTATGGTATTCTTGTATGGGGATTTTCATATGAGCGTATTTCTATGCTTCAAAAAAAGGCTATCCGCACAATTTGTAATGCTAATTATAATGCACATACCGCCCCGCTTTTTAAACAGCTCAATCTATTAAAAATAGAGGATTTGAGAAAGTTGAAAGCACTGAAATTTTACTACAAATATTCACATGACGAACTTCCTTATTATTTCAAAGGCATGTATCAAGTTAAACAACCCACTCATACCTATTACTTTCGTACCAGAGTCGTGCCTCCCCTCACAATACCCAACAAAACCAGATCAAAAGATTGCATTAGATACTACATCCCAAGTTTACTTCTTATTACACCTCCCTGTATAACTGATAAGATTTATTCCCATTCATACCACGGTTTTTCTAGTTATATAAAAAAAATATACACAAATGAATACCAAGAGTTCTGTACCCTGCCAGATTGTTTTGTATGTAACAGATAATAGAATGTATTGTATTTATTTTTCCTCATCATCCAAAGTTTTGACTGCCCAGTGATTCTTTTATTTCAGTTAAGCAATCCATGTGCAAGATGCTGTAAATTAGTTACCCGTTAAAGGTGGCCCCAGCGATAGCGGATCTCAATCCTTAGCTGGGTCATCCTGACAAGACTTCTCATAAGCTTTTGTTATTAATGAATGTACAGTACTGATGTTAATTTTCTTGTATTTTGATTCCTCATTGTCAAATAAAACGTTTCTGAGTTCTGAGTTCTGTACATGTCTCTCTGAGTAGCGGCTCCTTGTCTAAGCTAAATATTCAGTAAAGACAACCTACATAATAATGAATAAATATAAACATGGTAATTGATGAATTAGCTAAATATGTGAAGTTTTGCTTATAAATGCAGAGCTTCATATCAAAGAAGAACACCTGTCAAACAAAGCATAATTACCAAATTTTCATAGTACGGGTTCAGATAAAAACAATTTGACTTATCCCTGAACCAATATGTACCCTTTTTGGCTGGACAGCTTATCCTAGTTAAACCATCCACCAATGTTTAACTGAAGTGGAAACAAGCTGGGGCATTATATTCAGTCCCAGTGATTGTAAAATAAACAGTTGCAGCTAGACCAACTGTACAAAGCAAGGGAAATCCTAACAAGGACTGTAACAATGTACATCCTGCACCAGAGATGTAAAACAAACTCCACGATGACACCTACTCCTCAAACAATTAAGCTCTATTTAACTGCCAACCCTGAGTTAATGTGTCAACTTAATGTGTCAGGTTTGTGACACTTGAGAAAATACTGTCAATTTTGAGTAATTTTTTAATACTCAGTAAATGTGCATTTAGACATATCAGAAAAGAATGGAAGTCATTAGCTTTTATGCCAAAAACATGCTATCAAAACAATTTTTCTTAACAGGATTTTAAGTACAATTAGGCAAACATGCAACTGTCGTAGGCCGCTTCTTGCTACCTGTAGCCCCTGGAGGTTTACCTTACAGAAAACGTGTACGCCTAAATTGTCTGATAGTGAATATTAAAACAGAAAGATGCCAAATGATGAAGTTAAGTAGCAAAACAGTCAAGTCTAAAAACTGTAAATTATTGTGGCTAAAACTTTCTAATAATCTTTGGATGTTAATAGCAGAATTATAGGGCAAGTCAGAAAAGAATGAAAGTCTTTTGTATTTATGTCAATGGAAATATTAACCAGATATCAAGAACAATTAGGCAAGCTTGTTACTGTCGTAGGCCGCTTCTTGCTACCTGTAGCCGCTGGAGGTTTACCTAACAGTAAACAAGCTAGCCTAAAATGTCTGAAAGGTGAACATTTAAACATAATGGTGTCAAAGAAAAATTTAAGTAGCAAAACAGGCAAGTCTAAAATCTCTAAAATTATTGAATACAAACTTTCTAACTATCTCAGGATATTTACAGCAAAATATGTAGAAATATTTGATCAAAAGTACACCTTTGAATCCTGTTGACTCAAGTTTATTGTAAATAAATTTGGTTCTTGATGCAAAGTCCTGAAATTTAGAACAAATACGACCAAATCTCAAAATATGTGACAAAAATGTATTATATCCAATATTATCCGAAATATTACTGTCCGGGAAAGGATAATTAACTACTTCAAAGTTAAACTCATCTATTTTGTGATAGACTTTAATACAAAACTTGTCATTAGTGACCTGAATATCCAAGTCCAAAAAACAAATCTCTGAAACCGTCTGAATTGTTATCCTCCAAAGGGATATCTTTTAGGTAAATTTCTTTAGCAATTTCACTAAAATTTTATACATTTACACAAGCAATGTCATCAATATATCATGCGTTGTTTGGTAATTTTATAGCCATTTGAAAGTCCCTTTTCATCAATTTATCCATATACTTAAATTCAAGCCAGGTTAAATACAAATCTGCCAGTAAAGGGGAGCAGTTGCTGCCCATTGGAATGCCTTTTATTTGTTGAAAAACCAATGGTCCGCATTGAACAAAATTATTATCCAAAAGAAATTTTATAGCATCTAACAAAGTTTCAACAGTGTAAAATTTAACGTTACTTTTTGAATATTTATTGTGTGACCAATATGCTTTCTTTGTATATGAATTGATATTAATGTATGGTTTACCATTATGTTTCAACATTCTGCTTATTAATTCTGATAGAGAACTTTTGACTTCATCTATGGATAGATTTGTGTACAGTGTAGAGAAATCAAAATATTTGATATTTTTTGCTTTCACATTTTTGATTTTAGATACAATCTCGGAAGAATTGCTAGTACTCCAAAAACAGTTTATTTCACAGTTTCTAGAAATTGCATTACAGTATTTACACAAATGACTCCTAATTGCAGTCAAACACAATGTAACTTCTTTTGATAATTGTTTTGTTGTACATTTTGCAGCACCGGCTATGAATCTAGATTTAAAAGGGTCTTTATGTAATTTGGGTATCCAGAACAAAAGCGGAATAGAGGAGTCCTCTTCAGAAATTTTGATATTAAAATTCCTTTTCATCTCATCTTTATGTGTATCTATCAAATTATCAATGGATTTTTTGTGTAATTTATAAACGTCATTTCCCCTTATGTCTGAAATATTGTTTATAACAAGTTTTGTTTTCAAAACATTCAGATAATATTTTTTGCAGATGATCCGAAAATTGTTCGCTGCCTTATCTTTGTTAGTGACTACAAATCTTTCTTGTATTTCTTCGACTGTTTTTGAAACTTCAGGTTGTTTTAGATTAACCGTATTGAAATTCTTAATGTGGGATTTGTAACGATAACTTCTATTTCCAAAGAGTCGTTTCAAGTTTGATAACCATCCCTCCAATTTCTGAAATTCATTTTTTTCTTTCTTTGCCCATTTCATACAATAGGAATCAAATGCATCATATGTATCCTGAAAAATATTGTCAATGTTCAACTTAGGACACATCCGAAATTTTGTACCTTTTTTCATAATTTCTTTTAAACTTAAATTATGTATAATATCCAAATTACCTGTTAATACAAGCATGTGGTATGCATCAACAAAATTAAAATATTTACTGTTAGACATACAGCCACAATGTTGATTCGCTGCGATATCTTCAAGAGTAATTGAAGCCAGATATCTGTTGTAATTCATGATATTTTGACCAATATTGTTGCCATATTTATAGGAAATGATGGGGGGGATCTTTCATTTTGCACCCCTTGGGAATCATGTTACGAACAAATTTCAGTTTGAGAAGGGACTGAATGTTTAGTGAAACAATAATTTTGTGTTTGAAAGGAATGCTGCAAAACATTTGATTTATTTTTTTCTTATTAGAATCTGGTTTCCGAATAGTTGTTGTGTGTTAGCGTACACAATTTCACAAAAAAATTGCGGAAATGTGTGATCTGAATTAGTAAGACCCAAATATTCATTGATTTTTGTTATGTCTCGAAATGTTAGTGCTTTAAGAGCTGTATATAATTGATCAATGCCACTGGAGAAAGCCTGAAGTAAATCATGGACAAGGTCTTTTGTGTCCACATTCCTACTTTTCCTGTTTTTCCATGATTTTCTTTGTCCATGACTTCTTCTTCTTTGAATACCAGCCTGATTATTATGAAAAGGTGTGTGACTGCTGTCAAGAGTTGTAAAGTTCAAATTCCTAGCATCATCGAGGCCTAAAATTCTGTCATTGAGTCCATAAGGAAACGCTGATTTAAGGGTTTTGATCCAAAAATCTTCCATTTGTAATAATTTCCTTGTGTTAGCATAACTGTCTTGGTCTAACAAATTTGGCTGTATGTAATCAATAATTTGTATCCGGCATTCCAAACGTGAATGCTCCGCAGAATTGAAATGGTTACACAAAAAAGTGTTAAAATATATGTATATATATATATATATATATATATATATATATATATATATATATATATATATATATATATATATATATATATATACATACATATATATATATATATATATATATATATATATATACATACATATATATATATATATATATATATATATATATATATATATATGTATATATATATATATATATATATATATATTTTGAAAGTCGTACAGATTGTGTTAACTTCAAACTAGATTGTTCCAGTCAGAGTGGTGAGAAGTTGTAAACTTCTGGGTAATTTGAACCTCTGGATACTTTGAACGCTTTATACAACTCTACATTACATTATGTTATACTGGAGGAGCAGAATTGTCCGTTAGATTCTATTTTTAGGGAATAACATCCTATCGTGTCGGACAGAATAAATCGTATTCAAAACTAGATGATATTTCTATGCCCAGCTAAGTGAAACACAACATTATGATGGCAATGATGTCACAAGTCGTGACAAAAACGTGGAGCTTATGTAGGCACTTACCAAAAAGGATGAGCACTGTGTTTATATTCCGTATATAGACATACACCCCCACCCCCAGGTATGTATATATGCACCTTTTTTTTTTTGTGTGCCATTTATTAAATTGCCATTGATGGGAGACATGGCGTGAACAACATTGGTGAATTGCGTTGCCTGGTTCTGGAGATACTGCACAGATCTCAATTTTAGATTCGAGTAAAAGCACATTTTTACTTTCTTATTTATTGTGCCTTTCTGTTTGGGTATGCAGGGATATATCTCTTCAAGAGGTAGCATCAGTCACATGATTTGCCAGCTGGGAAACAACGGGCCTAGAATTTGATTGACAGTGCTTAGTGACGTAGAGTTCGTGTCGGGGAACTCAGATTATATAACAATCAGGTCTTACGTTTATCGCTGTTCCAGCAATTTTTTTGGCCAAGCCTATCTCTCTATGGACTTCAAGCAGTGCTGCACTGGACATGGGCCGAACAGATTAGTGAAATATTTTGTCTTTCTTACAACCAAATTCAGCATTTCATGGCAAATGGTAAAAATGTGAGATCTGATATGATATTTGATGTTTTGGGGTGTATTTCTCGATAGTACTAGGAGAGACCTGATGGTTTGCTGTACGATAGGGAGATGTAAGGTTTTGGTGCTAACGAAGAGTGGGATATAAAGTCATTTGATGCTTTGGTACAATTTTATTCTTAACTGAATCAAGACTGTAAATCTTGAATTTGGTGGTCTTTTGATTTTTTTTTTTTTCCTTCTACTTTTTTTTAATGTGAATGATAGTGTAAATGTAACTTTGCTGTATCTGTGTTAAGATAATGAATATTAAAAGTTGTTTTCCGCAAATATCTATGTTGGTTTGATGGATGATTTTTAACGCAACATATATGGAAGTACTGCAACTACATAAATCAGGCGCTCTTGAGAAAAGGTATGTGTAAGGTCATTATTTCAGATGTCATACATCTCTTTTGACATAACAATATGTATGCGAATGGTAAAGACTTCATATAATTTTAACGTATCTGTGCATACACCATATATCTCATTTTTTAAACTTTCAATTTATGGACCTCAAAGGAGTGCACCATAGATGCATTTACTGGCTGAAGATGATGTGTGTTTGAGAGCAAATACCAAATATGTGAATTTCCTTTTCGTGAAATTAACAATTATATGGAGCAATCAAAACGCTGGTAATGACACACACACACATGCGCAAAATGTCAATATATGTATACTGATATGCCTGAAAGTGTGAATCACCATGACCTTATGTAGTGTGGGCTATCCATCATGACAAAGGTGAATGAACCCTAGTCATTCTAGCATCGTATGGACAGACTAACATAAATGTACAATGGATGGATATATGAAAACTACGTTCCGCAGTGTATCTTTGTACACCGATTTATGATCGCGAATAGTACTATTGTCTGCTATAAATAAGCTGCAAAGGGTTAACTGAAGTGGCGGAAACACAAAGGAATGTGGACAAGTCTATCCTATTTTTTCAGGTCTACCCTAATTGGGTGTCATAACGAAAAGTGAACTAAAAATACACTCAGCTGCTACCTTCAGATTAGCTTTTCTATTGTTGACAATTGTAAGCTTTGCATCTTGAGTGCATCGGTTGGGTCAGATGGTAATTATCTTGGCATTTACAATATAAGGCTGATTGTTATGATTAAATTACATGAGAAAATGACATATCCAGTTTCCGTTTAAAAGGGGGATGTAATAAAGTTTTGTAACGACATGGAAGGCAATCGACCAATGTAAGTCTGTTTAAATAAATGTAGGCGAGGCCACCACCATGAGATGATATGAGAACAGAAAAGTTAAAAGGAAAGAGAGAGAGAGAGAGAGAGAGAGAGAGAGAGAGAGAGAGAGAGAGAGAGAGAGAGAGAGAGAGAGAGAGAGAGAGAGAGCACAAAATAAAAGGTCTGGGACTTACAGTCGACACAACTGCTTGATAATGTAAGGACAGGGCTACAAGAATAAAAGAGATACCATAAAACATAAATAAATAATAAATAAATAAAAAAATGAATGAATAAATAAATAAATAAATAAATAAATAAATAAATAAATAAATAAATAAATAAATAAATAAATAAATAAATAATATGAAGCAAAAGCGTTGACGGAAAAGTTTCAGCAGCTCATGCAATGGATGCAAGGTGTTACAATTATGGTAGGTAAAGGTCTGGGACTTACAGATTCACAAGTGAATACTTTGAGCTATTGAAATAACATGTAGTGTATCAATCCACTTATCTGTAGTGAAGGCGTGATTCTTTAAGTGCAAAAATATTAAGATACACCTTTACATATGTGCAATTTTACCAGTAGCAAATTATTATAATTTTGCAGCCTTGTCTTCTTCACTGATATCATGGCTACGTGTCTCGCTTAGACCAATGAAAGAATATGAACATGAAGTGAAGCTTAAACAATGTCAACTTCAAACATATAGAGCGACGTTGCCACTACAGTAGGAAATCAGGCAACAGGAATATTGTTCATTATGTAATACTTAACCAACCAGAAGAAAAGATGAATTACATTTTTGTTAATTTAAAATAATAATAATAATAATAATAATAATAATAATAATAATAATAATAATAATAATAATAATAATAATAACAATAACAATAACAATAACAATAACAATAACAATAATAATAATAATAATAATAATAATAATAATAATAATAATAATAATAATAATAAGAATAAGAATAAATCATGATTTTCAGTATTTAAACGTTATATATATTTTCTTAACTCATACCATTAATATTTCAATCGATTAGTAATTTTATAGTTCATATTTCTGTATATATGCACTGTTTGATTCACTTATTTCTTCATTTATAACATAGTGGTTATGATTGACATATCTTATTGGGTGTTAGATTTGTATTCATGTGCATTGCCTGCCAATATAATGGATTGATGTGTGTACTATTGAGATCCACTATTTCAGTTGAGAATATAGGGGAATCGTCATCATTCAACCATGAATTTTGGTCGTTTCTTTTGGTGATTGACAATGTTGTTGACCTGCCGTATTTTATTCTGTTAATGTGGCGATGGCAGACCCTAAAAGGGCGTGACCTTGTTTAGATTTAAATTGGAGGCTCTGGAATATCGTTCAAAAATGATATTTTTCTGACATGTGTATTGAACTAAGACAACTCACATCTCTTAATTAAGGACCATAAAGTGTTGAAATTGAGGAATATAACAGGGTTTAGGATTATCATGAAAGTTTGTGCAGGTTGTAGCGACAAAAAATGATGG
The DNA here is from genome assembly GCA_964020975.1 of Hermodice carunculata. Classification (NCBI taxonomy): domain Eukaryota; kingdom Metazoa; phylum Annelida; class Polychaeta; order Eunicida; family Amphinomidae; genus Hermodice; species Hermodice carunculata. Next base: position 55,438,636 of record OZ026616.1, on the reverse strand, counting down.
CAAAGATAACCCGATATCACGTAATAAGGCCTTTTTCCATAGTGCAGAGATACAATATGGTCCCCATAGCACCCGCTTAAACGTTTGTTTATCATCATCATCATCATCATCATCATCATCATCATCATCATCATCATCATCATCATCATCGTCGTCGTCGTCGTCGTCGTCATCATCATCATCATCACATCATCATCATCATCATCATCATCATCATTATTGTTCCTATCATTATTATAACAAGGCCACTGAATTGGTGAATTGAAGTTTCTGGAGCATTGCAGTTTCTGTAGTAGTCTTGCATGCGGGCATAGCAAGTGCAGCCTTAAAAGACAGGCTACTGAGAGTACACTTCCATTGAACTTTATCAATTAGATAATTAATGTAAAGAATCAGTTAAAGGGTGTGTCGGCCACACGTAATGGCTAAAGATATTTTTCAGTGAGTCCTTTGACTTGTCCATCAAGAATTTATTATTCAATGAAACATTGCAGTTACAGTACAATTTACAAAGGCACAAATGATTGGTTACTTTAGCCATACCATATAGCTGGTATATTTTACTACTGCACGTCACTACATGAGATAACTTTTTGGGGCAATGTATAATGGCTCGGCTACATTTATGACTTAAAGTTATGACACTATTGCTTTCCTACAAACATATCATCTGATTTGGACTCTCCTTTCAGGTCCACATTTAACCGAGGTAAACCATATGGGCATACAAAATGGTGATCTTTACACTGCGTTACGTTATCGGTATTCCAATGACCAAACCCCCTTTTGTCCAATAACATGGCTTTTGCAATTTGCCCAAAGAGCATTGCAATGTAGGAGATGTTGTTTCGGAAAGAACATAAGATCAGGCATATTCAGATGATATGTTATTTATTCGCTTAGAATAATTGTCTTTCGTGGTGCAAGTGGTGGGCAATGACAAGCGTAGACATGGAAATATGGACGTCTTAAAACATTCCTCCATTACACGCGGTTTTCTTTTTAACATATAGTTTAAAACTCTAGATCATTTATCTGCTTTCTTACACAATGTTGTGTTCGGTAAATTGACAAGATTAGCCCAGTTTTAAGTTGACTTCATTGTGTTTCCAGCATTATTATGGGTCGTTGTCATGGATATATCTTTTGTTTCTGTCCTCTGGGAGGATTTCGCACGGCCAGAAATACGTGCGCAGCAGAACAACTTATGCATGTAATGCTTAAAAGTGCTGCCAGCTAAGCTATAAAGGAAAAAATTGATGGCATTATTGGCTATGTAAAGCAATTCAAGTTGTCTGTAAATAATCAAAATGACCATTGCGGTTAAATCATCTATATCGGTCCCATAGATAAAGCTCAGAACAGAAACTATGCTGAAAGGAATTCGGAATACAACAAAGACCACGGCCACAGCAATGAGCATTTTTGTCAGCGCAGATTCCCTGGCATTCTTAGCAGTTTTATTGACCGCGGACTGACCCTCAAGCTGGTTCTTCCGTTCTGCCTGCAAACGTTTCAGTTGCCTCAAAAAACAACACAGTAAAGACTCCCACTAAGGAACCCGGAATGATCGAACCACAGATCCGTAGACTCGCCAAGTTCCAAAGGTGAAACTCTGCTTGCCTGTGTTGCTTGCAAAATGGTATATTTTTATATTTTGCAAGCGTCCAAAACGGAAATACTGATAGTGATACACAAATTAGACCTGTTACCAAAATTACAATTTTTGTTTTAAATGGTGTTGATATACGGCCAATTTTCAAAGGGAACTTTACGGTAAGGAAACGTTCCAATGTCACCCACATTGTAAGGTAAGACGAGAACATTTGACCAAAGTATCGTGTGCTTATTACAAGTCCACACAACATGGATACAACATATATTTGTATTCGAAACAAGTTGGCTTTACTTAACCACTCAGGGATCTCGCCCGCCAAATATATGTTGTTTGTGACGGCCATGGCAATGAAGTAGTGACCCGTCGTAGTATTTCTCATCGGAGAGAATGTTATGATGACAAAAGTAAGTGTGTTGCAAATCAATCCAGGCACAATAATGCAAGCCATAGCATATATATTTACGGCTAAAGCAATTCGAAGTACTGGGACAAGAGGATATGATTGTTGTTTTGTATATATAGGTAAAAATGACATTGGTGAGGTCGCATTCAGGGTTGTCCATGCCATTGAAGAATTCATTTTGTGTATCGTTCACCTAAAGGAAAATTAAAACAAGAAACTACCATGACTGCATTTATAAACTCTTTATGTATTGTTGTGATGATCTGAAAAAGAAGGCAATTGCAGCGTAAGGGAACTCACCAAAAACGTCGCTTACAGCCAATAGACTTGAACTATGCTTTGATAAACTTCACTGGAAAATTAATTTCCTGCCTAATTCATTGGATTCAGATGGAAAATGTTTGACAAAAGACTCCTTAATTTTCTTGATGTATAGCTAATACACAATCTCAAGTACAAATATAAAAAGCAGGGCTATAAGTGTTAACGGTAAATGAAAACGGCTATTGTCAACAGCAGGGGAGGTCGGTCAATGGTATAGATACTTTATGCCACCAAAAGCCACTTGAAAGTTTAGATGGACATAAAAGCAGAATACTGATGTTTGAAAGCTTATCCCTTTGGCACTATCTACCATTGGATCTTGTGCATTTCTGGCTACTGTTGGAGATGATATGCAGTTTAAATTCAGCTTCACAGAACAGACCATAATATGCACACTTACTTTTCTTTGCAGCTAAACTGGTGTTCAGCTCCTCAATAAATAATGAATACCTTCCAGATTCACCAATATACATCATTTTACTTTTAATCGCGCTTATACATGCATTACCTTGTTTCACTAACTGAAGTAATTGAAAAGATGAGTAAGTAGTAATGGCAGATGCGTTATATTGAAATTGTGTATACATTTGGAAAAACCTTTTTAACAGAGTTATGGCTTGAGTACAAAGTAATTCACACAATTTAAATCTGCCCGTATGTAGTAGTTAATTTCCATGAGCCTCACTTTCTTCTCAATAGAGTTACTAAGAGCATTGGCAGTTATTAATTTTTCCTTTCTATATGTCGTCACATAAGCATTGAACTTTCATTCTATCACACTTGGGTCTATTTGAAAGATAATACTATGTACTTTTGGTAGATTGGGAGATTGTAATTCCATTAATCATCCTCATTAGGAGGGTGAAACATTCAGGTGTACTGTTATGTAATGGGCATTGCTAACTCACCTGACATCAAATGGCATGGGTTGCTAGGTGTCACAAACATACATTATGGGAAAAGAAGGCTGTGTGCCAAGAAATTAAACCAATCCAGATCACCCCTATTAAAGCAACTTTGGCAGTATGTTAATTTATGCTCTTTTGGGGACATTTCTAATCTTAAATCTTAATTTTGTACAAGCTTATTAGAAACACTCAACAATATATATATTTACCCTGATAATAATATTAACTAAAACGTGTGCATTTCAAATTATGCCACTTGGATGGATTTGCGATCTGCATATCGTTAATGTTATTAATTGGGAAGTGTATAGATAACCACAGGGAAGTTTACCTCATCTTTCACTAGGTAGTATATGTATATGTGCTATTCAGATGGTAAACATAGAATTCACTTTTTGCAAAGTAAAATATATTAGGTAGAAGTATTACCTTTCACTTCACGCAATAGCAATTTGTCCTTTGATATCTAGAAATATTGGACAGAGGCTTCGAGATGTTCAGCAAGCAAGGGGAATTTTGCGTATGGAATATGCTCAAAGTGACTATAGATAAGGAGGATTCCATTCCAAATGTTTCCTTGTTCTGCTCAACTGATAACTTCTGTACTTAATTTTCTATGATGTGCATTTATGTAGTGTCCCATTTCTGTTGTAAGAATGTCGCATACTTTACACTTCTGCCTCTTTATTTTCCAAAAGCTTAACAATAAAGCAATATCTCAAGAGACCGATTTTTTCTGCGGTAAAACGTAGGCAAATGCATACAAGCCCATTATAATTTGCACCTTGCAAAGCGAAAACAAAAGAACTTTGAGCAGCTTGGCTAAGAATTTGGGGTTTTATGACCGTATGATGTTTATTGTATTATGTATATTTAACATTTATGAGTGTGCATTTGGACCCGAAATAGCAGGCATGCGAGGCTACATGGAGGCAAAAACAACGCGTGTTGGCTTCACATGTTAATGTTAAAGCGTTCAATGGACAGCCTCTTTTACAATATGCAACATTTGTTTTAATTGCGGGATTAACTTAAAAGAAACATCAGTGATGCACTTTTAATGATTCAATTACGGCCATGCCTGCTAATTAAAGAACAATCTTAAAACCATGCACACCTACAAAAAATAATTGAGATTGAAATTACATAATTTCTTCAACGCAAGCTTTTTTAAGAGGTGAGACAAACGAAATGCACATAGTTTTCATTTACTGCTGCTCATTATGTACACGTCTAGAGTGTGCACTGTGGCGGAAGTCTATTACATAACTTTAAATAAAGAAGTACAGGAGACAAAACAAAGGTTCACTATGCTAATATTACACAGGCTTGCTTGTGACAGTTGATGTCTTTCACCATCTTGAGCCAAACAGACCCCCCAAAATGAAATGATACTAGAACTCCTGGCACACAAAACAAAAAACAAAAAAAAAAAAAACAAAAACAAAAAAAAAAAAAACAAAAAACAAAAAAAAACCAAAAAAAAAAATTCTCAGCATGTTGTTTTTGAGACTGTGGATATAAAAATGTGAAACAAAGTATTCATACTACTTATCAACCTTTTATAAAATCAATGTGAAATGATGGCTCACCAAAGCAGCACAGTGTCACATAACAATAACTGTAAACATTACGGGATCACATGTTTTACTGTAACATAAATGTTTAGTCATTTGGCCCTTTATGAAAATATTCCAAGTCCTTATATTACACGTGTCTCCTCTCTATACGGTTGCTAATAAATCATGTAATAATTTAAAAGCCATGGAAATTAATAAACCTGACTACAATTTGACTGACATGTAAATGTAGTATGTTACTAATCTGGAGAAACAAATGTAAGCCTGCGGCAAGAAATGGACAGTCCCCAAAGTTCAACAGTTATGGATCTCAACAGAAATACACTTTGGGGATTTTAACTTTGCATTTTGATATGTTGATATATGAAATTTATACCTGCAGAAAATTGTCCATCTGGAATTTTTGTTTTCATTAATTCTGACATTGTTGATGAATTTAGAATTTGCCTCTTTCCTGCCTAACGTATTCTGTCAAGTAATCCCTGTTTTCTCATGAAAACGTTTTTTGGGGGGCAAGCTTTCTTGATATATATATATAAATATATATATATATATATGTATATATATATATATATATATATATATATATATATATATATATATATATATATATATATATATATATATATATATATATATATATATATATCAATCACGTGGGTTAGCATAATATTTAGGGGGTCAATTAGTAATTAACTACTTTGAAACCAGTTGAAAAGATGTCCATTGTTCTTTAACCCTCTGAAACCCCACAACCGTATGTCTATACACTCTTTCTTGATATGTAGCTCTGTGCCTAATAACATATTCTGTATCCTTTAAAGGCATAAAGACAAATTAGCTGATGTCAAATATAAGATGCTTCCCTGGTATGAATATATACAAAAGTAATCAACTTAAGAGTTGGTTCCATAAGCGGATAGCTACTAACATGTCATGCAGACAGGGCTGCTATGTAACTAACAGTAATCTGTGCTGGTATTGAAACCATCTCAAAACTGATATGTATTTGACTGGTAACAAGGATGTTGTTTGCGCTTGTGAAAAGCACGAAAGTTTTTCTAAGGTAGCAATGGATGAAAAATACAGGGCGAAATGTGTGAAAGATTTTACATCGTAACAAAAAGCTAATGGCCTGTCACTATATAATAACATTAAAAAGTTAAAAGCACAAAATTTTAATGCATATATCAAAGGTTCTCACGTCAAAGCCTTGACAAAATAATACAGAGGAACCCAGCGTGACGTTCACTTCTGAGAGGCTCACAAGTATGCTAGTTGACTCCGTTATCATTGCAAACCCCCAAAACGACCTTAAGATCATCAAAATCGGGTATAGGTCCACTGGAAAAGGCCAATTTATGTAAAAACGTAAATCACCTGGTCATATTAGCCGCCCTCTTGCACTCTGAAAAATGCTCAAGGGCAAATTCAATTTACCCGTCAGGTTTAGTTTATGTAATGTATTTGGCCACAAATCAAGTAAGACAATAATAAACCTGTCAGATCAATTCATAATCACCAGTCTTCCTTACTCATTGGGTTAGCCAGTGTTATGGACCCTTAGAGGACCCTCATATTACTGAGCAAAACTCGGGCAAGAATTTCTCAAAAAGGTTCAGTTTTTATGAAGATTTTTCTCTGGTGACCACATTGGATGCTATATCGAATTTTGGAGAATGCTCATAGGGTATCTCAATGTACCTGCTAGTTTATGTTTAAATGACATTTTAGGCCGCATAATCAGACGAAAAAAAAAAATCAATCAAGACAGGGTTCCAATAAAAAGAATCAGCTATGGCTCCCTGACTATTATTTCAGCATGCCCACTACAAACCTGGCCTGCCTCTGAACGTCAGGTAAGTGCTAAATTCGAGCCCTGTTAGATGCTAAAATTCCCTCACTTCCTTTGACCTCAAGTGAGAAGTGTTCTGCCTATGTCATATACGCTCGGTGTATTTGAGAGTTCTTTTTCCTCTATTGTGAACATTTAATTAAACAATTACATAATCATAAAGTTACACTTTCTTGATTACAATGCGTTAATTGCCCTTTATTTAGTAGTTATGATCAGTTGAGCACTGCAGTAACAACGCAGCAGGGTCCAGCCTTATAATCGTCGCTGGCTGTACATTTTAAATGGATTATGACATGGATGAAAGCACAATCAGTATGCATTTTTGGATTGCCAAACCAGTCGGAAAGTAAAAACGAGCACTTTGAAGCATGTTATATACATCAGGTAGTGCTTGAACATCTTGTTTGCCTTCAATTTAAAGTTCATCCAAATGCAACAAAAATAAAATAGAATGAGAAGATATAATTAAATGTAACGTAAAATGCGTCATCATACTCAACGTATTGACAATGAATAACAGACAATATTTTCAAAGAGAACAAAGTGAATGTTCTTCTTATCGGAGACCAGGACAAAAAGACTTTTCTTGTCTTGATCTCAGTTCCAACTGAGCTTGCCTGCAAACAAGACTCAACAAAGATTTGTACTTGAGTCTGCCGTCCCTGTCAGGAATTATGCGAAAATGAGTCGGTATACGCAGTCAACTATTGAGCGAACAACAAAAGTTTGGTCGGGCAATTGTGATAAAAAAACAAAATTGCAGTTCCCACTGACCATAGGCAATTTGGAGGTACAGATATCCATCTAAGTAAAAGATTGCGAACGATAGTTTGTAAAAACTCGAACTTCGCCTCCTTAAAGCTGAGAATTGGCATTGTGGTCAACCTGTGAATGCAAACTAACAAGACAGGGATGGATTGGTACGCTGCCTGATGGTCACTACAGCTTTCTGAGCAACACTGGGTCTGCTTACCGGGAAACTATCAAGGCTGATCCAGTTGTTGGTCATATATAGAATGTTACCTTAATTGGTGCAAATATTTTTTTTTGTTTTGTTCAGATGAGAAGACACCATTGGCAGCAGTGAGTTTTTGTCCAATAAGGAACATGAAACCACCATTTGTAAGGCCTTGGCCAGAGATGCCGTCATTCAAAATGCAATTCCAGAGACGCTGTGTGAGAATATCAGGGATACAACATATCAAACAAAAACATTATGAGAAAATACTCAGTTTCAATGTGGGACAGACTCCGTAAATTGGCAAAACTCCAGCTAATTTCAGGAGCTATTCCTGTTGATGAGGCACAGTTGGCATCTCTGCCAGAGTGGATGGTTATTTATGACGCAGGAACCAATGACTACAAGTGATGTCTGCTATTCCAGTCATGCTGTCTGTATGCAATTCCAGAAAAGTGGCATTCGTTCGCAGCTTGTGCTTCATGTTGCTCACATATATTGAAACTGCGTTAAATCATAATTTTTACCTACGACGTACTCCCCCTTACATGTTCAAACAGGCCGGCCACCAAAAAAGAAACGGGTCATAGACCTTCAAAGTACATAGGGACGTAAATTCCAGGTGCCTCAATTCACCTCTACATACTGCACATCGATGTAGGTGAGTTAATTAATTGCGACCGACTTCTTGTAGGGCTAACTTACTATATATTTGAACACATTTATTAGAGCTTAATATAAAAAGTCTCAAAGTTTTGAGAAATCTGAACGCAATTGCAATTAGACAGATATATCCTCACATGTTAGGCTTGACTAATTTAATCAGACCAACACGCTCTGATGGTTTGTGAAGTGTAGAATAGAGCTAAGAATTGTACTATGAATGGACATAAACCTATTTTTGGTAAGTAGTCTGCAAAGTTTGGTATACTCAACGCGATGGAAAGTCTTTGTTGCATCAAGGAACACTGCATATGCATTGACCCCAGCATTGGTATAATACTGTAGCACCTCATTAACTACAAAGCTACTTTGAACTGTGGAGTGGTGATTTTTGTATGCGAACTGCAAATCTGTGCTCTCCAGTATGACAATGTTCTGATTAAGAATCATCAAGTCTAGCATTTTCCCGATCGCACTACTAAGTGCTCTTCCTCTATAGTTATCCGAAGCATGTAGTGACTTTCCATTATATTTTAGGAATAGGAATAATAGTTGATATGCATAGCCCTTGTGGAGAGAAACCATGACATACTACACTACTAGACAAGAAGAACATGTTAGTACCGTACTTTTTATGGTCTGTATACCGAGCAAAATGTATATTGAGCTATGCATTTCACTGAACTGGGTTTATAATGTATTGCTGTTTCATAGGATTGCATACCTGATACTCATCCATGTGTGTTTTCTTTTTGAATATGTCATGAATTACCACAAACACTTTTTATGGACAGCTATCTCAGACACATTTTTTTCAGAATCTTAATGGTTCACACTTTATGGTGTTAACGATGATTTATCCATCTTTTTACCTGTTATGTGCGCTCTGGCTTGTAAATTGTTGTCCATCCAATGTAAGGCAACAGGCGTTCAAAATCTTAGCGTGCAACGTTCTATGTTGTAAGTATCGTTTCGTTTCGGTGAGTATTAATTAAATGTACCTCCTTTACTTATGCTGCCAGCTTGCGATATTCACGTGAATCCTGTTTCACCGCAAAACTTAGGTAATATCTCTTTCTGCCATTTAAATGCCAAGCTTAAATCAGGATAAAGTAAGATGCTCCCTTTTAATCTATCTGAAGAATGTGATGTAGTTTATATTTTTTAAAATATCTTTTCTCTTCTCAAATTTCAAAGGCTGAAGAGTTTACGATGTATGGCTTTCACATTATTATTTGTCGTGACCGCCCTAGTTCTGTCGAAAAGGGTTATTTCCTTTTTTGTGTCTTGTTCTTTTTTAGTCAACCGATGAATGGACATTAAAGTTCCCGACCTTGAAATGCTTTTATGTGAAGTTAGGTTACATAATAATACAATTTTTGACGCTATTTATAGATGTACAAACTGTCTCTTTCGTTTTTTTTTTTTTAATTTTGTTTGTTTTTTTTTTTTTTGGTGTTTTTTTTTTTGTTTTTTTCTTTGTTTTTTTGTTTTTGTTTTTTTGTTTTTTTAATTTCATTATGTTTTTTTTAAATTTATTTGTTTATTTAATTATGTTTTTTGTTCGTTTGTTTTTTTCTTTTTTGCTTGTTTTTGTTTGTTTATTTGTTTTTTTTTTCGATTTTGCCTTTTTTGGGGTGTGTGTGTGTGGGGGGGGGGGGGGATTCCAAGCTAGTATAGGTTGTGCCAAGGCTACTGGTGTTAATAACATAACGATATGTGGAGACTTGAATGCAGACCCTCACACATTGGCCGGGTGTAAACTTCAGAGACCCTACTTCAAATTATTTGTCTCCTGGTGTTAATGAGCCAACCCCTATCACTGAACAGACGGCAACCTGGCCAGATCAAATTAATAGCAACGTTTCTTATTTTATTGAAAAAGTCCGATTACTTCCTCCCAATGCTGACTGCGATCATAAGTCATTGGTGCCTGTCTTTTGTTTCAACGCAAAAAATAACTCGTGTACAACAGGCGAATATGGAATTATGTGATAGCCATCTTCGAGCTTTTTAGAGACTATTTGACCGCCGTGAATTAGGAACCCTGTTTTGTGTCATATAATGCTAATATATCCTGCGACCTATGGTCGCAAATACTCATGAGTGCTGCAGAACAATGTGTACCCAATAAATGTGTCGAAGTTTGACCTTCAGACGTACTGTGATATACTTCAGAGCTGCAGTGTCTCCGTTGTACAGAGCATGGGATTTAAACTGGTAAACAGGCAGTTTTCACAGTGTAGCTGATTTCAGTGGAATAAATAAAAGCACTTGTCCCTGCAACAAATTCTTACATCAGGAGGGAGTCAAATTTTAGCTGTGTGTCCCAGAAACGATGCACAAACTGATGTGGCCATGCTCTGTAAACGTTGGTCCAGCAATAAGAATGATGAAATGGATATTCAAGAGTGTGCTTACCACCAAGCTTCCGCAGTAAAAACTCTGCAACGTTTTTAGCTACATTTATGCCCTATAATGTTACCCACACAATCCGCTGACTGGTGCATATAGTGTATATATTGAAAGATTTATCAGAATGCACTCTCTTGATCCCTGCATGATATTAAGTTGCTGGATGTATTTTAGACAACTCGCGCCACTTTATTCATCACAGAGTGCTTCTATTCCAAATTAGCCACTTTCCATTGAACAAAAGTGACCGGAGTGTGCTTTACGTAAGATGTATACAGAGCCAGGCTTGTTCATATTTTATGTTCGGAACGAGCGGGACTCATGTCAAGGAAGAATCAATTGAAACAGTTACAAAAGAGCATGCTAGTCTGCTAAAAGGCATGTTCCCCTGGAATTGTGTTTTAACAGGCTTAATGTAAGAACCTAATAGATACAGCAGGCTGTCGTCGAGAGTCGTGGATGCAATAATTAGAACTGTGTAAATTATTTGACATGACATACGGAATATATTGTTTAAAATGTAACTTTTTGTTTAAACCCTAGATACACTTTGGTTTTGTAAAACTTAAGGTGTGGAAGCCATTAGTATTAACGCCATGATTTTGAAACCAAACTCGCTTCAGATGCAAATTTTCAAGGACTTTAGAGACGTGTCTGTCTCGTTCTTTTCTTACTGTGCTCTGATGACTGGGTATGTGTTTTTAGTTGACTAAATACATTGAATGTGACAGTGTACATCTTTACACGGAAGGGTCCACATCATTCAGTGGATTTTGGCTTTGGCATATGACAACTAAATGCTATAACTGATAGCTGGGCCCTGTAAGGCTCACATATGTCTGTCCGCCTGATGAATGGTTTACCTGTGAATGTTAAGTACCATTGCCAGTGTATGCACTGATTTTGACTACTGTAATTCCTCCCCCCCCCCTTTTTTTTGGGGGGGGGGGCATATCTGGACAGAAATTAAAAATGTGTATATAGATATGAGATGGATTTGCGGTATCATATAAATGACAAAATGAATATATAAACATAAAAGCTGCAGCTGACATTCTATACAATTCATTTTGGGGGCAAGAAGTATCTTTACATTGAAAATTGCTATCATTAAAACGATTTAAACTGGTACTAACCTTCGTTGGTACTTGTCTCAAGTCAATATTTTGGTGTGTTTATTCATTTTGCAATTCACATACACTTGCTTTTATGAAAATGACGATAAAGTGGTTGGTATGTCTATCTTGGATTTCTGGATTTAGACTTTGCTTGCTCATTGGCTAGTGTTTCCTTTGAAGCATGGTTACCTTTCACTCGGTGCATTTTCTCTGTTATTCTTGAAAACTGTGGTTTGCATGTATTCCCCACTATCGTCACTGTTTACCACCATCAGTTCATCAACGTATGTGTGATGCTTGTTGAATATTGAAATCTTGCTGTTTTACCTGGCGGTGGTTGTGTTGATGGGTTTTTACCAAGACGGTTTTTACATTTGACTGATTTTCGTACTGCGACACTTACACGTAATGGCGCCATACTATTTTCAGCAAAGTACAGTTTAACATAATGGAAACCAAGATGATGGATTAAAATAACAATTATTATTTCAGAAATAAAATGGTAATGTTTCTAAATAATTATTTATCCTGTCAAGCATTCTGTGAGAAACAGCTATCATTTTAAAATCGTACTTACACACCAGTTAAATTGGATTTAAAATTTCGTCCCTGTTGTATTGGCTGGAAAGTAAAACTATATTGAATGGTAGTTGCACACATAGGACAAAAGTACCAAATTGTCTGATAACTCTTTACTGCAAGAGGTAAGGAAACTACAAAAATATCCACTTCCGGGAGAAAACTAATATGATAAGTATGCACATATGAATATGTTCCAACTTGCATCAAGATTTATGTGTTTTGTCAGTAAAGAGGTGATAAATGACTGATAATTGGTAAATTCATAGATATCAATGTTAGAAACAGTTACTAAAATACCAACATGCAGCCCCAACAAAAAAGAGTACCAGACAATATATCCTTAGGAGGCACATATGTGTTGGTCCATTAATTTTACTCTGTCATGTTCTTTACCACCTTGGAAACATGTTTTCTTTATTCTGCTTGACTATAAAATGTAAATAGTGTAGATTCTGCCAGTTGAATGTGCAGTGATAATGGGTCATAAAGCACACCTTACCATAAGACAATATACCCATGTTTCATCCAGATTTAACATATAAATCTTCCACTTGGCACTTATATCCAGGGACATGAAAACAATGTTGGTATTTAGTAACAGGCTTGCACGCAACACGTATGCTTACTTACCTAGATGGCACTAGGTATATTAGATTGTCTGTGATGTTGTGTTTTGTGTTATGTTGTATCATATAGCAGCTAATGTATTTCTATTCATAAACATACAGGAAACAATGTAATCGTATGCTAAAATTTTCCCTACACCTAAGGAACAACAGTATAGCCATGTGGATGCAGAGAGTAGAATTTTTATGAACTGTTTATACTTCTAATTTATGAAGCTTTGAGCGATCCCAAATGGGTTTCTACTCCAATCTGACCATTCCACACTCAGTAAAAAGTCTTCATATGGTACTATGTAAAACACAATATGTGTGCTGACGACAGCCAAAATGCATATGGAAGAGCACGTCAGACTTTTTTTTTTGTATACAAGTTAGGATATTTATGAACTAGTGATGCCATATTGGCTTGAATCTAAGTGTCGTATACCTTTTGTAGGAGGTAATTCCATTTGATGGCTTTGTAGCATAGCAACCGACTTTGGTGGTCTGGCCGGACAGCAATACTCTCACAATATCTGCCATTAGAATGAAGACAAACTATTGACTTCAATTAGTTTGCTATGACATGACTGTTTTTTTTTCTTGTTATTATTCGTCAATTATAATGATGACGTATTAGAGTGGAGTTTGGTTCAAATGAAAATAATAAGCAACCGTCCGATGCATAAAAGTGTATGTCTTTGACAAACAAAAATATGTAATTCCTCTTCTGCTTTGCCTCTGTGACCCAACACCAAATGCCTGTATACACCACTTAAAACTATATAGATTAAACATGCCATTTGCACACATATACATATTTTTGGTTACAAAAATGATATATAGGTGGTTCGCTTTTTAATAGTGTCCTTGTGATTATCGATTGCTATCAATGCTGGGTGTGTATTGGAGCAGCAAAATTGTTGCAGCAACTGATTATTTGAAGCTAAGCACAGGATTGCTCCAAATGTTTGGCTACTGCAGACAAATGCTATCTGCGACATAACTTTTATATTCTGAGAGATATAAAGCTGATACATCAGAGTTTGTGTCTATCCAAAGATATTAAAGTAAGCTTCATTTTTTGCCAATGTCATTCATTCTGCTAGGAAATCATTGAACGGGCGCAATTGTACATATAGATAAATAGTGGGTGGATCTATAGCCAGCCTGAGAAGGATAGCATACAGATTCATGAACCAAACAAGGTGAACACTTTACCACATGATCAGTCAGTGTACGGCAATGATGTATTGGGGTGCAATGAGACGAGCTTATGCCATGTTGGGATACAATGACAAAGACTAATATAAGAACAATGTGAGACATGTCAGTGCAAAGAAGTTTGTGGATGTGCTTCAATACGAAACCTATAGCCGAACTTTACGTCATACATTGCTCTGATCGAATGCTGCAAATACATCAACTTTTATTCAATAAATAAGTCTTACCTGTTGTGTGTCTGCAAACTATTTTCACACTACCCAACCAATTGTTTCACATCACCCAGGCATGGGCAGAAAGAGACAATTGTTCATCGCTAATTTTTAAAAGATTTACTTTTTTGCGATCGGATTTAACAAATTTTAGTATGGAGCACACGATCGATGGATTGTCTATTCAAGTGGCATTACATTGCGTAGCAGTGTGGAAACACATAGTTTTCCAGAATCCAATCAAACTATTACGTCTGACTGTGCCCCATTCTGTACAGCTATTTCATGGCCAACTGATACTTAATTCGACCTACAGAAAACAAACTGCTTTGAATTGAAACAAAAGGATGCTGGATTCATATTTGGTGTAAAGAGACCCTCCATTTAAGTACCACATGCCTATAGTAAGGTAAAAATTGTCCTGGTTAACAGCGTTCCTCGGCTCAATTTGAGTGCAATATAATCAACAAAGGGCACCTAGGAGAGCTGTTGACTTGGTCCAATGTTTTACTCAGAAAATGCTCATGACCATGACTGAATGACAGGCCTAAGTATGATGGTGATCCGGAATTTTCGGTAGGCCCAAGTGTTCCATTTGAAACCTGTATGTGACATCATTAAGGACAGCGTTCGTGAAATAATGCCAGAAATGATGTTAAACTAAGACCAATTTGAAAATTTACCAGCCAAGAAAAAAGAACAATAAAAGGTAAACGATACGTGTGTTTTTTGCAGTTATGTTCACGTTATGAAACCAGACCTAGCCAGCTTATTCAAATTTACTATAGCATCGTTATAGCCAGCAAAGCAATTGTGATACTAATTACACTGGGGAAGTGTGGCAAAGGAGAGTGGTGTCAAACCTGGACATATCTTTCCTGCAGAGGGATACAAGACTGGATTGGTTTACATCTTAGAATTTTGCTTCTGCGATGCCATCATGGCAATAGCAATTAGGGGGTCCATTGGATCTCAGAAAGTGCAATCATTACTTCATCAGGCATAATATCGCACAAGCATGGAGGAACAAAACGCTGCAATCCCAACTTTCAGGACAATGTGTGGGTCTTTTTTGAAATTTAAACGGCCAACATGCGACAAAGAACAGCTCTCGCATCACGGACTACCCAAACTCATGCAGTGTCACACATGCTTGAGCACTGCACCACGTATCTTGCATGCCTTCAGGAATATATGCTTGCTACCGGCGTGCTCAAAACATGCGCGCATCCTTTTTTGAGCATGCGTTTTAGTGCTAAAATTTACCCGCAACTGGTGTACTACAACATGCGTTGAGCCCATCGCCCGATGCTCAATGCCTTTCTCGCCAGGTTGAATAAACTTTTCAAACCATGCGTGCAATGCTAGCATTGCCTGTCAATCATTCTTGTTATAAGGAGTATCTTACAAACGGTACCTGTTATAATAAGTTCATTTTAAATGTAAGGGGGCATGGAATAATAGCTAGATAGCAATTTCCCTGTTACAATGTCATGGACACATTTATCTCGAGTGGAAATTCATAGGTCCCCAAAGTGACGGGAGCGTCTTGTTTGATCTGTTAAATCAACATGCAACAGGTGCTTGGGTACCGTTAGTGTTAGGAAAGCAGAGCTAGAGACCACTCTGAAGGAAGTGGAAACTAACTCACGCCTTTTTTTTTCTTTCTTTCTTTCTTTTTTCTTTCTTTCTTTCTTTCTTTCTTTTTTTTTTTTTGGGGGGGGGGGGAGCAAATAGACTGTGCCAATCTACTAACACCCTGTCATTTCCTGATTGTCCACCGTGCTGGGTTTCAACCCAAGTTTTCAGAAGGGGGGGGGGGGGGACTGATATTTTTCGTATAAACTTGTTAGGGCACAAACAGCTTCCTTTGGAACTCCTAGTTAGATTTTGCCAACTGCAGTGACCTACATAGTCTTACTTCATCACTACACCAGTTTCAAGCCCCTGGTGTTGTGTCCAGTTTGGTTTGGTTGTTTTAAGGGAGGGGGGGGGCAATGTCCCACATGTGCTATGGAACATGGGTGTAGTCACTAATTTGGTTCGTAGTAAGGATGGGTTGATCTTTACCGTAAATCTGCGAACCAACAAAGGCACTATCTCTCGAGCAGTTGAAAGATTGACATGACCCGGAGATTAACTGTCATCAAACAAGTGGCTCAAATGAAACCCATAACAGAAGAGGATGTGACAACAGGGTGCCAATCAAACAGTCATACGCAATGCACAGGGTTCAAGGCCAGTCACAATACTCACTGAAGCAATGAACTATTTCTACACACTAAGGGTGTACCACGTGCTCTGCCCTTAACTTTGCAGCCTGAGTGTGGAAGTAAATGTACATATGCTATGTGCACAGCAACGAACGTGCATCAGTCAATTTTATCGTTCAATGTAGTGTAAACTTGGTGAATATGAACAGAAGCAAATACTTCAACCAGTGACATTGAACTCTGATCACCTTATTCAAATAATTTTGATTTACCATGGTCAAACTTGCAGCAACTTAGACATATGGATTTAATGCTTGGCAATGGATTCCAACCAAACAAAACATTACCAACCAGCCCATATTTCTGTAACCTATCCCATACCAAAAACAGTGTATCTCTATAAAACACTTTAAAAATGTTTTAAATATGAGCAAAATTTTTTTAAACATTTTTTTCCCCAATTGATAATGTGAAGATAACTAACAAAGCAATAACTGCAGATCGATTTAACACATTGTTCTTTACAAATACTGGTCTTAAACTGGCTGCCAATATCGACAAATCTAATAAACCCCCTGTCTGTTCTCATCTAAATGAAAAAAAAAAAAAGTGACCATATATTTGATTTCAATCGGGTCAACTGTACCGATATTGAAAATAAAAAACATACAAAAATGAAGTTCAATTCAAGCACGGGGCATGACAACTGATCTGTGAACTTTTTTGAAGAATTTGATTCCTGACCTTGCTATGCCACTAACTACCACAATAAACCAGTCTCTAACAAATGATATATTTTTTTCCTGACAAATTGAAAATTGCTAAAGTCATACACTTATACAAAAAGGATGACAATACACTTTTACAAAATTTCAGGCCAATATCTTTACCTCCAGCAAATCCCCCCCCCCCCCAGAATGAAATAGTAGGTTTTAATCAACCATATGAATACTTCATCATCCATTCCTGATTTTACAGTAGCAAACACAGTTTAAAGAAAATGCATTACACCGAAACTGCAGCCCTCGAACTTATTGATACAAGTCTTCAAACTTATGATTCTGGTCAATTACTTGTCAGTATATTTTTGGACCTACCAAAGGCATTTGATACTTTGGTTAATCATTAGAAAAAAATGGCATTGTTATGGCCTTACTGATACCGCTTAATGTTGGTTTCAAGATTGCCTAGAAAACAAACTTCAGTACGATCAATTTGATGAAGTTAGTTCTAAATTATTATCTACCAAAACAGGTGTTTCACAATTATCCATTATTGGCCGTTACTTTTTGTTATATATATATACACAAGATATTCATACAGCATCCTCAGAATTTTAATAAATTTCTGATGCAGATGATACTACTTTGTTCAGTCCTTTATGTTCCTTTTCATTCACATCTGGAACTCAAAGTAATAGACAGGAGATGGCAACTAATATAAATTCAGAATTAAACAAGATTTACAACTGGCTCGTTGCAAATACATTATCATAAGATATACTGAAAACCAAATACATGTTAATTTCAGTTCTACCAAAGAAAATTAATTTCAACTTGGACTTACGAATAAACAATTTTTCAGTTTTTAAAATTGAGCAGTTTGATTTCCAGTTTGAATAATCCAAGACATTTGAATTGGAGATCCCCCCCCCCCCCAAAAAAAAAAAAAAAAAAAATAAATAAATAAATAAATAAATAAATGAATGAATGAATGAATAAATACATACATACATACATAAATAAATAAATAAATAAATAAATAAATAAATAAATAAATAAATAAATAAATAAATAAATGAATGAATGAATGAATGAATAAATACATACATAAATAAATAAATAAATAAATAAATAAATAAATAAATAAATAAATAAATAAATAAATAAATAAAATAAATAGGTAAATGAAATAAAAAAAAATACATAATAATGAAAAAGATAAAAAATAAGCTGTCCAAAGTAATGGTATCTTCAAGATGTGTTATAAATATGTTCCCACAACCACGCTGTTAATGGTTCTCTTTTTCTATCCAATTTCAATTTTTTTTTAAATTTTTGCCTGGAGCTTCTCGTGTGATTGTATATACACCCTAATAAAAAAGTTATACGTCTTATTCCTTCTGAAAAATCCAATGTTGACATAAATCCACCTTTTATAAAAGCTGAATATTTTATATGGAAAAGACATTTTTAGAATGGGGGGGGGGGAGGGGCAAGTTTTATTTCCGATATATCCAGGATCAACTACCTTCATATTTCAATGATATATTTGCTTCTCTTCTACAACATACCCATACTTATGAAACTGAAAATAGATAAAATGTCCACAATGCAAAGCCTGATAAAGTTTTTCAGCACACTGTTTTTGATACTATATCAATTCCCTAATTAGAGACTTCCCTTCTTGCATCACCAAGAAATTACATACACACTTATATAATGGTTTATCAAATTATACTAAATCTCATTTCCTACGTCAATACTAAGATGTGTGTAGTATGCCAAATTATTATGCGTGTAATAGTTGAATAATATATATATATATATATATATATATATATATATATATATATATATATATATATATATATATATATATATATATATATCTGTTTATGCTTAATTATATGTCTTCGAATTCAATATCCTGTTTATATCTTCTGGTCATCTCTCTTCATATGTTTAGTACATAAAATCTAGGATTTCATTCGCATTCTAAATATTTTGTAATTGTGTCTTTCGGGATCCAAGATGGCCCCAGTGTTAGCAGACAAGCCGTCTTTAACTGGGTCATCGGGACATTCTGGTCATATTTCTGCAAATAATAGCATGAGGCTTATATCTATAGATTATTACTTACTGTTTGTAATGTTTATTTACCTGTACTTTCTGTCAAATAATGGAATTCTGACTACTCTAACTCTGAGTCTCTGTATAACGCATATGAGTGTTGAAGTCACGTCAGATCCATTTCAGGACGTTACAGTTATCACTATTATATCGAGTTTAACTTTTTTATGTGATACATACATACATACATACATACATACATACATACATACATACATAGTTACTCTTATTTTTCATACTCAGCGCATCTTTGTTGAAATTACTCTTTTGGAAATCACAGTGCAGCCATCCTATGTTTTCAACATTTTAAATGGAACGTGATATGTAAACACAGCAAATAATTGGTGCTGTGCTATTTCAGCATCTGCACAGAAACTTCTGAATTTTAATAAAGATATTCTAGCCCTAATTATGATTACAGTCTGGAAACAACAACCCATAGACTGACCGACAGTTCCTGGTTCTTGAAATTATTTACATTGTTTCAGCTGACCCAGTGCAGTCTACAAATGTTCTGGGCACATTTTGTTAATGATGAGCTGCACAGGCTACCATGTTGCACACATGTTCGTATATGTTACTATCTGGACCTGGACTGCGCTATTCCTCATGGACATAACCCATCATATATTCTCCAGTTCAGCCCAGGGCAAAAGTAACTTTAAAAAAGTAATCTGTAAACCATCTAATATCAAGACGCTTTTGGTTTGTAAATTTTGTCCTTGGAAAGTGACAAGTACCCACAAGGGGGATTTGACGATTGGATTCGATGGCCTTCTTCACGAACAGCATTTCAGCTAAATCAGCATTGATGTTTTTACCGCATATATATGGGTTTTTGGATAAGTTAAGAATGTAAATTACACATTAATACACCTGAATTGAAGCTGTGTGATTTCACCCTAGCTTATCAACATTTCCTTCGTTCTACCTTTCCAGAATTGTTCTATTTTTGTTAATCTCAAATAATTTGCTCTGACTTTTCACTGAATTATGACAAATGTGTATGTAAAACGGCGCGGCTAATTCAGGTAAGTGTTGACATTTTACTCCCATGATATTATAAAGCATTTTATAGCAAAAATGACACATCCATATGACATGTCTGCACTTCTATCTTTATAAACCAGGACATCAGCCCATGTGAAGCAGCGATATTTTATGCAAGAGGAATCAATGTCACTGCAATGGTTGTGCTTGCCAATGTTAGTAGGTCTCAAAGCCAGATTTTTTTTGCCCAGTCTTGTTTGGTTTGGTTATAAAATGAATGCTAACTATTCCGATCGTAACTTTTATATAAGACCATTCATCAAAGCAAGCATGCAAGAAAGGGCATAGATATATGCACATGTAAACACACACCCACCCATATATGTATATATATATATATATAAATATATATATATATACATATATATATATATATATATATATATATATATATATATATATATATATATATATATATATATAATTGACATTATTCTCTCCTCTCAGTCAGTGGGTGCCCAACCCATAAATACTAACTCGTGTTTGATAGCTAAAGCTACAAAACCCACATGCGTGATAATATTTTGGAGACCATATCATGCCAAGGATGGTAGAGCCAATCAAGGATGGGTGCCCTGACTGGCCTTAAAACACCCAGTTGCATATATGTGTATAAGAAATGTTGTCGCTTGAATATCTTGCCAGAAAATATATGTCGGGTGGTGTCTCTAAAAAGCAGTCACTTGTATAAAAACACCTTATTCGTGATGGCTAGATTTCAACTTAAAAATTGTGAATACACTAGGAACAATAGAAAGAAATTTACACAAATACAAATTACAAGGACTTCTTTGCTCTTCTACTTTTTCTGCACCAGACACTTTTATGCTGAGGTGACATTTATTTGCCATGTGACTGCCTTCCCTCGTCAACATATATACATACTCGGTAAAACTTTTTCTACAAATGTGCATTATTTATCAAGATTTTATAAGCAAGATACAGTCAAATTGACTTATTAATCAGTGTATCTGTACCATTGCAAGCTCCGATATAAAGATTTAAAACTTTAATAAACGTAGGATGACATAACATCAGATATTATGGAAGGGTTCCCTCATAAATAATCCTACAGCCTACACAGTATATCAAACCATTTGCTGAAAAGTGTCACCCACCCCCCTCCCCCCCCCCGTCGAATCGAATAATTACTGGATATAATATCATGTATTGGTGCTTTTTCCCTTCACTTTTTTATCCAAGTACCATTTCTCATGATTATTTAACAATGTATTTACCTTTGTACAGCATTTTGCAACTGAAAACATAAAGGCCCTATCCTACGGGACTAAAAGCTTAGTTTTGTTTACAACATTTCTGCTATTTGATAATCTTGTCGCTCAAAATCGAGAAAAAACGCCTCTTTCTCTTCCAGTAAATATGTTTGGATACAATTTTCTATGTTTTTCTATATACGATAGTCTATTGTCTATAAAGCACAAAATAATAGTATAAAGTTCAGGAAAAATTGTTTGGTACTTCAAATTAAGACTGAACCCCTTGGCTGGTGGAGATCCGTTAAAACCAGTACAATTGTTACAGGTTCCGAGAAGGAGCATCATGGTGAACACAACTGTCAAAACTTGCTCTTTTTAATCAAAATCTGTCACAGCATTAATCTAGGCTTTATTAATGAGGGATTTCAACTTTCCTTCAGAAACATTCTCCATTATTGTCAAATCTGCTTGTGTCACCGAGTGAGCAACCAATAAGCCGTCAGTTAAGGTGTTGTGGCTATCTGTACTTCAGCCTTCCTTGTCCACGCGTTTAAGGTGAGTGGAAGGTGCTTTTCTTGCCCCAATATTCAATATTGAATCATTTATGGTGTTCTTTGTAGCCTCAAGACTCATGCCACAAGGTTATTGCTACTACACAACAACATGCATCGATACTTTAAAAAAAAAAGTAAAGACCCATATATTTTACATGGATTGCGAAGCAGGCCAAGCTTATATTAATCACTCTCCATGGCCAGATCGTGGCGTATACTTCCTACCTACATGTTGGTTGAAAAAACCGAAGGACTCAGAGAAAACCATTGTGCACAGTCAGAGTGGTAGGAACTCTTTCCACATGCTTGCCCAGCCGTGAATCGAACCCGGGCCACAGAGGTGAAAGGCGAGCATGTTGCAGCTCCGCCAACCGTGCACCCAATACTTTTGATGGCAATTGCCAGTAAAAATCAATATTGGAGTTGAGTCAGAAAAATATGTAATGCTGAAAATGCACAAAACCACAACAGAGATATAAGTTACCAAAAGTACGATGCATGTGCGTTCATCGTCGATCATCCCAGCATCATCTCAACCACACTGAATGCATATAATAGTCGGAAAAAAACCATACATTGTCGCTTCGAATTATACTGCAGCTTTCTGATCCTTGTGTTTGTTGACATCTTCCTTTTGGGTCACCCTTAACTCCTGGCACTCTGCCAGTATCTGGTATCGCACACAGTGTGCCACCGGGCAGTTTTCTAATCGCTTGCGCAAGAGAGGACATGCTGGAATGAACGTTCCTGGGCTCTGTGAGTTTTGCGATTCAATCCTAGTGATCAACACAAAGTCGGTTAGAAATTACATTAGGTATAATTCTGTGCAATTTTTATTTCAATTTACCCCCTAATTTTTTTATGCTTTATTGGATGTCAAGCGTCTGGTCACCTTTTTTTTTTTTTTAACCAACAAACACGGTCACGGGCCGTGCAACACAAGCGAGTGTGAACAGGCATGAGTCCGGGCATGGTTTTCAGTTTTGTGCGTATATTTTTCCCCGCCTTTGGTCATAAATTTCATTCCTCATTCGTTCTTTTGGATAAAAACATCGTGCCGTGACGTATCTGATATGGCAGTGATCGACAACACATCGTGTTTACGCAAATTTCAATCAGGCTTAGCTTCGTCACTGTGCGGTGACGGAATCTGCTTCTTTTCCTTGCCTTGCTTATGAAATTTTCATTCCTGCCTTTATCTGTGTCTAGATCTGTTCGATCGAAGTCGTTTTGCGAAAATATGATGTAAAAATTTCGCATCTTGGTCCTATAATCTTTGCGTGAATGCGACATATTCACCTGCACAACAAATCGAGCTTGACTCAAGCACATGGCAAACAACGAGTTTGATTGGACGTTGACTTGCACGTGACCAAATCCATCCAAAGAGAAACATGGAAATGGCCCAGCACATTTATAGCTTGTTACATTCAGAGACGAAATTCTCAGGACTCCAGCAGTATAAAAAACAATGGTGGACCACGCAAAACGTCGTGGCGGCAAAGGGGCAAAGTAACGAAGTTTTAGAGTAAATTTTGGGAGTATAATATAACTTAATTTCAGTATGATATTTTTGGCCTTGCTCCTGTACATTTGAATTTCTGCACAGGCCAAAGTCCTCCTGCACTAAGGCTGCCTGGCTAAGGACCCATTGCAGTGTTTGTAACAAGTAGATTTGGGAATAATTGTAGGATTTTGAGTGAAAATGCTCAAATTTGTAGATCTTTTGCCTCTAGTTCAGAAAAACAAACAAAAATGTATGTTAATCTGAGCATTTTTACATGTTGTTAGAGTTTCTGTAGCTCTAACAACAGGGCAAAGAAAACTCCAAATGGCAATTTATCTTAACCAGGAATGCTTCAGTTAAATTTGATGTCATAAAAGCTTTAAAATTGGCTGAAAAAATACTCCAGTTTTGTAGGTGTTAGCATCAGAGATACCACATTCACAATGCTGTGACTTCTAACCCAGGAAAGTAGGATTTTTTTGTCAATCATTGTTACAAACACTGCATTGGCTGTACGTGCAGACAGTAACTAGTGAGCAAGACAAGTGCATAATACTACTACTAGCAAGCCAAAATATAAATACAAGCTGCAGCTTGATTGAAGATCTAAGCTTTAGCACTACATGATATTGTGTTGAGTTAATAATACACACTGGTGCAGTTGAAGGTTGAGAAGCCTTTTTAAAAAGGATCCATACTGCCATAATCACACACTCACATAGCTGTTAATGTTATAGTAATATTAGTACTAATATTATTATTATAAAGACTGACATTGACGTTTATGATACTTTTGTGATCATTTTGAGAAAATTGAAATACCAAATTGCAATTGAATTTTTGTAAAGTAGAAGAAGAAAAAATGAACATGCACCAATGATGATTCATTGTCCAATCCATCATCAGATGACTACAAGCATTTGCATGCACCAGTACCACCATCATCTTGCAACTATGTTATTTATCACTCAGGCATGCTACAGTCGTACACAGGATGATAAAGGATCCGAGGGCACAATAAGACAATCAGTTTACATTCACACACACTCACTGTCACAGAGTAAGCAGAGTGCTGGTTGCTAAGCATACTAACAGTTACAAATATAGTGAGTCAGTGCGGAGATCACTGAAGGGATTCAGTGAATCATTATGAATTTTAGGCATAATATACAAAGATATAAAAAAAACATGCAAGTATAGTGCAATAAGTGACTGTCACATGCAATTAAGTTGGAAATTTGGAAAGGTTTGTGGTTCAAGATAAATTGCTACACAACTTTAGCTGAGTGCAACACATAATCTGTTTTGTGGAGCAAATTTGCTATACTTTTCTGAAAATCTAAATTGTTCCTGAGCATTCTGGTACTATAGTGAGACACACACTTTGATGGGACGAGCAAATAAATCATCTGGTTTCCAAAACCACAGAACAACGCAACGTAAACAAATCCCTACAGCAAGTTCTTGACAGGAACTGGGACATATTTATTTTTATCCTCTGATAGGGTGTATTGGAGACCAATAAAGCCATCATTTACGCCCATGCTTTCAGTTGTTCCTTAAACTATGCCACTTCTTGGACGCATTCAGCTTACTGCAGCTAGAGTAGTCACAGAAGCTTTAAGTCATACAAGTCACTCTAAACTGCACAGTGAAATGGGATGCGGAAAGCCTCGCTGAACGTTGACGGCAGCACAAACTGATACTAATGTACAAATTAATGAAGGGGTTTACTCAAGCATATCTGAATAATTTAATCCCAAAAACCGTTTTCAGAACGAACTAGATACATCATCAGATCGAAACATGACATCAGGTTCTTCTATGCTCGAACAAACGCTTACTTTCTACAACTCTTTCTCTCCGCCCCTCATTCAATTGTCAACTCTGTGTCCATTTTAAGCAAGTTAATTGATTTGATTCAAATGATCTTTTGAAAGATGAATATGTTAATTATTGAAAACTGTTGTCCGCTTCTCTTGTCATGGAACTTGTATATATTTGGTAACAATTTGAACATTCAGGTTTTCTGCACATATTGCAGTGCAGCAAGAGTTCCAAGCGTAATGAAACTGATATTGTTTTTTATAATTGTCTGATGAATATAGTTTGTTATTGTGAAGGTCATGTCAGGTTGGCTCAAAGTGTTTAATATACTTTCTCTCTCTCTCTTTCTCTCTCTCTCTCTCTCTCTCTCTCTCTCTCTCTCTCTCTCTCTGCTTGTCTCTCTCTCTCTCTCTCTCTCTCTCTCTCTCTTGTATAAATAATTAGCATCTAATCAGCTGACTGACAAGTTGAAATACGTCTGATTATAAATAAAAAAAACTGCTACGGGAAAACAATTATACTTACAGTTACCTTTAAGAATTTCTAAATGATTTCTCTCTCTCTCTCTCTCTCTCTCTCTCTCTCTCTTCATAAAACCCAATTCTTTCTATGATAAAGGTAGTAGAATTTTACAATAATAACCTTTTGAACTTTATAGAAACACGAGTTAGATGTACATTATGCTTGGCTGACTTACAGATGACTATGGCATACTACATTTTTGGAAGTCTAAATTATTACCCTAAAAATTGACTTATTAGATGACTTGTGGGATTCTATGCTTTCTTGAACATCTAAATTTCCTTTCAAAAATACTTCTGGAAACCAACTTGAAAAGTGACTGCTATCCCTACAAATTTTGGCTATTGTAATGCATTTTTGACTACGTTTTAATGGTTTGAGGCCTAATGTCACTTGCTTCTGGCTGATGTTTAACATTTGAACCAATGTATTTACTATATTTGCAAATTCAAACACCTTGTGTTCGATATATTCTTAGTTTATCTCCTTTAAAACAACATCATGTCTTTAAATACATGCCTACAACATATCGAATTATATAATCATGTTGCTTGGATTCTCATTGATGGTCGTTTTAGGCCTAGGGGGCTTTTCTGACGGATTGATGTTGGTGTTAGTGTCACTTTGTGGACTTATATGGATGATGATCATTGTTAATATGGTGGTTGCAAGTAGTACCTTTTTAAATACTGAATTGTATTGATTTTTTTCCCAACAAATTATGAACCTCCGCTTACAAATTCTCTGATGTGCTGCAAATTTAGGTCCCGTTTCATAAATTGTATGATCCTGTATGCACATGAATGATGCACCCGTTCCAGCCAATTTACTAAAATAGGCCTATAATTTCAAACAAGACTTTTTGCATTCTGTCATGTTAGAACTAGATATGGCTTTTTCAACCCTATGGCCCTTTACACTTACGTTTTGGCCTCTTTTGGGTAAATACAAACTATAAAATTATGTTTCAGCTATACATACCAACGAACATTGCCTTTGGTCGGAATTGACTTGGATTTTGTTGCATTAGGACTACAGTTTGATATGGTAATGACACTGTCTAATTTAGCTAGATACAGTCTTTTTTTTATTTTCCGTGAGACGCCGTCTTCTGGGGCTTTCTTAGATGACAAAATAAGGTGACTGTTGATGTTCAAAATGTCAAATAATCAAAGAATTGGATATGTCTGTAACCATGTGTATCATACGCAAAAAACTATTTCTGGATAATAATTTATGCTTAAAGTTAAGGTGTGTAGTACTCCTTAATAGATTATTGGTAAAGGAATGCTGTCAAAATATGTTTTCTGATACCTTTTATCTTTGAAAACGGCTTATCAGGACCTGTTCCTGACAGAGTTAGATATCTGTTCAATAAATAAAATAGATGGATTTTGCATGCAATGTAAAACAAAGTGCATCTATGCAACTGAAAAACCGTGGAACCGTTGTACATGGCTCAAACCGCTCCTTTCCCTGGAGCTTTGTAACCAGTACAAAGTTCAGCTATGTCAAGCAATGTAACATCAATATTTTCAACAAATTAGGAACCTGAGCTCTCAACGTTTTTGACCTGCTGCAAATTTTGGTACCTTTTCATGAGTTGTATAGTCCTATATGCACATGAATGATGTACCTGTTCAAGCCAATTTACTAAAATAGGCCCATAATTTTAAACAAAACTTTTTGCATTCTGTCATGTTAAAACTATACGTGGCTTTTTTGACCCTATGGACCTTTGCACATATGTTTTGGACTCATTTGGGTGAAGACAAACAATCAATTTATGTGATTCAGCTATATATATATACCAAGGAACATTGCCTTTGGTCGGAATTGACTTGGATTTATTTCATTATTACTACCGTTTGAATAAGGTAATGACACTGTCTAATATGAAGAAAAAAAATCACATTCAATATGACACGAGGATACTCTTTCCAAGCCTTCTTGTTAAATATTCAATTAAACATTACACAAAAAGGACAATTGCTACCTCGTGCGTTGTGCCAGGTGTTAAATCATGATGATTATTGTATTCGCTAAGCCATCTTATAATACAACGTGTTAAGAAATATCTAGTAGTTATATGATATAGTGAAAAATAACTTGTAAATAGATTTACTGAGCCAAATAAGATTAAGCCACTTATCTATACCAAGGTTTCAAAAACACCCCCCCCCCCAAAAAAAAGTTACTTTTAAAATATTCCCGGAACTTCTTATCATATAATGCAAGACAAATTATTTTGGCGATAATTTGAAGATTGCGATAAGTTATAAATATGTCGTTGCTATATGTCACTGACTCGCCCAGATGAACACCTTCTTCTTAGGTAATTCATCAGATTATCTATAAGTTTTAAGATATAAGTGACATTAAGCATGTCCTTCTTGAAATACATACACAAGTCCTACATCTGTCTCAAACGCTATTGATTAATCATTCCATACTTTACCGGTTAAATTCATCTTTGAATTATATGTTACTGATTTAAGTCTTTTATGTATAAACGAAAACCATGTATTTCCAAGGCACTATATACCTTCGTGCAATATATATATATATATGTTTTTCACTTGGGTTCATGGGAAAATTCCCCATCATTGGTATGTGGCCTTCAAATAACTCCGTCTAACGTGTATCCTGCATCTTGTACTTAAGGCCTTCGGACATGCACTAAGCAAATTTTCGTCAGGATACAGTTAAACGAAGGCGTCAAAGTAAAAGGTCCTGATGCTTTAATATATATGAGCACCTTGTTCTGTTGGTTGTTGTGAAGATGTCAGATTCCTTGCATGGACTATGAAATTGTCTCTTAGCTCAAAGGCCGTCTAGGCTATAGCTTCAGTGCCATGAATATTGCTTAGTGAGAGTGTCGTTCAGTGTTTGTAAATCAAATGAATCAATCTGTCATGGTCTCGTGTACATTATATGTACGAGGTAAACATAGTTACATACAAGCATATATATATATATATGTGGCATTGTTGAAAAATCTGGGACTCAGATATATCAGTGTGACTACCTGTAAACATATTTTGATAAAATTTGCATTTTGTTACATACATACATACATACATACATACATACATACATACATACATGTATTTTGGATAAAAGCTGCCCAAAGAGAACACTTATTCTCATTTATATGTATCACACACCTGCACGCATGCATATACAAACATATATATATATATATATATATATATATATATATATATATATATATATATATATATATATATATATATATATATATATATATATATATACATATATATATATATATATATATACATATATATATATATATATATATATATATATATATATATATATATATGTACACCTAATTCAATAGAGCACTAGGTGATGAACAAGTTTATTTTATTACATATACGACAAACTTAGTTATAATGTGACGAAATTTGGTTTTGATATATCCGGCACAGAAGAGAGAACTACTGCAGGTTCTTATGACCTTATGTGCTCATAAAATTACCCATTTATTGACTGGAGTCAATTCGACGTTTGGACTTGCCATATGTAACGCAGTAAGCCCTTTTTGCAATAAAAACGACACTTACTGTCTCAATATGTTCCAAAGATTTAAAGGAGCTTAAGCAAATGTTTCAAGAGACGCATTTCGTCCATGGTAAAACGTAAGAAAATACGTACTAGCCCATTGCATTATGCACCTTGCAACCAGAAAAACGGTAGAACGTTTAAACAGAGTGTCTGAGATTTTAGCGCCTAGTCCATTCTATTAAGTTGATAGTATATCCATGGGGTGCTGCTAGACCTGAAAGTGAGGCTGATTGCAGTCTTAAACGACACAAGTTGGCATCACATGTTGCTGTCACACTGTTTAGTCAAAAATCCCTTGCCCTGCTCGCCGACAGATGTTGTGAATTTAAAATATATAAATGATATTGGATTGAACCAGGAAGGGACATGCGACACATCAGTGCCTTATTGTAATCATATAGCTGTAAAAAACGAAAACAGCACCCTACGTTTCTTTTCCTTTTAGCTCATCTGACTTATCAGCTAGCAGATATTATGCCATCAGTCATCATCCGTCGTCTGGCGTCTGGCGCCCTTTGTTCTGTCACAAGTCACATTTTCGAGTCCTACAAAGCTATCAACCAGATTCCCCTCAGACGTGGTGAAAATATACATTGGAAGAGTCTCTACCAATTCTTCATCGGATGAGTTCCTACTAATTCTTAAAATTGGCACGCTCCAGTGATGTTTGGATTTTTTTAATCTTGTAGAAACTTCATCCTTGTAGCCCCTCCTCCAATTCCTTTGATATCGCACAGGAACACTCCTAGGGACTCATTGTTCCTAATTTGTTCACCGGGTGGCGCCGCAGGTTTTTTCTGTTTTTTAATTTAATTTCAATTTGTGTATGTGTGTGTGTATGTGCGTAGGTGTGTGTTTGTGTGTGTGTGTGTGTGTGTGGTGTGTGTGTGTGTGTGTGTGTGTGTGTTAAGTGTTTACAACTTCTTCTCTGAAACCATCTGCTGGGTTTACCTACAACTTGGTAGCAATATTTCAAAAATATTCCGGCACCATAGTTGTTCGAATGGTCATGCTTAAATGATTTTTGTATCTTAATGAAATTTTTCGCTCTTTTGGGGGGAAATGTAAAAAAACAAAATCTGCCAGGAAAAAAAAAAAAAAAAAAAAAAAGACCTCGCCCAATTGCTTCAAAATCACACAAGGACACTCTAAGAGCACCACAGGTGTTAGTTCTTCACCGGATTGAGCAGCAATTGTCTTTCATTTTTGTATGAATTTTAGTATGTATACTTCTCTTTTTATCCCTGCCTTCATGGACGAGGATTGTGTCTCCATTATACACATACGACCACACAAGGACATCGCATATTAAGAGCCTTGGAAAAAATGGATGCCAGATGTGAAGACCATTTCATTTATTTGCAGAAGCGGTGAGAATGAGGAGTTAAAAACAGCTTTGAAACTGCTAGTTGTATGACATGGGATCTAATATCGGTTTAATTGATCATATATCATGTATTTGTAAATTTGTTTGCTGTTTTTGCAATATTTATGATATTCCTTTTGTGCCATGAGTGTGTCAAGCCAGCTGACCCGATTTCAGTACGTCCACACAAGGGCCACGTTGATGACAATGTAGTCTGAGTCAAATCACTCACTCTGCGCCACAGGGATTTGCATCAGAAAAATAAAAGTGTCAATATCAATTATCGTTGTTTGTCTTGCTCTCTGATCAAGGGCGCCGGACTGAGGGCGCGAGTCACTTTAGTGATGAGAAGGGGACAAACGAGATATGCCGCCTGCGCGCATCTTTTCCCGATTAAATCGCTTTTGTCCGCTGCATACATATAATCTTTACCTCCAGTTGTTCCTAAGAACCTACTTCGTCGATTGCAACGCAACAATTGCTCCACTAGCAACAACGTACCGGTTTTTTTCCAACTTTATTCTCAACTCTTCAAATAAGTCAGTCTTTCATTGTACGGAAATGACCTTTGACCGACCCCAAACGGCACTTCGAGGATTACTGGCCTCTCATTGGCCAAGCTATTGTCGACAAATTAAATAAATATATTGTTCAGTCAAGACATTTATGTTTTACTTATATTTCAAACTGCTGTAATAAAATTGCAAGAATTTTTCTGTAAAATGCTTTATGAGCGGAGATGTGTTGCATTATTTTCTGAATAGTTTTGTTATAATTCCAAACACAAGTGTGTGACGTCACGCAAAGTGAAACTTGGCGGTGTTTTTAACCTGACAGCAGGGAAGTCGAATGGATGCAGAAGTAGCACCACTATGGGTGGAGAATATGCTACAAACTGGTAAGTAGGCCTATTTACTCAATGTCAACGAATGATTAGAAACCACTGTGGAAAGGAAACTACAATATCATACATTGATCTTTCAAAGAAAATAAATATAAGAAAATTGAACAGAAATTGGGGAATGCTGTATTGTGGACTGTCAATCAAGATATTGGGAGCTATAACTTATAAGTTGCGATTTACTGTAACGTTAGCACTTTCATTCTTTAATCAATCATCAAGGCATCCAAAAAGATTTAAAAAGAACACTGCACACTTAACAAGTATATTCAGGGCCTTGAGTTCTGGATTTGTTATAAATGTTGAAAAATAAAAAGTTGTCCTCAACCTCCATAAATTGGAACTTTTTCAATGTGAAACATCAATACTTGCTGGTACCCTGAAGTCACAACTTTTTCGACCTTTTGAAGGTTAATCCTTGATACCTACATGTGCCCTTCATTTGGCTTCAAGAAGGTAAAATGTTCCATTTATGTTGCATTTGATGGTATATGTAGAAAAAAAATGTACAACAGGGCTGTGTGAAAAGCCTGCACTCAGCTGACCCAGAAGTTCATCAAACTGGTGGCCTGGTGATTTTGGGAATGAAGTCAAGTTAACACTTTTATATTCAAGTCTAGAGCTAACGTGGGGCCACCACTATGTTCAACATTGCTATTACTCAAACAGGTTTCAAGTTATAAACTTGTAATCGATTGAATAAAAAGTGACCCTACGAACTTTCAAGGGAGGTCAAGGTCGCCATGTAATATGCAGGTCTTGCTTCTTGCTCTCATGCTCAGAAGTCTTCATGCAGTTTCAATTCATTGGTCAAGCAGTTTGGAGGTGTTTATGAAAAAAATCTGGAGCATGACCATTTGAGCAAGCTTGTTAGTAACCCAGTGAAGGTATGTCCACACCCAGTTTAAAAACAATCAAAGGAACCACTGTTTCTGAGAAGTATAAGATACGGTTTGGAAAGATGGAAAACTCGCCTTCTTATAATCCATGTTGACTGCCAAAGCCAATGGAGCTAAAATTACCTTTTTTAGTACTTTTCAAAGTCAGTGTTAATGGAAACAAAATTATTTTAAGCTTGGTCACACTTAGTTCAAGTATGTTACATGTACATGTTCGATGGGCAAGGTACTGCATGTGACATCTAATGTTTTTGAGAGCAATATTTACTTACTGGGGGGGGGGGGGGGGGTAAGTAGCGATATGGGAAGAAATCTAAAATTGTTCAGAGGAACACTGATTCTATCCATCACAATATATGACTGTGGTACTAATCCACACATGAAGTCTAGTAACATTCCATCTGGGCAAGTCAATTTTTAGACTTTTCCCATAGACACTAGCATGAATAAACATAATTTGTCAATTCTGTCCAGTACCAAGCAAGTTAAAGACACACACTGCTGTCAGAAGATCTATATAGCCTGCAGTGATTGTAAAATTTTATTATGACCCAGGTAGACAGCTTTGCTTAGCACAGTATAAATTCACGCTCAAATAAATTGGCAAAGAAATGATTAACACAACCACTAGTCTTCAACAAACTCATCTTTATTGTCATTGTTGTGGTGTGAATAAACAAATAACATTTGAGAGGTCATAGAGTCTGTATAATACAATAAAAAATATATGTATAACATTTATGCAGCTTTCTTTTTTACAGTTGTCTTGGGAAAATGTGGCATATTATATCAAAACTTAACATTATGTCAGTTCTCATATGAGGCTGAAAATTGTCTCTCATGGCTGTTATAAATTTTCACATGTCTAAAATGATAGTTAAACCAGGGATAGTAGCGTTACAATTCTGTACAAAATGCTCAATCAATTACAACAAAATATCTTGAATTTTGTAGGATTGCCAAGATGGTCATTCCTTGCACCAGCAACAAGCACATTTTTGCACAAACACTATATAAGCTGTACAAGGATGATCACCCACATAACTGTAGTTCAGAGAAAGCCTTCCACAATGCACTGCACAAGCTGCATTCAGATATAGTCACTGGCATCAGACGCGCTAACGGTGTCAGAAAGCGTGTCTATTTTGGAATAGACATTGTACAAAACACATAACTGTAGTTCAGAGAAAGCCTTCTACAACGCACTGCACAAGCTGCATTCAGATATAGTCACTGGCATCAGACGCGCTAACGGTGTCAGAGAGCGTGTCTATTTTGGAATAGACATTGTACAAAACAAGCCAACATTTCAGCCTGCTGAAAATTTTGTATGTAATCTATCTGAAATATATGTCCACAAAATTTAGACTCAGCGCCAACCTGACAAAAAACATTTTGACAGTCAGTTTACCTTCTACCTCAATATGTAATTTGTTTCGTATCACGAAGGAAGTTTCCCTTAGTAGCAATGGGCAAATTTCATGTTCTGTGAATGGCATATCAGCTTCATTTGGAGAAATTGGGCTCATCGTACCCATCATTCATAACAGTTCTGAATTTGACTTTTTCTTAGACTTAATAAATAAATATGAGGTTTGCCATGGATATGAAGGGTCATCATCTGGTGATGGGTACCAGTACACTAAGATACAGGATGAAAACAACTCAGCTACATGTAATAGGAGAAGTAGAAAATGTTCTGCACTTGTTTCTCTCACTTCTTTTAAGTATCCAAATACCTGTGACCACTGCCAAAAAGCACACAGAAATGATATTTTTCAACATAACAAATTACAGGCAAACAATTTGCCTGATGTCACTGCTCCAGTCACTGCCAGTAGCACTCCTGACAAATTTGAGCACAATGCGGCAACCTTATCAGAAACACTAAAGGAGCTGGGCCTTCCAAATGATGCAACAGTGATGATTCTAGAACAAGCAAGAAATTCATCAGTTATAAATCCAAGGCTACGCCGATGGAGCTCGAGGTACGTACATGTAGTTCTGTATTGCTCAAATCTGCTACACTGTCCTGCTCACAATTCTGATGTTGAAAATATACTCTGAAAAAAAAAGTGATTGACTTGTCAAAATTGTGTTAGATGTTCCTGTTATCTGATGGGCTAATCACAATGGTGCACTACAAGTACGTGTATCACAAAGTTTATGTAGCTACAGATCTAGAACTTTAAAATCTGAAGCATTGTAATGCCCTTTCAGCAATTCATCTTAATTTAGTTCATTTATTTACTACACTGTATGCATGAAATTAACAATTTCTACATGCTATTCCGTAGCCATTTACAATTTCTTTCAAAAGTAAAGAATTACTAATGTTTGATTAGCTAGGGCAGTGCTTGTGAGTAATTGCTTTTGCCCATCATCACTGCAGCTACAGTTACTTCAGGACTGTTGTTTGCTCACCTACTCATCAGACTACAAACTGAAATTGCATTGATTGGCCATCAAATAGCTCAGCTGGATATATTAGCAGCCCACCTGCAATACTCTCAATACAAGCACTGCTTTGTTTGAGCAGTCCCTGTGTTACGCCAAAACAACTTCATGTTAAGTTTGTCAGGCGCTTGCCTGCTTAACAGACTCTTGGGTTGTTTTTATATCGGACTAGTTGCCTGTCCACCAGTCAAAGGCCCTAGGTCTGCACGGCAGGCAACTCAGGCATTCATGGAATAATTTTGATGGGGGGGGGGGGGGGGGGCTTTTCTTAAACATTTATATCACAATATGTATGTTTTCTCTTCAGGCATTATTAAGTTTACTGTGCAAGTTAAGCAGTATTAGTAAGTAAAATAGTATCATTGGTCAGAAAATGTAAAAAAAAAGTAAAAATAAAATAAAATAAATAAATAAAACAAAAATAATTATAAGGGTGTGACAAGAGAGGTGCCTGAAAAATCTTAACATTTTTTGGACCATACCTGCATCACATGCTATCTTGTAAGTTATTTTTTTTTTATTTATTTAATTATTTATTTTTTATTTATTTATTTATTTATTTATTTATTTATTTATTTATTTATTTATTTATTTATTTATTTATTTATTTATTTATTTATTTATTTATTTATTTATTTATTTATTTATTTAATTTATTCATTCATTCATCCATTCATTCACTTACCAACAGAATGATCCATATGTGCCTGGCATGGTGGAGTTGTAGCCGTAAAACATACAACCTGTGGAGACAACAGCAGACTTTAATACTGCCAAGTCCTGAAACACTGCGCCTGTACAAAAACTGCTTGGAGCAGAAGCCAGGACTGCATGATGACCTCCTTCAGTGGATGTGCCAGTCCGCAGACAAGCTGAACCTGAAAAAGGAGGACCGCATTGGAGGAGTTATGTTTGATGAGATGAGCATCCAGGTATGAGCAAAATGACAAGGTTCTTATGGACCCAAAATTCTTTAATGGGAATAACTTTCTTGGCTCAAGCATATTTATGGCCATTTGCATGTGTTTGACAAAATGAGAAAAAAAAGTCACTGTAGTGCCGGTAAGATACTGTTCACTTGGCCAATGCGATAACTGTAACTAGGAGAAATTTAAACTTTGCCTTTCATCAAGCAAACTTTTGAATGTAAAAGTACAAGCAATGTACATGTACAGCATCAGGCCTATATAAAAATAAAATGTTCTGCATAAATCTTAAGACTAAATTCAGTGAACAGGGAAACCAAACCTTCAATATTTCTTGTAGATAAAATATGAACAATGAAGCCCTCCTTAAAGTTACAAAATATAATATGATTTTACCATTTGCCTTACATATTTCATGTTCATTCATATGATTTAGGAAGACCTGACTGTCATTTATAAGGCTGGATGTAACACATGTTTTGGTGGTCTTGTCAGTATGACTCCAGCAGCTGATGCACTGGCATCTATGCGTAGAGGTATGTAAATTAGAATCATTGAGATCTGCATGCCTAAAAAAATTATGGAATTTTGGAAAATTTGATATCCCATTGATGACCTAGATATATATATATATATATATATATATATATATATATATATATATATATATATATATATATATATATATATATATATATATATATATATATATGTGTGTGTGTGTGTGTGTGTGTGTGTGTGTGTGTGTATGCAAACCTGCAAGTTTTACCTTTTTTTTTCTTTGCAGAAGAGTCTGATGTCACACTTGCAACCAACATACTGCTGCTTGTCTATGTGAGCCATGGTGGGTTCAGGTTCCCTTTCGCTCATTTTGCCACCAAAGAGGCACAAGCTCCTGAGTTGTTTGTAATTTTATGGGATGCAGTGGACAAACTACATGAATGGGGTTTTGAGGTCAGTTGAACTTAGAAATTAAACAGGCCAATAAATTAACATAATCTGTTTTTGTGCTATTTTCAATAATAAAGTCTTACTTGTTATTTAAGACAACCTTAATGACAGAAAAAACTTTGTCACATGTGACTCGTTTGTGGTTTATGATTTGCAGGAAAAGTTACTAAGAATACATAATATTGTGCCTTCATGCATTTGGCTATAACCAAGCAGTCTCTTATGTCTGTGGTCCTAAATTGTATGCACAAGTGCATATGTGTGTAAGAGGGTATGGGTATCCCCCCCCCAAGATAAACATGTATCAATCTTTCTAACATTTAGATGTATATATATATATATATACATCTAAATGTATATATATATATATATATATATATATATATATATATAT
This sequence comes from Hermodice carunculata, assembly GCA_964020975.1. Classification (NCBI taxonomy): domain Eukaryota; kingdom Metazoa; phylum Annelida; class Polychaeta; order Eunicida; family Amphinomidae; genus Hermodice; species Hermodice carunculata. The sequence goes on along the minus strand of OZ026616.1, from coordinate 55,400,938 downwards.
ATATATATATATATATATATATATATGCACAGGTGCAGTTTCACATCATTTATTCCCTGTTCATGTGCTTCTGTAACTTAAGCAACAAAAATAAATTCTAGTACATTTAAAGATATTGTGTCAAACACAAAGCTTTTATGAATACCTCCTCCTCCACACTTATATATTTAAGTAAGATGTCAATTACAGTTAGACAGCAGTATGTCAACCCATAATCATGCAGGGAAATCAGGCCAGATAAATGGCCAAGATATGAGACAAACAATTTTCTTCTTTAGCTTCAAAGCAACAAGTAAATTTTTTTAAACCAAATTTTGTAGGTGGAGTATTTCTGTCAAGATGGTGCAGTAGCAAACAGACAGCTCTTGAAGCTACATATTCAGAGTAAAAACAGGAAAAACAATTTCACCATAACACACCTGCTGAGACCATCCAAGAAGATATCACTATTGATGGATCCAAAGGTATATCTTTTTGGAAAAACTGTTTTTGAAATACATCAAATGTTCATCACTGTTGATATGATCATCTATTCTGCATATATATAGGTTACAGACTACAGTTGTGATTGGCTGGTTGCGCATCCCAACGGAGATAGTCCGTAATTGTGAAAATACTGTGTTTTCAGCATGCTGTAGCTTCTGTTAAAATAAAGTTAGCTAAGTCAGGTTTGCTGCAGTGTAGAGTTGCTTCATTGGTGGTCATATAGGTGCACTGTCTTCCAGGCCAGGTGGAAACTTTATGGTGGGGAAGGACAATGATGTGACCCTGGCAAGAGCACAGTTCATACACCTGTATAAAGCTGACATCCAGGTGTTGTTTCGTATTTCAATTATCACAAATTAACGAGCTGGGAATTGTATGACAAAAATCTGTCCATATTTTTCTGACATTTATATCTATTAAATGCCGTTCACCGAATTCCAAAATACCAAAATGCTGATTTTTTAGACTGAAAAATGCTAATATGAAAAATAGAAGGATTTATAACTGTAGTCTGTGGCCTATTAGGGCTAACTCTGTATGTATTGGGACTCACATGGTCATGTTGTTATTCTATTAACGTCCATCAAGCAAGTTAAAAATGGGAAGTCAGCACTTTTTGACAGCTGCCTGGACAATTCTGAGTGATCTTAACAACTTTTACATGGATGGAGCATGCAAGATATGGTCCTAGGACTGTAGATCACAAGGCAAATGGTTCGGGCTCTGGTATTGTGTACCTCACGCCAGCTTATGAAAGGAGAAAAAAAGCTTTACACCCACAGATTGGCTGTGAATATCAAGTTTAACAGTCTCAATATTCCAAACATTCATGACGTATCACATTTATGTCACAAATCATTGTGCATAGACATGTTGCACCTATCAGTGGAACCACACTGCATAAATAATTACAGGATTCGCTGCAAGACATTTAACAAGTGCACAGGCTATGCCTCCTTTGCTGACTGCCTGGTAGATAGATAGCTTCCATAGCCCTTTGTATTTAGCGATACCTCACAGGTACCACACAGGTAATCATATGTGTGTATGAGAAATTAACAATGCTAATATGATATGAATAAATTATGCTAATCCCATTAATACGAAACTTAGTAACCCTCTGTTTCAAACTTTTAATTTTGTGGCATTGTCATTGTAGGCCTACAGCCTCCATTCATATGCAGAGCTGTTTATAAAAAATCATGTCAAAGTGATTTTGGGCATACCAGAAAAAATGCACATTGTCTGTCAGTAGAGCTGTACAAATCTTAGAGAAAATGTGAATTTCTTTGCTTTTTGGTTTTGTTTTTGTTCCCCCCCCCCGACCGCCCCCCCACCCCTTTTTTTATTTTTATTATTATTATTTTTTTTTGCAGCAAATGCTTGTCACATATGTGTGTCATTTGACTGGGGTAAATCATTTCAAATCAGGCATGCTGACTTTGTTGAGCTGTTGAGTTCATCAGCATATTATTTTCACATACATGAATCAATTTATATCCATGAATATGGATGACAGCACTTATGAACTGCAGATTTTATAACTTTTACCAAGCTAGCATACATAGGTGGCAAAACATTTGAACCTCGACATACAACCACATATAATTATAAGAGGTTCAGAAAATGAAACAAGGGGGAAAAAAGTTAGCTTCCATTAAATACTTGCCTGAAAACACTTGTGCCTGATAATTGGATTGAAAATTGGATGCTTATCAAATTTAAAATTAGATCACTTGTGAATACAAATATGTATTTATGATATTGGAGTAACTTTACAAATTTTTGTCATTTTCTTTCTAATATGTGCACATACATCAGAAACCATGTCAATAAACCGCAACTTATACAGTCTACTGCAGAAAAAAAGGCATAGCACTATTGGTTTGTGGAAGCTGGATCACCCAACTGCCCTCCTAATGTTCAAACAAAGGGCGCGTTAAAATTCCATAATTTTAGTACCAAAAAACATAATTTGCTGAATACTGCTACTCTAATCTGTGACCTACTGGTCTTAAACTGTGCACTTTGATGGGCTAATAATGTTTAAACACTGAAACTGTTCCATTGCCTGCCATAATTCAGATTATATCAGGAAAATACTGCCATAATGACTGGTATTAGATGCTGACTTGGTGTAACTGATACTCCCCCCATCCGCCATTAATGCCTCAGCAGTGATAGATGTCATATTTTTTGTAGACAAATGTTACGAATCTATCCATAAATAGTAAAAAAATCACCAATTTCACCTAAAAATTCATAAAATTTTAGCAATATATTCAAATTTGGGGTTAAAATTAAGGGATGGGGCATTGTAATTTGATCTCTCACTGTAAGGGCGGGACATGCAGGCAAGTGATTATGGGTTTGCATCATAGCCCATTGTGTATCGTATTCATATTGGACAGAAAAGAATTGATTGGATGCAATTATATAATTTTCCTCAAAATTTTAATTAATTATTTTTTTTATCATAAAAACTGATTTTTCAGATTGAAAGGTTGCTTGCAAAAAAGTTGATATTTTCTTTAATATTGAAGTTTGGTAAAGTTAATGCAAATCCTTTTCAGAAAACAAGTTGCGGCTTTAGTTAAACAAGTTTTAAAAATTTTGATCAGTCTAATAGGTTACAGACTACAGTTGTGATTGGCTGGTTGCGCATCCCAACGGAGATAGTCCGTAATTGTGAAAATACTGTGTTTTCAGCATGCTGTAGCTTCTGTTAAAATAAAGTTAGCTAAGTCAGGTTTGCTGCAGTGCAGAGTTGCTTCATTGGTGGTCATATAGGTGCACTGTCTTCCAGGCCAGGTGGGAACTTTATGGTGGGGAAGGACAATGATGTGACCCTGGCAAGAGCACAGTTCATACACCTGTATAAAGCTGACATCCAGGTGTTGTTTCGTATTTCAATTATCACAAATTAACGAGCTGGGAATTGTATGACAAAAATCTGTCCATATTTTTCTGACATTTATATCTATTAAATGCCGTTCACCGAATTCCAAAATACCAAAATGCTGATTTTTTAGACTGAAAAATGCTAATATGAAAAATAGAAGGATTTATAACTGTAGTCTGTGGCCTATTAGGGCTAACTCTGTATGTATTGGGACTCACATGGTCATGTTGTTATTCTATTAACGTCCATCAAGCAAGTTGAAAATGGGAAGTCAGCACTTTTTGACAGCTGCCTGGACAATTCTGAGTGATCTTAACAACTTTTACATGGATGGAGCATGCAACATATGGTCCTAGGACTGTAGATCACAAGGCAAATGGTTCGGGCTCTGGTATTGTGTACCTCACGCCAGCTTATGAAAGGAGAAAAAAAGTTTTACACCCACAGATTGGCTGTGAATATCAAGTTTAACAGTCTCAATATTCCAAACATTCATGACGTATCACATTTATGTCACAAATCATTGTGCATAGACATGTTGCACCTATCAGTGGAACCACACTGCATAAATAATTACAGGATTCGCTGCAAGACATTTAACAAGTGCACAGGCTATGCCTCCTTTGCTGACTGCCTGGTAGATAGATAGCTTCCATAGCCCTTTGTATTTAGCGATACCTCACAGGTACCACACAGGTAATCATATGTGTGTATGAGAAATTAACAATGCTAATATGATATGAATAAATTATGCTAATCCCATTAATACGAAACTTAGTAACCCTCTGTTTCAAACTTTTAATTTTGTGGCATTGTCATTGTAGGCCTACAGCCTCCATTCATATGCAGAGCTGTTTATAAAAAATCATGTCAAAGTGATTTTGGGCATACCAGAAAAAATGCACATTGTCTGTCAGTAGAGCTGTACAAATCTTAGAGAAAATGTGAATTTCTTTGCTTTTTGGTTTTGTTTTTGTTCCCCCCCCCCCCCGACCGCCCCCCCACCCCTTTTTTTATTTTTATTATTATTATTTTTTTTGCAGCAAATGCTTGTCACATATGTGTGTCATTTGACTGGGGTAAATCATTTCAAATCAGGCATGCTGACTTTGTTGAGCTGTTGAGTTCATCAGCATATTATTTTCACATACATGAATCAATTTATATCCATGAATATGGATGACAGCACTTATGAACTGCAGATTTTATAACTTTTACCAAGCTAGCATACATAGGTGGCAAAACATTTGAACCTCCACATACAACCACATATAATTATAAGAGGTTCAGAAAATGAAACAAGGGGGAAAAAGTTAGCTTCCATTAAATACTTGCCTGAAAACACTTGTGCCTGATAATTGGATTGATAATTGGATGCTTATCAAATTTAAAATTAGATCACTTGTCAATACAAATATGTATTTATGATATTGGAGTAACTTTACAATTTTTTGTCATTTTCTTTCTAATATGTGCACATACATCAGAAACCATGTCAATAAACCGCAACTTATACAGTCTACTGCAGAAAAAAAGGCATAGCACTATTGGTTTGTGGAAGCTGGATCACCCAACTGCCCTCCTAATGTTCAAACAAAGGGCGCGTTAAAATTCCATAATTTTAGTACAAAAAAACATAATTTGCTGAATACTGCTACTCTAATCTGTGACCTACTGGTCTTAAACTGTGCACTTTGATGGGCTAATAATGTTTAAACACTGAAACTGTTCCATTGCCTGCCATAATTCAGATTATATCCGGAAAATACTGCCATAATGACTGGTATTAGATGCTGACTTGGTGTAACTGATACTCCCCCCATCCGCCATTAATGCCTCAGCAGTGATAGATGTCATATTTTTTGTAGACAAATGTTACGAATCTATCCATAAATAGTAAAAAAATCACCAATTTCACCTAAAAATTCATAAAATTTTAGCAATATATTCAAATTTGGGGTTAAAATTAAGGGGTGGGGCATTGTAATTTGATCTCTCACTGTAAGGGCGGGACATGCAGGCTGTGATTATGGGTTTGCATCATAGCCCATTGTGTATCGTATTCATATTGGACAGAAAAGAATTGATTGGATGCAATTATATAATTTTCCTCAAAATTTTAATTAATTATTTTTTTTATCATAAAAACTGATTTTTCAGATTGAAAGGTTGCTTGCAAAAAAGTTGATATTTTCTTTAATATTGAAGTTTGGTAAAGTTAATGCAAATCCTTTGCAGAAAACAAGTTGCGGCTTTAGTTAAACAAGTTTTAAAAATTTTGATCAGTCTAATAGGGCTAACTCTGTATGTATTGGGACTCACATGGTCATGTTGTTATTCTATTAACGTCCATCAAGCAAGTTAAAAATGGGAAGTCAGCACTTTTTGACAGCTGCCTGGACAATTCTGAGTGATCTTAACAACTTTTACATGGATGGAGCATGCAAGATATGGTCCTAGGACTGTAGATCACAAGGCAAATGGTTCGGGCTCTGGTATTGTGTACCTCACGCCAGCTTATGAAAGGAGAAAAAAAGTTTTACACCCACAGATTGGCTGTGAATATCAAGTTTAACAGTCTCAATATTCCAAACATTCATGACGTATCACATTTATGTCACAAATCATTGTGCATAGACATGTTGCACCTATCAGTGGAACCACACTGCATAAATAATTACAGGATTCGCTGCAAGACATTTAACAAGTGCACAGGCTATGCCTCCTTTGCTGACTGCCTGGTAGATAGATAGCTTCCATAGCCCTTTGTATTTAGCGATACCTCACAGGTACCACACAGGTAATCATATGTGTGTATGAGAAATTAACAATGCTAATATGATATGAATAAATTATGCTAATCCCATTAATACGAAACTTAGTAACCCTCTGTTTCAAACTTTTAATTTTGTGGCATTGTCATTGTAGGCCTACAGCCTCCATTCATATGCAGAGCTGTTTATAAAAAATCATGTCAAAGTGATTTTGGGCATACCAGAAAAAATGCACATTGTCTGTCAGTAGAGCTGTACAAATCTTAGAGAAAATGTGAATTTCTTTGCTTTTTGGTTTTGTTTTTGTTCCCCCCCCCCCGACCGCCCCCCCACCCCTTTTTTATTTTTATTATTATTATTTTTTTTGCAGCAAATGCTTGTCACATATGTGTGTCATTTGACTGGGGTAAATCATTTCAAATCCGGCATGCTGACTTTGTTGAGCTGTTGAGTTCATCAGCATATTATTTTCACATACATGAATCAATTTATATCCATGAATATGGATGACAGCACTTATGAACTGCAGATTTTATAACTTTTACCAAGCTAGCATACATAGGTGGCAAAACATTTGAACCTCGACATACAACCACATATAATTATAAGAGGTTCAGAAAATGAAACAAGGGGGAAAAAGTTAGCTTCCATTAAATACTTGCCTGAAAACACTTGTGCCTGATAATTGGATTGATAATTGGATGCTTATCAAATTTAAAATTAGATCACTTGTCAATACAAATATGTATTTATGATATTGGAGTAACTTTACAAATTTTTGTCATTTTCTTTCTAATATGTGCACATACATCAGAAACCATGTCAATAAACCGCAACTTATACAGTCTACTGCAGAAAAAAAGGCATAGCACTATTGGTTTGTGGAAGCTGGATCACCCAACTGCCCTCCTAATGTTCAAACAAAGGGCGCGTTAAAATTCCATAATTTTAGTACAAAAAAACATAATTTGCTGAATACTGCTACTCTAATCTGTGACCTACTGGTCTTAAACTGTGCACTTTGATGGGCTAATAATGTTTAAACACTGAAACTGTTCCATTGCCTGCCATAATTCAGATTATATCAGGAAAATACTGCCATAATGACTGGTATTAGATGCTGACTTGGTGTAACTGATACTCCCCCCATCCGCCATTAATGCCTCAGCAGTGATAGATGTCATATTTTTTGTAGACAAATGTTACGAATCTATCCATAAATAGTAAAAAAATCACCAATTTCACCTAAAAATTCATAAAATTTTAGCAATATATTCAAATTTGGGGTTAAAATTAAGGGGTGGGGCATTGTAATTTGATCTCTCACTGTAAGGGCGGGACATGCAGGCAAGTGATTATGGGTTTGCATCATAGCCCATTGTGTATCGTATTCATATTGGACAGAAAAGAATTGATTGGATGCAATTATATAATTTTCCTCATAATTTCAATTAATTATTTTTTTTATCATAAAAACTGATTTTTCAGATTGAAAGGTTGCTTGCAAAAAAGTTGATATTTTCTTTAATATTGAAGTTTGGTAAAGTTAATGCAAATCCTTTGCAGAAAACAAGTTGCGGCTTTAGTTAAACAAGTTTTAAAAATTTTGATCAGTCTAATAGGTTACAGACTACAGTTGTGATTGGCTGGTTGCGCATCCCAACGGAGATAGTCCGTAATTGTGAAAATACTGTGTTTTCAGCATGCTGTAGCTTCTGTTAAAATAAAGTTAGCTAAGTCAGGTTTGCTGCAGTGTAGAGTTGCTTCATTGGTGGTCATATAGGTGCACTGTCTTCCAGGCCAGGTGGGAACTTTATGGTGGGGAAGGACAATGATGTGACCCTGGCAAGAGCACAGTTCATACACCTGTATAAAGCTGACATCCAGTAGACTTGCCCAAGTCCCTGGTGCATGTCCCTATTTTCCCATCCCGCGGTCCCACCCAGAAGTGCGATACATTTTCCCCTCCACAAAGTTAACTGAATAATATTATGCCAACTACACGGTGTTATGAAGTAGGTCCTATTATTATTATTTTTTTTAACTGGTCGACACTGCCGCCGTGTCGGTTTCAACAGTAGCAGCTATTGAGTCCTGGTCAGTTCTAATCCCATTATCATTGCGAGTGGAAATTGGCCTGCCATGAATGCATGGCTAGTCACTGGCCACTCAAGCGAGACAAAGCGGACCGTCTCCCTCCGGCTGCCAACACCAGGGACTTGTCAAACTTGCACAAGCCCACTCTGGACTACCATCAATTCGATGGGAGTGACGTCACAACATCCGGGGTTTCGCGGGATCTTGGAAGTCAAATCAGTGCCACAACTTTTTTATTTTTGCATTAATGCAAACTGATCCATGTCATGATTTAAGTTTTGTTGAGTAAGACCTCTACATTTCTATGTGGTTCTTTTGTCAATTTAAACAAAAACTCTTGCCCTACACCCTAACAAAGGAAATATATCGATATCAATCACGATTTGATCAAAGCGGTCAAACCTGTGTGAATACTATTGCATGGGTACCGGTCCGCGCATTTTTCTGCATTAGCGTCACGAAAGATTGTTCTTCTGTTATTTTTTTCTAAAGATCGGTTGCGTATTATATTCAATTATAATGGTAGAGCTTGTTGCTGCAGTAAATAGTCCATAAACACACTTTATAGCAGTTACTGACAAACTGTCAGCATGATAAACACGCCGCAGTGGTAATTTCACACGAGCCATGTTTCCCTTCGGCTAGCGTATTTTACTCTCTTTCCGTGAAAAAATTGGACCCTTTGCTCTATTGTACGCAAGGACTGGTACAGTGGTAGTATATGTTATCATTCCGACCAATTTACAGCGTTAAATTTTGTTTCTTGCTTTAATAAATTGTTTGAAATAGAAGCAGTTTTGAAGGGGTTCCCGCTAAAATACTTTTGTTTCAGATAATGGGAGAGCTTGTTGTTAAAATAGACAAGGTTCTAAGCATTCTAACGATATAAACAACATGGCGCGGAGACAAAAAAAATCGAGATTGAGACGATGAAATCACCCTATTTTTGCGCAGTTTTGCAAACTTACATCATTCAAATTGTCACAAGCAACGACCCGGTCATTGATTTAAATCATCGTAGAAGGAAAATATTCATTTTAACGCCGCTCGAAATAGCCATCGGCAAGAACTGACGTTTCTCTACAATAGAATGTGCACGCTTGCATGTAAATAAACAACAGTCAACGCAATGAATTTGAGACGGCCTTGAATCTGTCACGTGCTTGACTGCTCATGAATAATTCATAGCAGCGACAAGCCGGCAAGTTTGACAAGTCTCACTGGACGCCTTCTGCCTGACGCGGTACACTGCAATTAGACAATCCTTAATCCTTCATTACACAGTAGCTCAATTAACAGCTTCTGAAGAGGAGTGCATTATGACCGCTCGCTTGTCTGTGTGATAAGAAACACAGTGCAGACCGCCCGGCGCTAATCATCTGGAGTCAATGTTATCTGGTTATATACACGTTCCACGCCAATCAGCTAGGTAAAGCTACGACGTGTGTTTACTTAAAATTTAATTTGGCAATGAATTTGATTTTAAATAGAATACGGAGGACAGTCCAGTGAGACTTGAGCAAGTCTAGACATCCAGGTGTTGTTTCGTATTTCAATTATCACAAATTAACGAGCTGGGAATTGTATGACAAAAATCTGTCCATATTTTTCTGACATTTATATCTATTAAATGCCGTTCACCGAATTCCAAAATACCAAAATGCTGATTTTTTAGACTGAAAAATGCTAATATGAAAAATAGAAGGATTTATAACTGTAGTCTGTGGCCTATTAGGGCTAACTCTGTATGTATTGGGACTCACATGGTCATGTTGTTATTCTATTAACGTCCATCAAGCAAGTTAAAAATGGGAAGTCAGCACTTTTTGACAGCTGCCTGGACAATTCTGAGTGATCTTAACAACTTTTACATGGATGGAGCATGCAAGATATGGTCCTAGGACTGTAGATCACAAGGCAAATGGTTCGGGCTCTGGTATTGTGTACCTCACGCCAGCTTATGAAAGGAGAAAAAAAGCTTTACACCCACAGATTGGCTGTGAATATCAAGTTTAACAGTCTCAATATTCCAAACATTCATGACGTATCACATTTATGTCACAAATCATTGTGCATAGACATGTTGCACCTATCAGTGGAACCACACTGCATAAATAATTACAGGATTCGCTGCAAGACATTTAACAAGTGCACAGGCTATGCCTCCTTTGCTGACTGCCTGGTAGATAGATAGCTTCCATAGCCCTTTGTATTTAGCGATACCTCACAGGTACCACACAGGTAATCATATGTGTGTATGAGAAATTAACAATGCTAATATGATATGAATAAATTATGCTAATCCCATTAATACGAAACTTAGTAACCCTCTGTTTCAAACTTTTAATTTTGTGGCATTGTCATTGTAGGCCTACAGCCTCCATTCATATGCAGAGCTGTTTATAAAAAATCATGTCAAAGTGATTTTGGGCATACCAGAAAAAATGCACATTGTCTGTCAGTAGAGCTGTACAAATCTTAGAGAAAATGTGAATTTCTTTGCTTTTTGGTTTTGTTTTTGTTCCCCCCCCCCCCCGACCGCCCCCCCCCACCCCTTTTTTTATTTTTATTATTATTATTTTTTTTGCAGCAAATGCTTGTCACATATGTGTGTCATTTGACTGGGGTAAATCATTTCAAATCAGGCATGCTGACTTTGTTCAGCTGTTGAGTTTATCAGCATATTATTTTCACATACATGAATCAATTTATATCCATGAATATGGATGACAGCACTTATGAACTGCAGATTTTATAACTTTTACCAAGCTAGCATACATAGGTGGCAAAACATTTGAACCTCGACATACAACCACATATAATTATAAGAGGTTCAGAAAATGAAACAAGGGGGGAAAAGTTAGCTTCCATTAAATACTTGCCTGAAAACACTTGTGCCTGATAATTGGATTGATAATTGGATGCTTATCAAATTTAAAATTAGATCACTTGTCAATACAAATATGTATTTATGATATTGGAGTAACTTTACAAATTTTTGTCATTTTCTTTCTAATATGTGCACATACATCAGAAACCATGTCAATAAACCGCAACTTATACAGTCTACTGCAGAAAAAAAGGCATAGCACTATTGGTTTGTGGAAGCTGGATCACCCAACTGCCCTCCTAATGTTCAAACAAAGGGCGCGTTAAAATTCCATAATTTTAGTACAAAAAAACATAATTTGCTGAATACTGCTACTCTAATCTGTGACCTACTGGTCTTAAACTGTGCACTTTGATGGGCTAATAATGTTTAAACACTGAAACTGTTCCATTGCCTGCCATAATTCAGATTATATCAGGAAAATACTGCCATAATGACTGGTATTAGATGCTGACTTGGTGTAACTGATACTCCCCCCATCCGCCATTAATGCCTCAGCAGTGATAGATGTCATATTTTTTGTAGACAAATGTTACGAATCTATCCATAAATAGTAAAAAAATCACCAATTTCACCTAAAAATTCATAAAATTTTAGCAATATATTCAAATTTGGGGTTAAAATTAAGGGGTGGGGCATTGTAATTTGATCTCTCACTGTAAGGGCGGGACATGCAGGCAAGTGATTATGGGTTTGCATCATAGCCCATTGTGTATCGTATTCATATTGGACAGAAAAGAATTGATTGGATGCAATTATATAATTTTCCTCAAAATTTCAATTAATTATTTTTTTTATCATAAAAACTGATTTTTCAGATTGAAAGGTTGCTTGCAAAAAAGTTGATATTTTCTTTAATATTGAAGTTTGGTAAAGTTAATGCAAATCCTTTGCAGAAAACAAGTTGCGGCTTTAGTTAAACAAGTTTTAAAAATTTTGATCAGTCTAATAGGTTACAGACTACAGTTGTGATTGGCTGGTTGCGCATCCCAACGGAGATAGTCCGTAATTGTGAAAATACTGTGTTTTCAGCATGCTGTAGCTTCTGTTAAAATAAAGTTAGCTAAGTCAGGTTTGCTGCAGTGCAGAGTTGCTTCATTGGTGGTCATATAGGTGCACTGTCTTCCAGGCCAGGTGGGAACTTTATGGTGGGGAAGGACAATGATGTGACCCTGGCAAGAGCACAGTTCATACACCTGTTTAAAGCTGACATCCAGGTGTTGTTTCGTATTTCAATTATCACAAATTAACGAGCTGGGAATTGTATGACAAAAATCTGTCCATATTTTTCTGACATTTATATCTATTAAATGCCGTTCACCGAATTCCAAAATACCAAAATGCTGATTTTTTAGACTGAAAAATGCTAATATGAAAAATAGAAGGATTTATAACTGTAGTCTGTGGCCTATATACAGTAAAACCTTACTATGCTGAACAATCTTGGGACCCGAAAAAAAGTGTTTGGTATAGGGAGGTTTGCTTACATTGAAAGTATATATTTGGGAAAGGGTGTTCAGTATAGAGAGGTGTCCAGTTAGAGAGGTTTTCCTGTACATGTATATATATATATATATATATATATATATATATATATATATATATATATATATATATATATATATATATATATATATATATATATATATATATATATATATATATATATATATATATATATATATATACATATACATATACATAATCATTCAGTCATGTCTTCTTACTTTCGTTTTTGGAAATTACACAACAATACTTACTTACATGGTCACCATGTTATCATCAAGCCTCTCTCACAAAGCAGGAATGAATAGAATTTCTAGTTTTGGATCCAAACTGAAGTATACCACTACCCCATACATTCTTCTAGCAAGGTACACTCTGAAAGTAGCATAAAAATAATAAAGGTATATTTGTATATGTTGAAACTATTGTGCCAAATAAGCAAACTTTTAACACATGGATGAACAAAATGTTTTAAAACATTTGATGATTTTATTTTTGAAATGACTGAAAACCATCATAGCAAAAAGAAGTCAAGAAAATGAATTAAAATATTCATATGTTGCACAACAAAAAGGCCTTTGTTGCCAATAAAGGTGGCTTATGTTGTGGTGTATCACTGTACTAATACTTATGAAAAGTCACTTCATGAGGATTTTGAAGTGGAATCCTAACATAAAAAATATCACACACAGCACTGCCTTTCCTATATGTCTACACACACCAAATTATATCATTTCAGCACAACCTAAAGAAAATCCGCAACCATGCCTTGGCAAGTGGGACACAGAGCCACCACAAAAGAATGCCCAGGCCATTACATCTTCATCCGGAGTGGGTGATTTGTTGGTCGCACTGGGTAGATGCTTGGAAATGGAAACAAATGAATAACTCATTCACTGTGTTTCAGTGGCTAACTACAGAGCACATTTTTCCTAACCAGCGTGAAAAAATGCGCAACAAGCTTGCAGAAGATTGCCTGAGTGACAACATGCTTCAATTGATTAAGGTATACTGGAAAATAATTATAATAACTGACATAAAAAATAAGTGTAAATGCAATATATTCAGTGCTGAATGGTAGATAGCTATACCTCCAAATCAGTTAGCAACTACATCTGGGTCACTGTGATCTATAAACTTTATAATTTTATATTTGCCTCCTCAGCTCCCTTGGTGTCAAATGTGTTCATGGTTTAAGTTTGTGGCAATACATGCAATATGTGCCAAAAAGTGAATGGTGAGAGAGGCACCAAAATGCATAATGACCTCCTCCCTTGAGAAAGGGAGGCATCAAGTGATTTCCATATTATGAATCAAATATAAAATTGAAACATAATTAAATGAACTTGTGTGAAACATGGTAGGCCATGCAGTTCATCAACAAAACGTACTGCACTGCATATACTGATACAAGGTGAATAGTTTCTAAAATCAGGAACTGTCTCTTTATACATGTCATTGTTTCCAGCCCTCAGCATGTCATTCGTCCTATTTCCAAGACCACTGATCTTTTGCTTGCAAACAAGTCCCTCGCCCAATGTGCTCTAAATATGTCTTTGTTACTCTGCAAAGACTGTGTCATAAATATCTCATTGTTTATCTACAGAGACTGTGCATTAAATATGTGAACGTTTTTTTCCACAGAGATGTATCCAGTTACCTCGAGGAATATACAGATTCAACATAATTACTTGATGCAACAAAAGCCTTTGAAGTTGATACTGAATCTGACAAGGTTGAGCTGGCATTCGGTTTGGTCCATCACTGCCATTGAAAACTGTTGTCGGCTTCTCGTTAATATATATTTTGTAACAATTTGAACATTCGGGCATTTTCTGCACATATTGCAGTGCATTAATTGTTCCAAAGTAGTGGGCCTGATGTTTTTTTTTTTTCTATATGATTGTTTGATGAATATAGCTTGCTATTCTTAAGGTCATGTCGGGTTGGCTCCAAGCCTTTGCCACTTTACTGCGATGGAATTGTGGGTCGAGAACATGAATCATCAAACACAACAACCAAGGTTTATTATTAAGTGAAGAAGGGGAACGTTTGTCCTATGACCTCAACTGAGCCATTGGATCTGCATCATGCATACATCGTTGCAAAAGATTTGCAGCCAAGACACATGCAAATAAATTGCACATCCATCAACATTTTTCAACCATAACTTTGATGCCATTTATGAAGAAATACGGAAAGACTGCAATTGGCTGTCCTTGAGACCTCTTGTGAAGAAGCATGAGTATAGACTACCTGCTGTAGAGAGAATGTCAAGGTTGGGAAAAGCTCTATTGTAATGCAGAGTGTCAGGTAGGCACCAAAAAATTGGCCAAAGTAAAGCAGGAAAGTTATAACAACACACAGTTCAGAAACTACACATATGTCTATCCTTATGTATACAAATTCATTCAACCAGTGGACAAACATTCCCAACAAATATATGTTGTCGGCAATGGCTAAGGCAGTGAAAAAGTGACCCGGTGTAGTCTTACGCATAGGAGAGGACATTATGATGACACCAGCAAGCACATTGAGGATTAACCCAGACTCTGCAATTGGCTGTCCTTGAGACCTGCTGTGAAGAAGCTTGAGTATAGACTATCTGCTGTAGAGAATATCAACTTGATAGGGTTGTTAAATATGAGTGAATGCTTTTAGGAATGTAAGTGATTTGTTTGCCTATCGTTAGGGAAGAAGGATGACAAGTTGCTCTGCTAGAGGTCAGCAAAACTTCACCATGCCTAGTATAAATCACATTCACCTCAACGCACAGTGGTAACTATAGCTGCTTGGTTGGCTGAGCTATACATACTTACATACTTAGCAGATATGTTGTATAACTTTCTTAGTTTGCAATGCATTTCTTATTGTTTCAGAGATGAAAAAGTGTTCTGATGATTGGAAGCTTTAGATATATCGTTACACCAATGAAGCAAGCATGGCAGACGTTGTGGCCAAGTTACATGTTTGGGTTTCGAAACATACGACACTTTACCCGTAAATAAGGCTCCTTTGAGACCCATTCGTGATAAAATATTGACCTATCTACTTAACAAGAAAAATATGTTAACGTCTATCTGGTGGATATATCTTTTTAGATGATTCCATAAGGTATTATGGTAAAATACAATGAATTTTCAAATCGGTAATACTCAGTATGTTGGAAATGAGTAGTGAGAGGAATGGGCTAGCACAATCCGGAACTCATCCTACTGGTCCCTTGATACTGTTGATATGGGAGTCTATCAGAACACTTGACTTCACAGAATATGATCGTAGCCTCCTACTTGTTGAAGGTTATGATATCAGTGACAGCCCAATACAGTGAAAATTGGGGAAAACGTTTAGAGTCCCTGGAAGAAATATATTTTATTGCAACTATCCCAACATAGCGAACAGCAAGCCAAAAATAGATCAAGCACACATAATATCGGGCAGTCAATGATAGCTTAATTGCACCATTATGCTCTGACGATATACAAGAGTGTAAAACTCTGTCACTTTTCTCTTTTACAAATATCGATGCCGGCGATGACCTCACTTCAATATTTAAAGATAACAGTTAAACAAGCTACTCTTATTCACTAACTTCAATCATAAAATAAGAGCAATGTTAAAAAAAAAACACAGATTCAAGAATCACAAAAACATCAACATGCATCTTAGAATACTAATGTGAAGAAATGCATTTCACCCCTTACTTGAGACGGGTAGTCACCCACAAAATGCAACTGGTGGGTTTAATCCTGTCCTGTCACCCTTTGAAATATTCTTCCTTTACTACACCATTTTATTTTCTCCCGAGGAATAATGGCCTAACCACTAAAAACTCAAGATCTATTACTTAAATCAAAAATAAAAAGAGACATGGTAGGCATGGCACATCTTTAGGTTCAAGAGCTGTCATTCAGCTGAGCTGAGTGACAAAGAAGAAATCTTTAAGGAAGAGTGACCTGTCAGTAAACTTTCTACATAAATCAGTTGAGTCAAAATGAGAAAAAACAGATTTATTTAATGGGTTGAAAGCTGCATTTTCCAATAAGCGGGCCATGGACTTAACCTTTTTTACAGTCTATGCACTCAGGTGTTACGAACACTACTCTCCATATTCCTTCAGTAAAAACGCGGACTGACTTCTTGTATATCACTTTTTCTGATGGATTGCTTGAGGTAAACATGAAGCCTGCAGTGGCGTCACATATCACTGAGGGTAGAAATGAAGCATCAATACTGCAACTGAAGAAAGCACTATGGGATTTTGAAACAAAATAAGATAGATTAATTTAAGGAGTTAGAACCTAGGATGTATATGGAAATTGAACTGATTCATATTTGAACATCTTCAAGAGAGTCGAGTGCCATCCAGTGCAAGTTGCGTTGAATTTTGTACATTATCGGCGTGTGTAAAAACTGATATAAAAGTTTGTCGGTCAAATGGCTTAGTTTCTGCAATGCACACTTAAGTGGATCACTTTGAAGTTAAATTATACTCTAAGTACACATTGCAGAACAAACTACCAATCTGGCCATATCACACATGATCTTACACTAAGATATCGTACACTTGCCAAACCAATGACTAATTCCCATTTTGTCCCATAATACTGCTTTCGCTTTCATCCTAAGAGTGTTACCATGCAGGGGGTATTTTGTTCTGCACAAACCTAACATTGAATATCTCTAGGTGTTGATGTTGCTTATTAGCTTAGAATGATCATATTTCCAAAGGCAAGTGATAAGCGATGACTGCCAGGTGCACAAGTGTAAAATATGGACGTAAAGCTTTGATTTGCCACATGGTTATGTTCCTGAAATCATCTTACACATCTCTGTATCATTTATCAGGTAGCTTACTTTTCAGCAAAGTGAGTTCCGGATTACGTTTCGACAGCAGGCGACTTTTGATAAATTGACTACATGGGTTCTGTTTTAAGTTGTACCCCTTCAATTTACATTATTATCACGGGTGGCTGTCAGGGACATTTGGTTTGTTTTTGTTTGCTGGGAAGATTGTGCATGACCAGAC
Source organism: Hermodice carunculata (assembly GCA_964020975.1). Taxonomy (NCBI): domain Eukaryota; kingdom Metazoa; phylum Annelida; class Polychaeta; order Eunicida; family Amphinomidae; genus Hermodice; species Hermodice carunculata. The sequence continues at coordinate 55,383,254 of OZ026616.1, read as the reverse complement.
ACAGGTCTGCAATGGAACAACTTACGCATGTAATTTCTGAAAGAACTGCCAGCAAAAAAGTAGAGAAAAAAGTTGCTTGCATTATTGCTCAAGTAAAATAATTCCGTTGTATACTTGATAATGTCCAATATCTGTAAATATATGGGAAGGCGGTACATTTGACCATGAACTAGGTATTGGCTAATAAGGAATACTATGCTATACGGTAATCGGAATGAGACAAAGACCGTGGCCACGACAATAAGCAATTTTGTGAGCACAGCTTCCTTGGCTTGATTGGAAGCTTGGCTGTTCTGTGACTGGCCCTCTAACTGGCTTTTCCGTTTTACCTGCAAACGTCTCAGCTTTGAAATAATCAACGAGATAAAGACTCCCACTACTACACTCGGTATGAGCATACCACACATCCGGACGATTATTAAATTCTAAAGTCTATACTCTTCTACACTTCTGGGAGAACAAACGAATACATACCTAACTTTGTGAAGCGTCCATGCTGGGAATACTGTTATTGCTACACAGATCAGACCTGTTACCAAAATTGTAATTTTTGCCTTAAATGGTGTAGATATTCTGAAAATGTTCAGAGGGAATGTCACAGTTAGGAAACGCTCTATTGTAATACAAAATGTCAGGTAGGCAGAGAAAATTTGGCCAAAGTATCGCAGGAAAGTTACAAAAACACAAATTTCAGAAACTACATATAACCTTATCCTTAAGAATACAGATGCATGCAACCAGTGGGACAATACTCCCAACAAATATATGTTGTCTGCAATGGCCAAGGCAGTGAAAAAGTGACCTGGTGTTGTCTTACGCATAGGAGAGGATATTATGATGACACCAGCAAGCACATTGAGGATTAGCCCAGAGAAAATAATGACGGGTTGAATACAGTGGTTTATGTAAGCAAACATCTCCCTTGTCCTCATCGATGTAGTATGGAGCCATCTAAGGTCTGGTCGGAATAACATGGTAATATTTGGTGCAAATGCGATGGTTGAAGTCAGATATGGCATAGTCCATGTTATTGAAGAATTCATTTTGCGTATCCTTTGCCTGAAGCAAAAGTAAATCAAGATATAATTATGAATGCATTTTTAAACACCTCCAATGATGGAGTGAGTCATGCCATGAAAGTGAAATATAATCAGAAGACAAAATCCGGTGTAAAGGTACTCAACCACACATCATCGCTGAAGGCACATATGCTTACACTGCCTGTTTAGACATTTAGAAGAAAAATCTAAATACAGCCACCAACATTCAGTTTCTTTTGCAAAGTTTTCAATTTTTGTCAAATTTGCCTCCTCTCTACATATTAATTTAAATGATATTTACCTTTTTCCTAATCCTTCATTAATTTTATAAGGATTGCCTTAGTTAAATTTGCCAGGTCGTTTGCAAAAAATGAAAGAATAAAAACAAAAAACACTAGAGTATAAGCATGGTGATGAGGTACTGCAACGCCTTCTGGTTGTTAGGCACATATATGAATGCCCTTTCACTATCATTTAAGCTAATATAGACTGTCTTCAAAATGTGCTTGTTGAATAAGGCGTGGCAAAATCAGAACAACTGAAAAGTTAATATATTTATTACTTAGTCTTTAAGAAAAAGTGAAACGAAGAAGGCTCGTATATATTTTCAATACGGGATTGTTATATATTGATGCAATGAAGTACGTCCATTGAGTGTACAACCACAAGTACATTCCCTTTGATTTTCCTTGTTCTTATAGGTGCAGACGCCTGGGGCGAAGACAATATAGCTTCACCCATCGTTAAATATGTTACATAGCTCAGACAGAAATACATGGTTACTTGCACTGGACTGGGATACCTTGGTATTGCAGCATATTATTTTGGCTTTCAATGATAAATTATAAATGCAGACATAACTGACGTATTCTGGTTAACAGGAGGATATCTTGCATACGAAGATTATTGATATTTTGTATTCGACTACGATGGCACAAAAAGATGCACGAAATGTGACAAGTGGAGTAAAACACATACGGAAATCACAATTTTAAATCTGTCAATACTCAATGGGTGAAAAGATCACCAGTTTCAGTTTGACATTTGATTGACACCTTTTACCTGTGTGGATTTAGCCAACTTAGGGTCACATCCAGGTTAAATGAGTTTCACCTGATCCAATATAAATTTTATGAATAGCTTATGAAAATGATATGCATCTGCCTCGGGTAGCCTTGAATAACAGAGACCTTTCGCAACTCCCAAGTTTTTTCGAGAACACGGCCGCAGACCCTAGAGAATGATTTTCCAGTCAATGATCCATGACAGGTGCAATTTCACAGAGACGTATCGATAGCGAAATGGCGTTCGCCATACGAGGTATCATTTTTGCAGTGATTCCTCAATTTGCATATGATGCCTTATGTGCACATGCTGTTTATCAACTGTGGTACATTTTTTATCAAAGGAAAAGTGGCAGAATATATAGGGTCTATACTGATAAATTCATACTGTTTGCATGAGAAAGGCTTCTGTTTATTATTCAGGTGGTCGTAATAAATGCAATCATAGAAAGAAGTATGCGCTCAGCAATGGAAGTTAAGAGCAACATGGCTGTCAAGGATCCAAGGTAGATGATGTTTCCCATTTTTATACAAAAATTGAAAGTAAGTACGCAGAATTTTCCATCCGTAACTTATCGCTTTGTAAATTCATTGTTTGCAATTATATGTTCTAGATACAGTCTGCTCCATCTTCCCATTTCAAATTCTTGCCTCGGGATATGATGCGTGCTGCTTCCTATGGGCACAACGGTTTCTTTCAGGCAGAAAAAAAATGTATACACACATACATACCTACATACATACAAACATTACATACATATATACGTACATACATACATGCATACATACATATATACATACATACATACATACATACATACATACATACATACATACATTTGTCTGTGTGTTAAAAGAGAAAATGTTTTACCAAATATTCTTCCTTTCTTATATGTATATATATATATATATATATATATATATATATATATATATATATATATATATATATATATATATATATATATATATATATATATATATATATATATATATATATATATATATATATATATATATATATATCATAGGGTAATAGTTCAGAGCTTGAAGATCATAAAAGATATCTGTGAAATACATGTAACATGCTTTGCTACATAAATCACTGAGAAGTAATTATGGACATGTGCAAAATGAGCAATGAAGTAATTATGATCGATAGACGAAATGATCTGGTCAGAGAGCACAGATATTTTGATCTTGCGTCGTTGCATTGACCAAGAACGCAAGAAAGTGTGTTTGTCCGTACTGCCAAGAACGGTAGCGTAACCTAAATCTCAAGACGACGCAAAAATAGCAATGATTTAGTTGTGTCACTAGAGTAAACCGGTTCCTAGGATCCCCCATGCATTTATTTTATATTTTGGTAACACTGCTTAGGACCCATTTTTTGGTTGTTTGTATCATATCACAAGTCTTACATAATCAATTTAAAATGCGAGTTGGTATTTGAAGACTAACAATTTAAAGACCAGTATAATTAACTGTGCTTTCTTCACATGATTCATATCTGCCACGTTGACTCCGCGTTAGCACACGTGGTTGTTTGTACCAGGTGAGTCACAGGTGATTTATCGGGGAAACCCATTTTTAACAACCCGCGTACTGACTATATGCGGGCCAGCAAAAGGTGTCTAATGTGAAACCAGTAACATATGTCGATATTGCCCTGCTGTGGAATAAATTGTTTTTACATCTAATGATTTGAATATTTTTCAGTGGAAGCTATTTATGTTTTGTGATCAAATGAGCAGAACTTGCTTCAACAGAAAACTGAATAATATTGATCCTAAATAAGTGGTGCATTGTTTATTTGTTATTTGATGTACATCAATGTGGTTAATTTCCTCCCTTCTTCTGTGCAACTTTAAATGAACTTCAGCTAATGTATAGATACGTGATTTTGTTAAGATACAAATTATACTGACAGTTTAACGTTTCTCCTCTTCTGTGCAAGACAATAATTGTTAAACTACCTTCTCATCTGTGCAACATTGAATAAACTTCAGGTGAACTTCAAGCCAAGTGGTAATAACTACTAAACCATTTTCCAGGCGATTGGGAGAGGGAAGTGGTCAACAGTACCATGACTATCACTGCGACGCTACAACTAATGCTATAAATATGTAAATGATATATATTAGGAAAAGAAAAGCATTTTATACTTACCTTTATCACAGGGCATGGAAGGCCTAAATACAGATAACTGCAACACCTTTGCCGACAGTTTCTTGTTTGCCCACTCGGTGACACAGGCAGATATAGTGCAAATGATGGGTTATGTTTCTGCAGAAAAGTTGAAAATCCAAATTGAATCTCAAATTAATGCTATGACAAACTTTGATTAAAGCGAGCAAGTTTTGACAATTGTGTTACCATGGTGCTCTCTCTCTCTCTCTCTGTCAATATATATATATATATATATATATATATATATATACATATATATATATATATATATATATATATATATATATATATATATATATATATATATATATATATATATATATATATATATTGATGAACGTAGGCAGTCACATGGTGTGATAAATGCCAGCTCAGAATACACGAGTCTTGTGCAAAAAAAAGTACACGAGGAGCAAAACATGATAGGAGTCATTTTAATTTTCAATTTGTGTAATTGTTTAATGTAGAACGAAGGAAATGTCCATATGCTAAGGTGTACTCACACAGCTGAACTTCAGGTATGGCAATGTACAATTCATATTCTAAACACACCTTATGCCATCATATGTGGTTGCATGGGTTAAAACGTCAAGGCGGATGTAAGAGAAATGCTGTTCATTATTCCATACGGAAGGCCTACAGACCTTTGAATTTAACTCCCCTGCGTGGGTACTTATAAATTTCCCAGGACACAATTCGTAGACAAAAAGCCTCGGGAAATTAGATGGTCTTTAGATTAACATTTGCCCGTGGTTGAATTCAAGAATATCTTGCACAAATGTACAACACTGACAATCTGAGCTGTAGTGTTATAATGCTCTTGTGAACATAAGAAAATTACGACAGTGTGGAATCAAGCAACGTGGATTTGCCGTGTTGATATACCTGATATTATCTCAATTCATTTTGATGCTGAAACTTAGCTCAGGTCAGTTTGAAATCTATTTTGGAGGGTGTATATTTAAGTCCACTGAGCATGGGCTCTACGCACAGCCCTATTGTTTTGTTTCCACCTCCAGTGATCAAGAAGCAATTTAGCCTCATGGATAAGGGAGATCATGGGGCTTTATCATCACAAAGGTGTAGCAAGTTTGGCACCTCTATCCTTTCTTAAGATAACATTATTGCTGTAGTCCCCATCATTTGAATATAGTGCACATATTATTTAATATATCCCAGAATGTGTGTTTGATTTACATACAGTGTGGCTAAAGTGTCTTTTATTGTTATAGTAAATATGGTTTTCTATCTTTCCTCCAATTTGTGACTACAGTTATGCAGGCAGCTCCCCCTACAAGCTCTCTGAGTGTGACATGCGATTAGTCGCGCAAGTGCTACATCCATCGCACAAGGGAGATCCAATAGGCAAATATTAACAAATTACTTCATATCAACGCTTTCTTCCATTATACACCATCAGTTACAGTGCAAACCAACAGAGGGTTACATGATATGGTAAACGAAATAATAAAAATAGTATTCCATGGCTACCAATGTGTACGAATGATGCCATTTAACTTTTCCTGTTAAAAGCAACATTGTGAATCATTTTGAAAGTTGCTCTTAAATTAGTTATAATAAAAAAGTGGGCAGCAGAGAGAAAGATACAAAACTGCCCAGGTTGCCAGTCCTAATTACCATACTACCTGAGTAACAATAGTATTAACCAAACCACAGATGCAGATAATACACATAAATACAATGAAATGCAAATGGAAATATCATGTTGACCAAAACATACAACGTAAATGGCTTTAGATGGGATGTTGTGAAAACGCCGCATAAGCTATATGCTTGAATTTAATGACTTGCCTGTACCCTTAACTGCTTACACAATAAAACTCTGTTCTAACTAGTCCAGCTTACCGCAACCCAAAGTATACTGACGTCAGAAATATTGATGTTAAGCTTGTATTGCCTATAATATATTCATAATCATGGGGTGATTGGGCTTATGGTTTAAATACAAATTATTATTAATTTGTTTGATTACACGTAACATAATCAAACAACTATTATACCACTTTGTCTGAAGTATTTGGTAACCGAGTAAGGAAAGTTTGCATTATATCAATTTTGATGGAGCAAAATTAAAAATGAATATATATATATATATATATATATATATATATATATATATATGTAAAGAAAGAAATATACACCAATTTAACAATATTTCAGTGTCGGACTGTGTTGAAATGTCTGAAATATTTGGAGTCCCTAGATTTGTTGCTGCGCATCCAGGCTTGGTGCATTTATCCCATACCTCCGTTAGCAGGCCTACCAGCTGTCAGTTATCTTGCGTTTCCTAGTTTCCTTGGTTGAGATGACAAAATCAAGCACATAATTTGCGAAGCACAAGTAGGATATAGGTTCTGAGTCTACATTGTTTTTACTTAAATTGCAATTATTGGTAGGCGTAAAAAGTGCCCTCGCGCCACGCCCCAATAAAATACATCGGTCTACATTCATACACATGAAACAAATAGATAGGCTCATAAAAGTATTTTGTAATAATAAAGATAAAAAGCTGCTCCAAGAGGATACAAAGCGCTCCAGTATTTTACAGATAGTCGGACACAACAGATATATCAAATTGAGTCATTGGCCTCCGAGGGGGCATAGATGGGGGTTCGTTGAAATCAGGCAACACTACCCCGTCCCCCCCAGGCCATCCGTACTTCGTATGACAGTCTTATGTTCTATTTACATGAAAATTCTCAATGGTTGGTTACAGCTTTTATATATATATATATATATATATATATATATATATATATATATATATATATATATATATATATATATATATATATATATATATATATATATATATATATATATATAAAGAGGTTTTAACACATATAGCCCCCCCCCCCCACCCATCCACATATGACGACAATGGATCTTTTATAAATGGTTTGTCACCCATCCTGAAAACTTTGGCTCAGGAGCTTTAATACTGAAGTTTAAAAGGAAAATATGAGAGAAAAATATTAGGATTTTGATAATAACATGATCAAGCACCCCTTTTTTTCCAAACAGAACTTTAATAAACTCGTATTTTCGAACGAATTGCAACTTAAATGATACTGTATTCTGAGTCTGTCATGAAGTAACAAGGTTTGTCTATTGGGCCTATTTTTTACAAATTTTCTCAGCACTCACCTATTTTAACATGCTTGAACAATAAACTAATTCTGCAAGCTCCTCCCAAACATGTTCAAATTTTAAGCTGCCGGTCCTGCTTTTATTCAAAATATTGGATATTAACTAAACAACACAGCCCGTTGCCGAGGAATTAGATCACAATTCTAATAATATCTTTACTCAGCTTGAAAATGTAATACGTCACTCCAAAAATAAATATCTCCCTGCCATAACTGAACAATTTAATAAGTGTAAACACAGAATGTCCCTTTGGATGACAAATGGCATTCTGAGATCAATTAAGTTTCCTGATGATTTACGTAAATGACTTAAGGGTACCCACCCTCATTTACACAGTACTCGCTTGGGGATTTTCATTTGATCTAATGTTTAAACTACGAAAGAGACCCACCAGTTCGATAAGTTTTGCACTTTTCATGCACAAACTGACCCAGATTCCCAAGATCTCATTCGTATTCGGGGTTTTCTTGGCATATTAGTGCGTTCTATATAAACGAATATTGTGAAACCTGCTCCAATATTGATTGCATTGTTTGTAAAAACTATGTAAAATTATAAGCTGCTTGTCTTTTACTTTACCATTGGTTTCTGCATTTCACTTATACCCGGTGTAATTTTAGGTTAAATTAACTTTGGTGGTCCTAGCTGTAGCGGCTGTTCTCATTCTGTGCTGAGTCATCCTGACTTCATGTATATGTGGTAAGTTATTGTCCTAACTTCACATAGTCATTCATTCTGTTATCTAAATAACCAAATTCTGTATGTTTGAGCATTCTGCCTTTAAGACGAATAAAGATGAACTGAATCTGAATCTGAAACTGACAAGCACTGGATTTACATGCAGATGATTGAAGATGCAGGACTGTATTTAAGACCGAGATGTATACAACTTATTATTGCCGACAGTTTCATTATATGTATATGGAAGAGACAGGGAGCAGAATACAGATAGAAAAACAAATAATGAGATCATGTGTGGCATAGATTGACAGGGTGGCAACAGGTCATGGACCAATCGAGACACCAGGTCTTTGTGGAGACTTTGTAGCCTGCAATACTTACATTCTATCGGACAGTGCTTTCAGCAAAGGCATAACTACAATCGACCTCATTTATGTATGCAATACTTTTCAAGCTACGCAACATTAACAAATTAAATTTCTTGTATTTTAGAAAAAGTTATAATATCATTGAAATCAAGTCGTCATTTCGGCCATAACTGACTACAAAAAAAAAAAAAAAAAAAAAAAAAAAAAAAAAAACCTGACCAAATATTGAGAGAACAGAATTATTGTTTTGGCGCACTAACATACACTAAAGTGTGTTTTTTTTTCCACAGCCAGTTTTGCATACAAAGGGCACAAATGGCCTGGAGCCAGGCACCAGCATTTGAAAAAAAAATCAAAAAAAATCTGTCTTTGAGATATTATATCTCTCTACGTAATAGACTGATCTCGTAGCATACATCATTGGAGTTCATCGCCCGGATTTACAAGTCCCAAAGTAAGAGAAGCTGGTAGTGTGTTTTAACTATATCCCAAAGACACTCAACGCTTTACATAAGCATGGGGTTCCACTTCATAACCTAACACGTCACTTTTTATAAAAAAAAGTTGTTCCATTTTGCCTTTTCAACGTCCACTCTAGCTCAACACACGATTCCGACACCACAATTTGAAGAAAGTGTGCATTGCCATATATATATATATATATATATATATATATATATATATATAGTATACTGGGTACTAGACATTATTTTGTCTGATCAGCATCCTCGATTTTGCGTTGGCACATCAATTTAGATCAATTGAAACAATAATTTGGTATAACCACCCCCCCCCCAACCCCGATTTTGATCGTGTATTTGTTGGATGATGAACAATGACTAATTTTGTGCCTTTACCAGTTTGTGAAGTCGGATTTGTACAATCATCTAAATCCTGAATGTTTTGATATGATTACATTTGGTAAGGTACCTACAAGGTGGTTTAGACCTGAAACATTAAAGTTCTATTCTGGTGTATCCAAAATATAGTAAACGTGCTGACTATATCGTTAAATTTACCCATAGAATTACTTTAGGAATTATACATAAAGGTCCTCATATTTTTATGCAAAATCTAATAATCAATCGTGATTTTTCCTTATGCAAGACAGCTGGTTTTTGTTTTTCCAATCACACATGGCAGCTTTGTGTTCATTTATGTCTTTGTAGTGTTTGTTTTGCCAAACAAGGTTTGATCCCAAATTCTACCAGGAAAAGTCAAGGAAGTGACTGTACCCGGTGTGCTACATACCAAATATGGAAACACGTGCATGGAATCGTTTGACATATGGAAAAATGGCAAACTGTTTGCTCAATGAACGAGCTGAATGTTCGCTGAACGGTGCAGCTTAAGAATTTTAATATGTGGCAGTGTGTGATTTGATTACTCTACTGACAGAAAGCAATCTGGGAAAGATGGTCTGTTGCAATACATCCAAGATGGCCCATATCCAGCAGGTGTTTAAAAGCTTACGTTAACTTTGTTAAACAACAGGGATTAGACAACCTCGAGGAAGAGCAGAAACTCAATAGACGTTAAGTCGCATACAACAGCAACACTCCCCTTTTCAGTGAGTGCAATGGAGATGCAACACTACCAGAGATGACTGAACTGAAATTCGTTTACATGGGAGAACGTAATGTCCTGTGACGAACTTGATTGCTTTTGGTCTCATGCTGGGAGGTGCAAGGAATAGAGAAAAAATAAATTACAGTATGGTCCAGGACATGTCGTTGTCATGGGATGGTTTGACGGTGTATGTATCATGAAAGGAGGGGGGGGGGGCATTTAATGACAAGTTATGCATACCTCGAAGTGCTGGACTTGCGATGAATGCAGAGCAACAGAACAACGATATTCTTGCAAAGACCACAAATGGGAACCATGACTGTTGTTTATCATTAAACCATGATGGGATTCTGTCCAAATGGAATAACACAGTCCAGGTCCAGATTGAAACACAATTAAATGAACTTGTGTGAGACATCGTAGGTCATGCAGTTCATCATCAACAAACGTACTCAGAACAGTCTGTACTGGATCTACTGATACAAGGTGAATAGTTTCCAAAAGCAGGAACCGTCTGTTAGTATATGTCATTGTTTCCAGGCCTCTGTGTGTCATTTGTCTTTTTTTCCAAACCCACCGATTTTTTTCCTTGCAAACATGTCCCTTGCCGAATATGCTCTAAATATGTCGTTGTTTCTCTGCAAAGACTGTGCCATAAATATCTCATTGTTTATCTGCAGAGACTGTGCCTTAAATATGTGAACGTTTCTCCACAGAGATGTATCCAGTAACCTCGGGGAACATACAGATTCAGAATAATTACTTGATGCAGCCAAAGCCTTTAAAATTTGATACTGGATCTGACGAGGTTGAGCTGGCATTCGGTTTGGTCTCATCACTATTATCAAAAACTGTTGTCCGCTTCTCGTTCATGGAACTTTGATATATTTTGTAACAATTTGAATATTCAGGTATTTTCTGCACATATTGAAGTGCATTAAGTGTTCCAAATGTAGTGGGACTAATGTTTTTTTTTTAATAATTGTTTCATGAATATAGTTTGTTTTTGTTAAGGTCATGTCGGGTTGGCTCCAAGCTTTTGAGGTACAGCTGATACATGGCTACTTTCAATAAATTGGTAAATTTATACACATTTGGCTTTCTTTCTTTCTCTCGCTCTCTCTCTCTCTCTATCTCTCTCTGTCCCTATCCCTCTTTGTCTCTCTCTCTTTGTCTCTCTTTCTATGTCTCTATATCTCTCTGTCTGTCTCTGCTTCTGTCTTTCTCTCTCTCTTGTATAAATAATTATCATCCAAATCAACTGACGGCAAGTTAATCTATGTCTGATTATGAACGAAAAAATAAAAATAAAAAAATAAAATAATAAATAAATAAATAAATAAATAAATAAATAAATAAATAAATAAATAAATAAATAAACTGATAGATAAAAAACAGCTATACGCACAGTTACCTTCAGCAATTTCAACACGATTTCTCTGTCTCTTTACTTCTTTTCATAAAACCATACTCTTTCTCTGATAAATGTAATAGACTTTTTCAATAATTAGGACTGTTTTACATTTTGACCTTCTGAACTTTATAGAACCATGAGTTAGACGTACATTATGCTTGGCTGACTTGCAGATGACTTACAATGGCATACTACACTTTTTTCAATTCTTAATTGTTACCTTAATAAATTACTTATAAGATGACTTGTGGGATTATATGCTTTCCTGAACATTTAAATTTCCTTTCAAAAATACTTCTGGAAACCATACTTGAAATGTAACTGCTATGCTTACAAATTTTGGCTTTTGTAATGCAATTTGACTACAGTTCTTGCAATTTTTGACTACTGTTTTGTGTTGTAAGGCCCGATGCTGCTTGTTTCTGACTGATATTTAACATTTGAACCGGTGTACTTGCAAACTCTGACAATGTATAACACTTGCATATTCAAACACTTTTCTTTTTGAAATACTTTTAATTTATGTCCTTGAAAATAACATCGTGCCTATAACCACATGTCTAAAACACATCAGCTTGTATACTTATGTTGTTTGGATTCTTGGTGATGGTCATTTTAGGCCTAGGGGGCCATTCTGACGGATTGATGTTGCTGTTAGTGTCACTCTGTGGCCTTATGTAGATGATGATCATTGTTGAGACAGTCGTTGCAACTAGTACCTATTAAATGCTGAATTGTATCGATATTTTCCAACAGATAAGGAACCTTTGCTTGCAAATTCTCTGATGTGCTGCAAATTTTGGTCCCTTTTCATGAATTGTATAGTCCTATATGCACATGAATGACTCACCTGTTCACGCCAATTTACTGAAATAGGCCTATCATTTCAAACAAAATTTTTGGGCATTCCGTCATGTTAAAACTAGACATGGCTTTTTTGACCCAGTGAACCTTTTGCACATACATTCTGGACTCTTTCGGGTAGATATGAAATATAAATTTGCGTGATTCAGCCGAACATGCGAAGGAACATTACCTTTGGTCGGAATTGAATTGGATTTATTTCATTAGTACTACAGTTTGGATATGGTATTGACACTGTCTAATTTAATCATTCGCTTCTGACCCTTTCAGTCTGATGTCGGAAAACTCCCCCCCCCCAAAAAAAAAAAAAGGAGCGGCTTAATTGTTCTGTAAAAAAAAAAAACAAATTCTGTACTTATAAAAACACATCCTTTTTCCCTTGGGCGTTGGAAGGTCCAACTGACAGGGAAGTAATTTGTGTTGTGAATGCTGACTCCTCCTGTTAGCCATTCAACCTAATAACATTAACCGAGGCATGCAGGTCTGATTTTAATTGAAACTTTGCGCAAGCAATCCTGCCATTTGTCAGCATAAAATCCAAGACTCCCTTATAATTACCCCATAAAATGTGTGTAACACTGATGTACCTAATTAATAACAGTTCAGAAAAAAATATTACCTTCCTCCCTAAATGACAAGCCAAAAAAGTAGCAGAATCGAATACAACAAAAGTTGGAGATTCAAGAGTTACCATGACAAAAACATATATACTCCAATACCGATGTGAAGAAATTGATTTCACTCCTGATTTGAGACAGGCATTCACCCGTAAAAAGCTACCAGTGGTTTCAGATCACTCGTGGTAACCTTTCAAATGTTCTTCAATAACTACAAATGCTACTTTTTTTTCCCCAAACACATCAGCCTAATCACTAAAAAAGAAAATATATTGCTTTTACCGAAAAAAAAAATGACACGGAATGCATATTGCTATTTAGTGTTCAAAACATGTGCGTTTAGTTCTGCATTGCACTCGTTGTTCCTCATTAATTTATGTTTCACAGCACACCATACCGGTCATTGCATCATGCATAATAATATTGAAACTAGTATTAACAAAGACTATTTTCAGAAATAACATAAAAAACATCTAAAGTTCACAAGCTGGTATGTTCTCAAGTGCCAATTTTACTTTTCTCCCTTCTTTTTGTGAAGATCAGATGAGTTGTTTATCCAATGTAAAGCCATGAAAGAGAACCTTTCGACATATCAAAAGGTAACACTGTCAAGGGGTGATACAAACTGCCTTTTTTCATGATTGGTTAAACTTCCGTGACCAATGTCTTCAACCATAGGAATGCACTGAATGATGCTCGAAACGTGCAGAATGCTTTAGGTCAACCACAGTGGAATCACTATGTACGACGAATGTGTAATGGTGATTAAGCCAGCAAATTAGCTGCAAGATTTGCACATTTGCAGTTTGTGGTTGGTGTTATACTTCTTGTGTAAGGTAGTGGAAAATAAATATCAATTGCTTGTGTACGGTATGCAGGAAAGGAACTGCTTGTCGTCTTTACTTTGTGTGCTAGCAGATTTATTAGCAGAGTAAACATTTTTTTCAACTTTTAGCTGAATTGCAGATTCCCTGTGACGCTGCAAAAACCTATATCATATTTTGCCAATGCTGACCTCATGCCAGAACGCTCAATGAGTGCCAATGTCCCAATAAATTCATGTATGAGCCAAATGACATGCCTCATCCTCATGAAATCCCATGGTCAAATAGTCACTTTGATAAGAGCAATCAACAAGATAGTGCATCCCCATTCTCTAATAATTTTTACTGCTTGGATGCCTATGAGAAGAAATTGGCGTAAAATTTACATTAGGTGCTTATTACAGGTCGAGTTTTAAGATCCAGCTTCATGTACTGTACACACGTTCATAAAAATGTGGGTTGTCTAAGTTAAACTGTGTGGAAAAAAAACAGTATAGTAACGTGATTGCATTAATGTGTCTGACCTTCCTGAAATAAATATGAGCTGTCCGGATAAGAAAGATAGTGTATATAATATATGGAATATGCTCATGCATTTGCGAGATCGTACATGTTGGAGCAGTGGACCTCCCCAGTGTTCCGTTGCAGAATTTGTCTGCTCGTTGTCCCAGTCACTTCATATGAAATGAAATACAACTAATGCAGCAGGAACCTAAACATATACTACCATGAAACCCTGCAGAATAAATAATGAACCGAAAGAAATAAAAATTGTTTAACAAGATGTAGTATGGACGAAAAGGCGAGATTCCGCAGTCACGGCCATCGTTATGTTCTCAAATCAAATATATCATGTTGGAATTTTCACATAACAGGCTTCAAATACAAGAATTGTCCTGTAAACATAACGGAACAGCTGATAAATTTATAATATATTTACTGAAATGACGTTTTAAATGTAACATGTTGCAACATGGTAGAAATAAGTTATGAAGGCATGTGATTAAATTTCCATTCTGATGTGATGCATAACTAAGGAGTAAATTAATGAGAAGTGATGGATGGGATGCAAGTACTATACTTACTAGAGAATACAATGACCTTCCACACACTTCTTTGAGGAATGTGGACCCACAGCTCAAAATTCAACTATTGTAAACATTTGGATTTTGACTTAAACATTCTGTTCTTATACTTCATGGAAGCTTTTTACTCAAGTTAAAAAACAAAGCTTTTGACCAAAAGCTTTTCTCACAAAAATCGTGTCGCTTGTTGTTACAATGGTGACGTGTTTGCACCTTTCAACTACAGCATATTTGAGTAAAATTTGTTAACAATTTTACTACATTTGTGTATGATTGATACACTAATTTCTTTAATGCTTTTCTTAATGTCAACATTTTTGTCAATTTTTCACCGCCTATATGCAGAAATCAGTAAGATTTATGTCTTCGTTTCACTTAAACTAGTTGACACTTAGCTAATTCAACAGCCTGAGCTTTGTGGACAGTAAATGTTTAGAACGTTCTTCACAGGTATGCCATTTTGGATTAATTTAGCTAGCACTTATCATACAGTGCGTCCTTTGTCAGTTACAAGGATGCTCCAGGTGCCACCATTTGTCAGAAGCATGCCTGTTCACCAAGGTGAAAATGAATGTAAAGAACGACGGGCACTGGAAGCATAGGTTGTCCTATTAAAATATAGAACTTGCCAATTTTATTATTCTAACCAGTGATTCAATAGAAATAATAAAAGGTTTTGTTGCACCTTATGGGATATTACGTCTATAATGTTGTCAACAGTGTTGAAAAGATTACTAAATATTTTGTTGTCTAGGCTCAAAACTGTTGAAAACGCCTGTTATGTGTAAGGGCTGAAGGATTCGTCATTTTTTGTTCTCGTCATTAAAAAAAGAGTAAATTCTAGTTAAGCCTGTTAGAATGGCAGCAAAATAAAAAAAAAACAAAAAAACAAACAAACAAAAACAAAACAATGGGGGGGGGGGGGGGGGTCAGATTTCGTCCAACTGGAAAAATGTATGGGTGGATTTGGAATTAATGAAAAGATAAGAACCTGAAGTTAAAAGTTGGGTAGGGTGTGTGTATCAATTTTATGGTCGGTTTGTATGTATTTTGGTTACCATGGCAACGAAAGTATGTATTCCTGGAATGAAGGGAAAAGGCACTTGTTTATCCATAAATTTATATATATTTTTTTTTTTTTGAACTTCATACAAATTTTGACTATTATAATATATTTTGCGACTACGTTTTAATGGTTTGAGGCCTAATGCCACTTGCTTCTGGCTGATGTTTGACATTTGAACCAATGTACTTACTATATTTGCAAATTCAAACACTTTTCTTTTTGAAATACTCTTAATTTATTTCTTTTGAAACAAAATCATGTCTTTAATTACATGCCTAAAACACATCTAATTATATAATCATATTGTTTCGATTCTTGTTGATGGACATTTTAGACCTACGGGGCTTTTCTGATGGATTGATGTTGGTGTTAGTGTCACTTTGTGGACCTATTTGGATGATGATCATTGTAGAGATGGTGGTTGCAAGTAGTACATTTTTAAATACTGAATTTTATTTACATTTTCAACAAATTAAGAACCTCCGCTTACAAATTCTCACATGTGCTACGAATTTTGGTCCTTTTTCATAAATTGTTTGGTCCTGTATGGGCATGAATGATGCACCTGTTCCAGCCAATTTACTGTAATAAGCCTTTAACTGCAAACAAAACGTTTTGCATTTTGTCATGTGAAAACTAAATATGGCTTATTCGACCCTGTGGACCCTTACACTTACGATTTGATCTCTTTTTTGGGATAAATACGAACTCTAGATTTATGTGTTTCCGTTGTACATACCAAGGAACATTGCCTTTCTGCACTACCAGTGAGGGCAATTGGGTGACGAAAGAGTGTTTTGGGTTGCCCAGCATCGTTCTTTTAAATTGTAAGATTACTTGAAATTAGCAGATTTGTGTGCATATGGCCATTTGGCACATGCAAATGCAGCCCACTGCTGGGAAATGATACATGTGATAAAATGCTGGTGTATATATATATATATATATATATATATGTGTGTGTGTGTGTGTGTGTGTGTGTGTGTGTGTGTGTGTGTGTTTCGATTCATATGCCGTGAGCATCTTCATTTATACGAGCATGCTCTTTAATGCGTGGTGATATGGTATATATGTTGCAAAAATTCCGTTGAATCAAATTTAACCTTTAATCAAATTTGTCTGCTCACAAGTGCTTTGTCATTATGTGACATCAGCTGCACTGTCCATCATCTGCTACAGTACAACTTTACATTAGAGGATTGAATAATAATATCCAAAATTGTGATATTCTGTAGTGATGTCTAAAAGTGATGGGTACAATATTGCATGATGTAACTCAGATGTGATCTTTATATAAGTACAAACAATGTTATTGCTGCTGTATCTTTGCTTCGTGTGGAATCCCCCCCCCCCCGTTGTTTTAACAACTACTCTAGGCCTTTCTCTGAACGTCCCCTGATGTACAGACTGTTCCATTAACCATTCTAGTACATTTGAGACTCTCTGTTTAGAAACCACCTTCTAGTGATCTTATATTGACATGTTCCATAATTAAATCTCTGAAGTTTTTTGTCCTAAACTGTCACATTCTAATCTCAACATTATACGAGAAAATGTTCTAATTTACCCATTTTCTATGAAAACTTTGACATAGGCTATATCAACCTCAATGTAAAAAACAGGTCCGCAGCGGGAACTGTGACAGCCAATGGTGGACAGTGGTTATTTGAAATTTGTTTCCTATTAAGAACCCTTATAGACTACTTTGTACATATATTTTGATATATAATTGTTAAGTGATAACTTGTTTCATACACAAACGTGTTTTTTTTTTTTTTGAACTTCACCAAAAGAGATTATTGCTATCTTCTACCTATATAAATGTGATAATTTATATTGGACTATGTTTGCAAGTGTATATGGTGTCTTGAAGTTCAACTATAAAGTGCCCCCCCCCCCTCTTGTGAGGCCACCCCAAATGCAATACAAAAGTGGCTTTATAAGAGGGGTGGCCTCTCTTGAGAGGGATTATATATTGTAAATACCATGCTTTCTGTAGATGAATACAAGGCTGTCAAGAGGGGCGGCCTCTGGTGAGAGGGGCGTTATGTAAGGGAGACCGCTGTACAAGAATTGTAGTTATTCGCCATCGTAACCCGCATGTACAAAATCAAATACTTGTGATACAGTCACAATGACCTGCTGCTCTTGTATAATTGCAGAATGTGACATTTTGGTAATGTCATTCAAGTTACCATTGAGACACTGCACCATAAAGAATACAGAATAGACAGCCATATGCGCATGAAAACAGATTGTTCGAAAAAAAATAAAAATTGAAAAAAAAAAATAAATAAATAAAATTAAATAAAATCAGCTACCTTAATCTTCATAAGGACATCGACCATAATTCCTGAGCATATTTATGATGTATATGGACATGCAGAGTGTATATTAATTAGGATATTTGGAAGCCTGGTGGCCACAGGTGGTGGCTAGCCCAATATTTATTGTTGGGATTTTTTTAGAGTCAGTAAGCGTAAAAAGGTGCCAACAAAAACAGTGGGTTAGCTGTCACCTGTGGCTAGAAGCCTGAGTGTAAATTTGTCAGCAGTGGTGAAATAAACTGACAGCTGCTGTAGGCGTAAATGATGGCCGTGCATTTGTAGAACGGTTTTATATTTGAAAAGTCACTGGCGCATGTAAATTGCCATAGCCAGTGATGCAAGATGAGCAGAGTTTCTCAGCTAGCATAAGCCTGGCTCCAAACAAATTAATTCTGGTCCTTATACTTGGCTGTAACAATGGTCAGGTCAGATGTTGAAAAACACAAAATGAAAAAAAATAACATGTATAAAGCTTCTTTGGCGTTGGAAATGGTAAATCAGGGCTATCTTTTATTATAACCCTCCAACTGTTTGGTTTTGGTTTTATCAAATTTTAAATTGTGTACTCAAAAAAGGGTGAAGTGCAAGTAATGGTACGGGGTACATATGGAGAAGGAACAAGTAAAAATAAAAAGGTGTTTTTCCCAACATTATAATCTCCCCCCTTTGCATTCGAATTTTTGTGAAATTTCATCACAAGTAGTTTACCAAAACAGCTATTTGATATGTACGTATATTGAAATATTGTTAACTAATTTAATTTCATTAGATATACATTCTTTGCAGGCGTCAGCTGAATACAAAGGAAAGGAGGCAGCAGTTTGTATCGATACACCACCAGCCAGGAGCAACAGGCCCAAACGCAAGTCCACATCCGAACACCATGACATGGAGCTACGCAGTCCTGCCATTCATCGACATTACTGCCACTTCAATTACATTGAGTAAAGGTGGAACATAAACGAGTCAAACAAACATTACTTTTTTATTGTTTAATTCTACGTCTATGATATGGTGATAAAAGTGTTTACTTTTGTTTTTTCCTAAAAAAAAAAAAAAAAAAAAAAAAAGGAAAGAAAAGCGGTTTTATATTATAAGATATATATCGCATGGCAGAGCAATATTCTTTCTTTGTTTATGATTGACTTAGTAAAAATGGTTATAAATTTTCAATTGGAAATACTTTTGTTCACTTCCTCTGGAAAACAAATTATATTCATAAATATAATACACGGTAGAATAAATTGAAGGTTACCCTAGATCAGCACATCAATTTTAAGAATGCGAAAAACAGGCTGTCAAGCTTACTTCACTGCACACACACACACAAGAAAAACAGTCATATTCCAGATACTTTCAAATAGATGTCACAATGAGAGATATGACAGAGACAGAGAGCTGACAAAAGAGCACTAAAAGTAGATGGCGAAGGACCTTGCTGAAGTTGGAAAGAACAGGAATTTGTTATAAAACAATGGGGATGCCAAGAATGATTTGGAACAGATGAGACAGAGGATTAGTATAAAGAAAATAGATGAGAAAGTGACTAAGATGACCCTGAATGAGACTGGCATTTGAAGGAAGGCCCAAAAAACGATTATGAGGATAAAGAGGATGACATTTCAAACCTTCCTACAGCTACAAAAGGCAGGTTGGTGACCTACTATTTTCCAATTTGGGGGGGGGGGGGCACATAGAATACTGGCTTTTTTCAGGACGACAGATGAGATATGTTGTTTGAATCACTGCTTATGAGATGCAAGTCTCCACCCATTATACTATTGTTATGAGGATGTTTGCACAGTGTATTATTCAAATTTAGTGCCAAATTTTACATTGAGGACCACAAATAGTAGTCCATCAATTTGCGCCTGAACTACCATTTACTTTCAGGGTGCGAGTATTTGGATGCAATGACAAAAAATTCCTTATTTTTTCCCTTTACATTGCTGAAAGCGTGTCCCAAGTGTGCCAAGCCATATGGAATGTTTCTGACCACGAACGTTAGTATTGGAAAAACCGTTCTTAAGATATGCAGCTGCAGTCATCTTTTTCAGTGGGATAACCAGCCTTCTGGCCCTTCAAAGAAACGCTGGATACCAATGAGCAACATTATGCTTGCCTGTGGATTTTTTTTTCTTTCGGGGGGGGGGGGGGGCAGTCCTAGTAGACCATTGAATGCGCTTACCGATACAGGTACAGTGTGAATCTCACCTAGACATGCAGACGTTTTATTTGCTTCCAGTAATTACACGAATGTGAAAATCAGCCGATATTCTATGTGCATTGTTTTCGTGAATAATTTTCTTCCAAAACCAAGTGATTTCAACGAAAAAAAAAAATCCTCCATCACTCCAGCTAAGTAAAAAGCTCTTATGCAATAGAGTTGGGGGGAATAAGGTGTTACATATTAGGCATTTGATGAAATATAATATCAAAATTTTGGAGATATGTGCAGACCGTCACCCAAGCATAACGAAATATATGCAAGAGAAAAATCAAGAAATACGACATTTGTTGAATGTCTGGCATTGTGCAAAGGTTAGCACAATTGTACCAAATAGTGTTGCAGACATACAAAAAAAAAAAACCACACACACACAAAAAAAGAACAAAAAAAAAAAAAAAAAAAAAAACAAAAAACAAAAAAACATAAGTGTATCAGGTTAGTGATTGCATTATTAGTTGCAGCAACAGAACTCGATGAACTTGATCCATTGCATTGGACATGATTTTTACCCATACTTCCACTCATTTTTAACACACAAAATAAAAAAACCATTTGCGGGTAACCATGGATTTGCATTTTTTTGTTTCATATCTAGGTTAACAGGAGCTTATCTTTTATTCGGGGGGTGGGGGTGCTGATTTCAGAGAAAAAAAAAGTGCACCATACAAGTTTAATCACTTGTAGATGGCCATCATATTTTAACTAAAATAGGAATAAATATAATCGATCAATTATATAAATAAGGGTGTAAAAGAAACTGGATACTCTTTCAAAGAAAAATACAGCGAGGACATGGCTGACTGGGCAAAGTAATGTCAAACCACATGTATTGGTGTGCTGGAAGTAATTAAGATAATGGTGTGCAAAATGGCTGTCAGTGCCAAACCACGAAGCAGGTGAGCGCACAGGACATGACAATTGACTTCTGAGTTGTAAAACAAAGAACAACAAAAAAAAAAAAAAAAAAAAAAAAACATGACGGACTAATGAAAAGGCAGTGGCACAGAAGAGGTTAGGTTCCACAAGTATCTCTTCCCCATCTTCCGTGCTTTATGGGACATAAAATGTCAAGTTTGATATATTCCGGGATATTCTTCCCAAAGTCTGTCAATAAAATTCCGTATTGACAATTGCCATTCTATCATCTTACTCTATCCTGAAGATTTGATATTTCTTATAGAATATTCTGTACTTTATAACTTTATCATGCAACCCACTAATGTGGTAAAGAGAGTGGGAAATATTTCATATGGAAACTTTTAGTTATTTTTTTGCAAGAAAAAACCGAGATCTTTCCTTTACTCTTTTCAATTCATTGTATTTTACCTATCTTTGCTTTCAGCTTAGTTTAGGTTCAAAGGTACTTACGGAACTACAAGCGGTTGCCAGTTTCCGAGTTCTTATGCAAAGAGCTGAAACAGCTTTACCTTGTTCTGCAAACGTCACCACACCATATGTTTGCTTGCACCAAAATCGCATCACCTCTTTCATCCTGTAATGAAACCAAGGAGAGTTTCTTTCTGATATGAACTAGCTTTCATTCAAATAATGGTGTAAACAAAGTGGATGTTCACTTGCAAATTCAATTTTGTGCTTTCCATTTACATGCATTTTGATCCATCGGCACGACTGGTCAGTGCTATGGGCCCCAAGGACTGCTGATCTTCAATAGTACATGGCGCCACATACAACCTGTACATTATAAGATAGATTTATCCTTTAGCGCAGCTTTTTATCCCCCCCCCCCCCCAAAAAAATGATTAGATAAATAAATAAATATATATATATATATATATATATATATATATATATATATATATATATATATATATATATATATATATATATATATACATACATACATACACACATACATAAATGAATACATAAATAAATAAATAAATAAATAAATAAATAAATAAATAAATAAATAAATAAATAAATAAATAAATAAATAAATAAATAAATAAAATATTTGCGGTATTTCCTTAATGCTGGTGGATTTAAGCCCCCATTCTGGAAATAAATGCCGACTCAGTAAATATACTGCATAACTGGGTTGATATGGCACTCGCACATAATTGCCTCCATTGAACCATTTTTTATGGGAATGCGGATATGGTCAAATTGATATGTGTGATTCCCATTTCAGCTAGGCGACTGGTGCTAAAGGTTGCAGGTTTGAGTCCTGCTAGTTCTGAACATAAAATATGAACAAAAAATGCAGGGTTTTTAAAATTCATTTGATAAGCAGCACATTTCAGGCTTGATTACTTAGATATGAGAGCTCCGCATGGCGAGGACTAAGCAGACTTTTCATCATGTACTACTGCTATTCTGTTGCGAAATAGTAAATGCTTGACATGGGGTATGTGGCCATTCGCAGAAGAAGCTGCACCTAATTACAATAAGTCTATATTATAAAGAATAATGAGACATAGGAAGACGAGAGAAAAAGAAATAATCAGAGATCATTTCGAAAGGTTGCATGTTTTCAGCAGTGTAAAAACATCTTGAAACAGGGGGAAATAAGAATGAGAAACAGACAGAAATGAAAGAGAAAGGCTTTGGACTTTTCGAGCTAATATATATATATATATATATATATACGCGTGTGTGTGTGTGTGTGTGTGTGTGTGTGTGTGTGTTCAAGTCAATTGATTGGATCATTCAGTTTTTACCAGGGTCACTGGCTCAGTGAAACATTGATACTCAGCCCGGTCCTGAATTGATGCATGACAAAAACAAATGTAGGACGTGTCAGCAAGTGATGGAACACACCTCATTGAATATAGTCATAGTATTTGACTGACAAACGTGGCTTACTAAAACGAGTTGTGCATTCGGAGCCCTATTCCTCTTAAACTGTAATTACCACGAACTGAATGCACGTCCTGGGGGATGGACCAATTATCTCATTAAATAATTGGCTCACCCATGAAGCAATTGCGATACCCCCGACCCATATTAGCTAAGGTAGGTCACTCGTGTATTCCAGCCAGGCTCTCGGTAGAATGTATCTTGCCATGGCGTACATGAAACATCACAGAGGCATCGACAAGTATCTCCTATACATTTTCCCCAGTATGTGGGTCACTCGTGACCTGTACACTCAATAAAAGTATTACTTACTTACTTACTATCCTACGTAACTAGGCTGCAATAACGCCAACTCGCAATAGCCATGGTAAGTCACTTGTGTATAACAGCCAGGCTCTCTGTAGAATCCCCTTTACCCTTGCGTAAATGCAACAACACAGGTGCATTGTCAAGTATCGCATATATATATATATATATATATTTCCCAGTTAATATCGTACGTAACTAGGTTACGAAATTTACAGTCAAAAGAGTGATACAAATACAATACCATAGTTACAACTTGGCTCCTCTTTGTGCCTTGCTTTTAATACAGAGCATGCGCAAGCGACAGTAGTGGTAATAGCCCTTCGATGTTACATTGTAACCGTCCTATTTTTCATCTGGGCATACTATTTCCTGGTAAACCTCACCGCATTTAGGTATACCGGTGGTGGAAAACTAACAACAATGTAACTTTCCTTTGTCAGGGAAGGAAACTTGGTAACAAATGTGCACCTATGACGAACAATCGGTAGGATCATCCGGTTGTTCTGCTGGACATTTATTCCTTGTCTGTTGTGTTGCTACAGTCCGTGTCCCATGTACGAGAATGCATCGCCTTTTTTTTACTAAGGGTTAGAAAATGACGGGTTTGACGACCAAGTGAAAGCGTATTCAACGCCAATTCATCATCAATAGATGGTCAAACACGAAGTCCCATATGATTAAGTCAACAGTACCAGTGTGACGTCACGTAGCGAATCATCTGGGGGCAAAAATGTGGCAAGCACTTTTATACATGTTCCCAGTGATCTTCGGCAGGGTTCCAAAAGGGGTCTCTCTCTCTCTCTCTCTAGATAGATAGATAGATAGATAGATAGATAGATAGATAGATAGATAGATAGATAGATAGATAGATAGATAGATAGATAGATGAGTCTTTTTGTATCTATGAGTTCAAATTATGTTTTCATGCTTGGTGATAAAATAAAACCGACATAGGAATACATGCGCGCGCGCCAAAAAATAAAAAAAATGACGATATGTGTGTCAGATGATTTAGTCAACAGAATCAGAATTTTGTGAATTTACTGGGAGACAATTCCAAAGTGTAGCTGCGCTAGATGAAAACATGATTCCATGTGTGTATCAAAAATAAACTGGCTTCATTATGGTGGCATTACCACTGAGAATTACTGCTGAAAAGATAACAATGCGGATGGAGTTCGTGGCTGTTGATGAAGCGGCATGGAAAATATGGATTGGGAGAGTAGTACAAATGCCTAACATCCTAGCAGAAACGTATATTGTAACATCCCTGCAGAAGCTGCTACCATGTGTGGTGCACTTTACAGTGTGGTTTCGCACTATGCTTATTTTTAAAGTAGCACATGCTAAAAATATATAATTATCATTATACAAGACTTCCAGATGGGCCAGGGGAGAATGCTAGTCACAATAGTTATGGCTGTACTATTTGCGGAGTATATTGGGATGTTGTGCAAGATAAGAGTCTGTCCTTGGCAGCCTGTGCATTCAAGTGCGTAAAAAAAGGGCAAAACACGTGTGTGTCTGTTGCATGTACGTTTAGCAACAATGTAGCTCAAACATGCATGGGAGCTCATTCTAACACAAACCAAACTTTTCACTGGACACATGGATGTGTGTTGTGTTGCACCTCTGCTCATGTGACTTATCATTCTCTTGTGTTAAAAACATAATTTCAGAGTTACAGGTCAACTTGACCAATCAGCGAGGCACTCACGCTTTTTCTCAATGGCGTAGAAGATACCTATACGGCCAGCATTCCAGGGAAGTGCAGAAATAGATTCTTTTTTATTTATTTATACCATAAACCGGAAACATAGACTCACCAGACAATATAATTCGCGTTTTTAGAAGATCTTAAACTTCAAACCATGGAACATTTACATATAAACAAAAAGGTTGATGAAAACTCTTCATGTACTTACTTTTTACCCATTATTCCTGAGAATGGAGCATATTTCTAGCATTTGTGTGCATACCATTTCAAGCATTTTTAATCTTAATTGACAACATATTCAACAGAACAATTAAAAAAATAGCTGCCCCAACTTTAGCATTATAGAATTATACTGGTTTCATTAAAGCATCGCAGTATATAAATATAAATATATATATATATATATATATATATATATATATATATATATATATATATATATATATATATATATATATATATATATATGTGTGTGTGTGTGTGTGTATATTAACTTTCTTCAAATGCCTGAAATGCTTTTATAACACATATAGTGAGCATAAATGGATAAAATCCAATATCAGCAATGCTTAATTCTACCAGTATGTACGTTTTTCATCACAGAGTATACATTTAAAAGTGACAGGAAGTAAACTATCTTCCCTATAAAATATGTATAAAACGACACATCTACCAATACATAATGGTACATAAAGAAACGAAGGATTCAAAAATACAAAGGCAAGTGGGTATTTTCATGCAGTAATTCCTTGTGTATTGTATCTCGGGGATACATGCTATTTTATTCTGGTTTCCTCCTGGAAAAAGTCCACATTTATCTCAACATAACTCTGCTAATGTTGCTCAGGAGAGCAAAAACCCAGATCTTATTCCAGGTACACATTAAACTCTGCTCCAGCTTCATATATAATAGGGTAGACCTTTCATCTATCCCATGCCCAACAAAATTTTCATGGTTGATGTCTTTGTTGAGTTTGGGGCAGCGCATAGTAAAACATAAATCGCAAATATATTGCCCCTTTGGGAAATATTCAAATTGTAAGTGAATTTCCAACTTTGTGCAAAAGGTGAATGTCACATAAATATATATTAAACAACTCAGAAATTTGAAGTCACTTACATACATCCACACGCGCATTCATTTATTGGCATCGGGATTATTATATAAAAGTTTAGAATAAACATTAATCACATTTACTGATTCCAACCTAAAAATGAGATCGTGGTAAACTTGAGCTAAATGCAGAGATTCAAAAGTTACCAAAACACCAACATTCAATTTTCAATACCAATGTGAAGAAACACATTTGATTCCTGACTTGAGACAGGCAGTCACCCATAAAAAGACACAGGTGGTTTTAAAGGACCCCTTCGAACCTTTGAAGTATTCTTCATTAACAAGAAACTTTTTTTCCCAATACACATATGCCTCACCACTTAAAAGCCAAAATGCATCACTTGTGCTAAAGATGAGAGGACATAGCGCAGCGGAAGTAAGATTTAGATAAGGAATCTTCTGCATGTGCATTGCATTGTGCCAAAAACACATGTTAGATACATACATTTAGGCTTGAAAATCTTGCAGTTTACATTACAGTCGGGATGGAAACAATAAATGGGGATGGGCAATTGTCCTAACGTCGACTACTATATGAAGGTCATGTCAGGTTGGCTGAAAGTTTTTAATGTTCTCTCTCTCTCTCTCTCTCTCTCTCTCTCTCTCTCTGTCTCTGTCTGTCTGTCTGTCTGTCTGTCTGTCTGTCTGTCTGTCTGTCTCTCTCTCTCTCTCTCTCTCTCTCACTCGTATAAATAGTTAGCATCTAAATCAAATGACTACGTCTGATTATAAATGAAAACAATTAAAACTGTTACAGGAATACAGTTATACTTACAGTTAACTTTAGGAATTTCAACATGACCCCCCCCCCCCCCCCCGCCGTCTCTTTCTTTCTTTCCATAATACCGAAAACTTTCTCTGATAAAGGTAGTAAAATTTTACAATAATTAGGACTGCTTAACAATTTGACCTTTCGAACTTTATAGAACCACGAGTTAGATGTACATTATGATTGGCTGACTTACAGATGACTTACAATGGCATACTACATTTTTTGGAGTTCTAAATTATTACCCTAATAATTGACTTATTAGATGACTTGTGGGATTCTATGCTTTCTTGAACATTTAAATTTCCTTTCAAAAAATACTTCTGGACAACAACTTGAAATGTGACTGCTATCCTTACACATTTTGGCTATTGTAATGCATTTTTGACTACGTTTTAATGTTTTGAGGCCTAATGTCACTTGTTTCTGGCTGATGTTTAACATTTGAATCAATGTACTTACTATATTTGCAAATTCAAACGCTTTTCTTTTTGAAATACTCTTAGTTTAGCTCCTTTAAA